>CM035808.1:38600394-39130394 GCA_020466095.1 Chlorops oryzae
GTTAGTACCAACACCAAAAAGATTTCAATAGTGTGTAAAATTGTTGTGGACGTTAGTACCTCCTTAAAAAAGGTTAGTACCATGTTTAAAAATGTTAGTACCAACATCAAAAGGAGTTTTTGAATGATTGCGGACGATAGTACCAATTATGTAGTTGATGTTTTGAACATAAATATAAAGTTACATAAAAGTACTAGCGATTTGGAACTTACCCTTGACATTTAAATACTACTGGCTAACGTAAAATTTCGGAGGGGGGTATATTATAGGGGGGGAAGTCGCTAGATGGTTAAAAAATGATGGTACATACAGATACTATCGAGAGTGAAACCATTATTTTCATTACTTATTGCCTCGACGCTGCGTGATGTCGCGTTCATACCGTACGTCAAGGGGTGAGGGGTACCACCCAGATATGCTTCGGACGCGGTTTTTTAAACGTTTGCGAATGAAAATTTCGAAATTCGTACGGATGCGGACCCAGTACTAAAAGTTTCGCATTTGCGGATTCTCATACAAAAGTTCCGCATTAGCGAATTTTTGGTACTAACGAAATAAAAGGTGGTACAATCAGGTACTAAACTGGTACAAACCTTTGCAATCAAAAAAAAAATTTTTCCTTCAACTTCGATGTCAGGTTCACAGAGCTGTACCTCGAACTTGTTCTTACTCATGTCGCCGTGAGCACGCATACCATAAATTTCGTCAAGATAGCTCAACTCCATCGATAACGAAACTTTATACAGATAGACTGACATACCGACATGGCTTATTCAAATTTCCTGGTCACACCGAGCATTTCTATTCTTATTTTTTATGGTCCATCTTGAATGGTTGTTATACACGTACGCACAAGTGCAATATACCCTCGATACAAAGTGTGTTGGATGTAAGAAGGAAGTGTACTAGATGTCAATAATAAGGATAATGTGATAGAATTTGCTTTAATTATTTTAAGTTCTTGCTCCCCCATTATATTAATTTCCTGTCTGTTTAGAATAGGATTTTTTTTTTCCAATCCGATGGGAAAATATTTCCAGGAATATTTAGAATTGGGCCAATTAGTTTTGGCAGTTGTAGGAATATCTAGATGACTAACGGATTTCCATATCTGCTCCCTAATATGATATTATAAGAGAATACTTGAATCAGAGAGGTACACGCGTTCATGCAGTGGAGAAAGAAATTTGGCAAATGAAATTCCAGAATTCTGTTGCCAATGCTTACACTTAGAAAGTAGAATGCATGCGCTCTTGCTCTATCTCTCACTCTCTTCGAGGGACTTAAGCTCAAGCTCCTGCCGCTGGTTCCATTAATGCGTGTAAGACCAACAACAAGGAGAACGAAATTCCCTTGCAGTTTATGTTGCTGTTGTTGTTGTTGTTTTTGTTGATGATGATTTTGTTGTTGTTGTTCTTGTTGTGCATAGTCAAGTTATAAATCACGCGCATAATAAGTTGGCGTTGAGTGCATGGCCAAGGCGATGCTTCCATTTCTGTGTGCACAACAAAAGCAACAAAAGAGGGCATTAAACGGCGAGTGATCAACTCGCCTTGCAGTGCAGCACGTTCGAGTAGTTTGGACGCAAAAAAATAAAATAAAATAAATTAAAAAACAAAAATAATAACACAAGGTTCAAGCACAGAGTTGTATTTCAATCAACTTTAGGACATGGCTGTATCTAATCGTAGTTATTCCTAAGTAATTAGATTGCTTTTATTCAAAAGTTGAAATAATTGATTAAGAACGATTTTTTTTTCATGATTTTTCGGGATTGCTAAAAATAATATAAAATAGTCAAAATAAATAATCCGACTACTTTAAATCATTTTTGATCTTTTTGATTTTTTTTTAGAATTTTGCCCTATACATCCAGAAATTTGAAGAAGTTTTTTTTGCGTCCTAGTCCCAAATAATCATCTTTACAATTTGATTATGTACTTTAAATCGTAATCAATTACTAATCACTGATTAGTAATCAGTTAAGAATAAGGATTATATAATCATAATTATTTTTTAAATTTAATCTAATTTATCACTAATCGTAATCGCAATTTAACAGCTATGTATGCTTTAGGAACATTTTTTTCAAATCGATTAAGTGTATTTAAGGTTAGAACGGACCGTCAGAAAAATACCTTAATTTCCTCTCCCTTGCCCGCAAAAAAATGTTCTCTCGAAATTTCCTACAATGTAAATTCCTTCTTAATCGATGATACATATCGTAATAAATTGAGGTTAACGAAGCTTTTATTTAAACTATGTATGTAGCTGTAAATTTAAAAGGACTTCTTTTGACGGCCAGCATGTTGAACTCAACACGTGCACAATGAAAGGACGATAATTCCTTGACTCAGGACCTCTTAGTCATACTACGGTGATACTCTGCCGAACTAGGCAATGTCCTTTGAAATTTATCTAAACATCCTTCTTCAAGATTGCCACAATTTAAACGTTTGTCTATTCGCCTACTTATCTCAATAAAAAAAAAACAAAAAACAAATTGTACAGTATTCCCCGCTTATATGCTCCCAAATTTGTGTCATTTGCCCTAAATTTTCAAGAAGCCTTGTATATAAGTACTAATTTTCGTTCATTTTCGGGGAATTCTGTAGGCATACAGAAGGCAGAAAAAATGCAGAATCTCAGCAGGCCGAAAAATCCAGAACCTCATATTGTTCTGAACATAAATTCCATACAACGTACTCCTCAGTACTCATCTAATTGATTCGAAATTGACATTTCCATTCTCAGAAATTTAAGAATATTTGTTGAAGTTCCACTTACCCTTCCTCCTAAAAAGCGTGCTTCCAAAAGTTCTTGTTTCCTGGAATCCAAATGATCCATTTCCTTCGGCAAAGGTCCTTTTCTTTTTAATTCAGCTGAAATATTCAGTTGCACAGGATTCTTTCACATTTCACATTCTATTTACATTTTTTTTGAAAATCACTTTACTTGCTTTGAAAACAAATCACTAAATTCCGCCATGTTGTATCTTTTCGTGTGAAAAATATAGCGGATTATACTTCTAGAACACTTTCCGGGAGTTATCTTTTTTAAAAACCAAGCCGGCACTTAATTTTGATTAATTAAATCGAACGAAAAAGTAAACAAAAAAAAAATCGCGTGCTTGCGAAACATACTACCGTGGGCACATATAGTACGTCGTACGTCATGCATATGCGTCTCCGTTTTTGACTGACAGGTAAGTTGAACTAAAGGACGTATCAAACATGTTTCGAAAGAATCGCATTTGAATGCATGAGAAAGAAAGAGCAGCACAGATTGTTGCAAAATATTTAACAAACAACCGTCTCATTTCTTCGCACGACTCTCTCTCTCTATATTTACTTAATTGTTTCAAAACATTTGTTCGTGTGTCTGACTCTGCAGTATGTGGAGCTACAGGGCTACTTATCAGCATTGCCCAATTCGGTACGTCTCACCTTCGACGCAACGTACGAGAGCAAACATTCGCCAAACACTTTCCAAATAAGTTTGGGAAACGTTAAATTTCTCAAGAAATTCGCAAATCCACCCATAATAATAGTGGTACTCATGCAGCTCATATAAATTTTACGAGGTACTCTGCCCCGAACGTCCCTCGCCGACAACCTCCGTGTCGCTCGCTTGTCTTGTCGCATAATATGAACGACGACTAAAAAAACGGTGACATATGACGTATAAAGTATCATATGCGCCCCAGATGTACATTGACATTTGATAGTGCTGCCGGTGTATCACTTTTTGTGCATAGAATTCTAGGTTATAAGCTAAATCTAGGTTATAAGGGATCTCCCCAAAGCGGGAAGTTTAAGTGAACCCGCCAAGGTACTGAATCGCTTACTGAATTCATAATTGCGTATTCAGTATGTTTGCGCCGATACGGTACTGAAATCAGACCATTCAGTACGCAAAATCAAGACGATTTGGATTCTTTCGTCATTGTGAGACGCATGCATACCCAGCGGGAAGTTATCTCCTGCATGAAAAAGACACCAGTGATGTCAACGATGACATATCGGTGACATTGTCTGCATACCATCTAATGCATACCGGATCCAAAGTCACCGTGACTTCTTCGATGATGTCAGAGGGACATTTGCCGCTGGATTACTATATGCGGGGCATAGACACGTCTAATGTTGTATTAACGTACGAGATTCATTTTTTTTAGCGAATTTCGAGTGCAAAGGACATGCGCTATTGGTTTCGGCTACCTCGTTGCTTTTAACAATGCGTATTTTCCCGTCGGCGAAACCTAAAACAAATATTATGAGTAATGACTATATCCAGCGCCACTTCTTTCTTATGCCGAAATCCTTTTTAATTCCCTCCTTTAACAGGTTCGAAGATTATTAATTGTTTGCGTTAACTTTTTTGTGGTCTCTAGATATTTTTCTTTGAATTTAATTCAAAGCGTTTCGTAGCTAGGGTTTTTTAAATTCCGGTCACTATAATCTTTTGACTTAAAGGCTCAGTTACTCTTGATTGAACGTTACTTGACTTAACTTATAGAAATCTGTTTTCCACAGGTTCTTATCTTAAGTCAAATTAAGTTTTCAGTAACTGCTCCCATAGAAAATGTACTAAACACATCAAGTCAACTGATTAAATAAGTAAAGTCAAGTTACGTTCAATCAAGAGTAACTGAGCCTTAAAGTTCCAAAAAGCCGACAAACTACGATAATTTTCTATCAGTTCCAAAATAAAATTGTTTTCTTCCATTTTTTCAATTAATTTTCCGCTCGCTTTTAAAAAATTTTCCGCTCTCCGTTCGATGTTCATTCGTTGAATATTGCGCACAAATGAGGGTTGAACCAACATAGATATAGACCTTCAGACACACCGTCTAACATCGTTACCTGCTTGACCAAAAATTCAAAGATTTTGATTTTCTGTCAGACATCGTAGGTGTACTCTTTCTCACTAGACACGCTTAAAGTTGATACAACATTTGACGTGTCTATACCCCCTATAAGGATCCTCAAGGTGTCAAACCCATGTTATAAGGGAGTCCAAAGGTTAAATATAAGTTATAACTCGAGCGCAAAATATTTCAGCTGAACACAGGGTGACGAAGAATCAAGAAATAATTTTTGCACCTGTTTATGTAGGAGCAGATTTTAAATTTTTTGATAGTTTTTTAAAAAAGATTTTATGATCTTCAATATGCTTTTTTGCCTTTTTTCATTGCAGTTTTTTAAGATATATTCAATTTATTTAGTAAATATCGTAATTCTTTAGCGAATATAGAAAGGAGAAGTGGAAAATTGAGAAATTTCAATTACTTTGTTTAGAGTTGGCTAGAAACAAAACCAATAAATATAGCATTGGAGCATAAATTAATTAATTGGGGCCTTAAATAAGAATTTTTTTTATCAACTAAATTAATTGCCGTTAACTAGAAATTTAAAGCCCACCATCAACAGAAAAGAGAAAGAGCTTTATCATTAATAGTTTCTTGAGCAGTTTGACTCTAGTCATGAGCGAGTGAACACTGTGAGGTGAATCAAAAAATGTTTTTCTCATAATCTCTAATTTCTTTTATAATTTTCTTAATACAAACCTCATCGAAGACCAAAATGTCGATTAAATTTTATTATGACCTTATGTCACCAAAACATGGCGGAGGTTGCAGCTATAGTTCTATATGGTCCGAGACGAACTATTTTGTGTGGGTCCGAGATCTGGCGGCTCAGGGATCTCCATGATATCTTGAACGCCCATTATTTCTACATTCAACGGATATTTTTTATGCGATTTTTCATGAATTATTTGTATTCTCTTAATGTGCGTTGCGGCCCAACGTGTTTTTTCCAATTCTTCCTTATCCGTTTTATATTGATAACACCGGCACACAAAAAAAAGTTCTGTTAGAAGGGTGACATACCGTACCCTATGTTTTTTAAGGGTGCTGATCACGAATCCGTGGTCAGATTTTCTCCATCACCCTCAGTTTTAGCCCCAGCGCCCCCCCAAAGGGTTAATTTTCTAGAGCCATAAAATCAAAAAATTAAATATCCCAACTTTTATTTTTTGGTGTCCTGAATAAGAATTTGAAGTCAACATTAAGCTGCGACCCTTAATTTTCCCTCAATGTTCCTCCGCATCCCTTATCAAACCCCCTAAAAAGGTGAAATTTTTCCAATATGTAACAAATCGAAATACGTGTCCCGGAATACGTTTTTGGATACGCTGAGCAAGAATATGCTGTCGAAATTAGGCTCCGACCCTTAATTTTCCCTCAACACCCCTGATCCACCACCCCCAGTAGGGTGGAATTGCTATAATACACCCTTGCCTGACGTCGAATTTTTTGCAGCGGAATTGAAAAAAATTCACTGAGAAGGGAGCAAGCAATTTAAAACATTTTTCAGCAAAAGTCGTCAAATTCTTCCTTTTATAAACGCTTAAAATAATTCCTTTTTTTGAGGGGAAAAATTTGTAGGACAAAACTTCCCGGGGAATGCCATTCAATCTAATATACCTGCTATATTATATACATATTTGCTTTAAACTCTTCTTAAGACTATCATTTGAAAGTTTAAGCAGCAAATGAGAACTGTGAGCCTAAGAATAGGACTGACACTGTGTAAAATCTACCGATAATTTTGTAAGCATTTTTGAATCGATTTTACAGATGCCAAATCCGAATATGTATTTATAAATTCTAAAATCCCGAATGATCATAATAAGAAGCTCAATACCAGGGACCAAGAAATAGCTTTTATTTACAGAAAATCTTTTGATTTTTCGAGAAACAAATACTTGATCCAAAGATATTTTTCCAAATTAAAGTAATAAAATTCAATGTTATGTAAGATTAACTTTGATCCTATTCTTATTCTCTTTATCTCCTCTTTCTTTTTGTAATCTTTTACAGAGAATAAAATATTCTTTTTTTAATTAAGAATTCTGAACATACTTGAAAAAGCTGCGTTACAATGTAATTTTTTCTTTTTAAATTAGTTAATGTAAAAAGCAAAAGTAAATTTTAAGGCTATTTTGCGGCGCATGTGATGTTCTATTTCTCTTCGCACCATTCGTTTTCCTTACGGACTGCTTCCTCTTCGGCCGCCGAAAAATCGTTTTTAATATTGAAAGTCTTTCGTATCTCTTCGGGAGTCTTTCCTTTAATCATATTAGCAACGGTCTTGCAGGTAACATCTAATAAACCCTTTATATCCAAATAATTTGCTGCAAGTATCAATTCGAAAAGTGTACCCTGATCGACTTTCAAAAAATCAGCATCCCACGAAGAGATATCATCGGTCCGTTTCTCTTTGTTCTCATCATCTTCGGCTGGTGTTGGGTCATCCTTATGATAGTTTGCCCAGTGCAGCACTTTGCGCAATATAGCCGAATTTACATTCGGCAAAGGTACAACAGCATTTTCACCATCTTCCATTCCACAATCCTCCAACATAGTCTTTATTGTGCCGGAGCATTTTGCAATCTGAACGTCTGTATCGAAGATTTCACTATCAGATGATTGCAATTTAATGTTCGGCATTTTAGATCTCTGAAAGGAACGAACCACTTTAGCTCAGGTTAACTCAAATTAATTTATTACAGAATTCAACGAAAATTTAGCTTATCCCCTGTGGCACACTAAACAACAATAACAACAACAACAATATTGCTGTTATTCCTTTGTTAATTTCTTGAGACACAAACGCTTTTACTTAGCTGTAATTTTTATCCAGCTAGCGAGAATTACTAAACTAATAATTTTTTACTTAAAACACGTTGCCTACCTTGATTTAGAAACAAAAATTTCAACAAAAGCTCGAATTTCCAATAAAATTTAGTCCGCAATCTCAATTTGCCTGGATTTTTGCTGTGCTTAGTGATGAATAGACTGTAATCAAACCGTATGTATTGGCTACTGAGTAACGGTTGCGCCATCTAGTATCGAGTAACGAATGTTATACATGAATGCATTTCGTGACCAGTGCTGCCACCCAATCTCAGATAAATTATACAAAAAATTTGTCTAGTCGAACAAAATTATAGTACATGTAACTTTTTGAATTATACATAAAAGATACACAAGGGAAAATAAACCATTTTACAAATGGCACAGCTAGACACATTAATTACTCTGTCTCCAAAACTACTTTTGTGTCCATTTTCAAACTTGCACAATACATTTCTAACATTTGATGTTTTAATTCGAAAAAAACTAGTTTTAACATAGCAATATCTTTTATTTTTGCAAAACCTTTCCTAGCGGATATTTAAAAAACGCGAGCTAACTTTCAAATTTTAAGCATATATTTAGATTCAGCGAAACAAATACTACAATAAAAATTGGTTTCAAGTCAAAGGTAAATTTAGTGTTGAGTAGTGTTATTTTTACCTCTTGAATATTTTGTTTTTTAGAAAGAATGCCATTATAACACACAAAATTAAAGCGTTTTATTTAATAAGAAACATATATTAATACAAATAAAATAATCAAATTCAAAAATTTAAGAAATTTCAAGTAATAATGGCGATAAACTAAAATAACATAATTATTGATTATTTATTTAAAATCTGGAAGTTGATCATTATATATTTTCATAATAGTTTAAACTAGGTGGAGACTATGAGCCTAATTGTTCGAAAGACAAATTATACATTGAAGATACAGAAGGAAGTGAAAATATACAGATTTCGTATAATTATCCGCAAAGTGGCAGCACTGTTCATGACTCGTATTTTTTGTAGTACGCAATGCACATACATATATGTGGGTAGAGTACCCCGAACGTCCCTCGCAACCAAACTTCCTACTCGTAATTGTTTCCAAAAGAGGTGGACCGATTATTTATACGTCAATCCGCGTTTATACAGTCCGATAAACCGGTTCATTCGCTAGGGTGGCATTGAATGAGATTCACAGTTGCCTACTAAAAAGCTTTTTTTGAACTTTTTTTGATTGATGATTTTCTATTTTGTTTAAGCTTGTCATTAAGATTGGTAACACAACAGATGAAAATTCGCAAATTTTTACAGTATTTGCTTCGATCAAGGGAGATAGAACCGCAAGACTCATGGGTGCGTAAAATTGATAGCGTTTATGGACCATGTACTGTAACAGCAATATGCTTTGACAAATACTTGAGTTTTCGATTGCTCAAGTTTTCCGGATAACTTGCGTCAAGAATTTGCACTCACAGAAGAAGACAATTGTGAAAAATAAGATCGATAAAATAACATGAAATTAATCGACTCATCTCATGTTAAAAGCAATGTTTCGATTCAAAAGATCTAAGATTGCACAAAAAATCTTTTGGAACTCGATTTATAAGGCTGGAGTTAACATCAAAGTAAGCTTGCATGTATGGGTAGCCACACGATTAACCAAAAAAACAACCAATAGTACCAAGTTTTCCATCTGCACATACGCTGACTGAACGCATATCAATAATCACCCATTCGAAGTCGGTTGCGTGTATCTGGTCGGTCTATGGAAACAGTCGGTCCACTAACCGACAACTTTCATACGCAGTACTGGTCGAAGTGTCGTAAACTACTGAACACAGCGGAAACGTGGTTGTGCCAAGACTCGGATAGAGGCAGAAGGTTTTGCTGTGTGTTTGTATGGGAATTGGCTGGAATCTATCTATCATATAGCTGCTGCCATATTTGGCAAAACTCTTAACTCGGAACTATCTACATGTCGAAAATTGAGCCGCTTCTGAAGAAAATCGCCATAAAGAGGCCAGCTTTGCAATAGGAGAGAGATTTTTCCATATTTGGACAAAGCCAGGCTCAATAATGTTATTAGTACTTCCAAGAAGCTCGGGATTTGGATTAGATGTAGGTATCTTCATAGATCCACCTTATAGTCCGGACCTGCACCAAGTGAATACCATTCTGCTTCTTCCATGGCGAACAATTTTGCTAGTAGTGAACATTCGTTAAGAGAGGCTTCAATGAAATTCGACTGTCTCAATGTTGATTGCTAATAGTGAACGAGGCTTCTATGAGAGTAGTGCATGGAATGAAATTACCTTTAAAATGGCAACTTGATTAATTGAGTTTTATAACTTTTCTGTATGATGTGTATCGTATTGAAACTTGCAGGATGGAAACATTGCGCATAGATTACAATTGATACAAGCACAAAAATAAGGTTTAACATTTGATGCAACACATGAAGCATTAAATTCTAATTGAATCTTTTAAAAAAAAATTGCTTAGCAAAGGCTAAAAAACCATTCAAAAAACCTTAGTGGAAAGGAAAAAAGGAAGAGGAAGGCACTGGGTTTTTGGGTGGGATCGAAATAGAAATGCAAACCAGCTTCAGGTTCGACGCTCACGGTTGGGGGTTTCCTTCGCGCACTCCGAATTTGATTAGTAATATTTTAGAGTGAATTTAAAAAAAAAATTCAGGTACATGCCTTTGCTGTTTTTGTCATAAATGCCAAAATTAAAAAAAATATTTTAAAAAATTATAAAAATTTTTTTTTAATAATTATTTTAAAATAAGGAATTTTGTTTTCTCCATTTCATGCATTTGCGTCATGTTGTGCACTGATATAAAACATTAAAAAAGTTTTTCATGGAGTCAATTTTCAACAAAAAACAAACAAAAAGCAAAATTACCCCGTCAGAAATCTACCTTAATTTTGGTTTTAAATTTGGGCTAAAAATTTGGAAAAGGGAAAATTTTTAAAAAAGAAATTAAAGCAAAATTTAAACGGAAAAAAATTTAAATGGGCTTTAGTGACTTATCGCCTTTGGAAAGACTTAACATCGTTGTAATTCTTAAAACATTACTCTAATACAACAATATATTTGATCAAAACTATTGGAGGATTTGTAGCACACAGTATTTGGAAACAGTGGTAATGAGAATTTCATTTAGAAAAGAATTCTTGCAAAAAGTAACAAAAACTTACATAAACGTTATTTTTTTCAAGTTCAAAAAAAAAAATGTAACATATGCTAAAAAATTTAGGTAGAAAAATTCATTTCGTAAAACACAGCTCGAATCACTCTGAGTTGAAGTCAGCTTGTAACTATCAAGCTAATATCTTTGTAGACAACAGATTGGACTTAAGACGATAATCATATACGAAGTTTATACGATATTAGTATCAGCTATTTTGACATACGAGGGTCGAGTCCAAAGAATGTACCAATTGGCAATATTTAGGGTACCAATGGTACCAAGTGACATTTAACCGAAAAATTCATTACTGCAGGGTAGCTTTGTCATTGTCGCATAAGTGGTTCAACTGTGGAACAGTACAGCGTCACGGATTGGCTGTTGCAGGGAATCGTTCGGACCGGATAGAGAGAGGACGCATAGTCTTACGTACTCGGCTGAGCACACTTATTGTGCTGTCGCTTCTCTATCATAATAATCCACGTAGCATGTCCTAATTTGTAATAATCCTTTCTTATGAAGAACATTTCAATAAAAATTAAATAGTTTGAGTATTCAAATATCGGAAAATAGTAGGTGAAATTTTGCCGCTATTTTTAACAAATAAGCTTGAGACCACTTATTTGCAAACGTTTGATAAAATTATTTTTACTAATTTTAACAGCTAGGATGTTAATTCAGATAGTAGGTATTTCAAACAATTTGCGGCAATTGTAGTGCAACATTTTTCTTCTAGCAATTGTGCAGAGCAATTTTTAGTATGAACAACCGTCAATGAAGAACCAATGAGTAATTCACGGTCGATGACTTGTCTCATAGTATGAACGACCTAACATGAACGACGACTTAGTTGCCTGGGCAGTGTTACCAGATCAGTGGATTTCCCACTAAATTTGGTGGAATTTCGGGCCTCACGGTGGACATTTTAGTGGAACAAAATGTTCAGTGGAAAGTCTTGGTGGATTATTTTTGTTTTGGTAGATTGCTTAGTAGATTGTCCGGCAAAGCTCTTTTTTCATCTGGTCGATTTTTTTTTAATTTGAAAATTTTTCGCCGACAGAAAACAGTTTTTATTGACATACTGTATAACTATTAATGTATTAACATGGGTTCGAAGTCATTAAAATATGTACAAAAGTACAAAAAGGATTGGGAAAACGATCGCAGTAAGTGCAACAATAACCGAAATTTTCCTATGAGTATAAATATATGTATTATGTCTATGTTTTCGCCGAATTTTCACAAAATTTAAAGAAAAAAGTAGAAACATATATTTCACATATACAAATATATTATGTCTATTAGACATTAATCTTACGAAATGTCTGTAAAATAATTGATTGTATAATTGTGAACAATAAATACGTAAAAAAATAAACAAATCGTTAAAATACATTGTTATCGCATCCAAAACATGTACCATTAACCTTTTCATTAAAATTTCGAATATAAAATTATAAAATTCTAACACTCCTTCACTCTGTTTCTTATATATTTATATTTATATATATGTGTTACTACATACAGGTAAATTAGAAACAATAGCAAAAAATGTAAGAGAAAATCGTACGAAGCTGAATGAGCTCACTGTGGAGATGAAATCAATAGAGAAGGTACAGCAGCGGAATCTGCAGGAATTGATAGCCATAAGAAAACAAGTTGCGGGCTCGAAGCAAGAAAATTCTATGCCGATGAAACCATTCAAAACTGAGCGTGTCTTTGAGGATTTCGAAACGAGACGAGATATTGGAAGAAAATAAAAAAAATACGAAAAAAAAAATTATGATTTTAATTTCAATGAAAGGAAGAAAAAGGGGTAAAAATAGTGGTAAAAAGGATTTACGTCTCATTCAGACTGCAAAAACACTATTTTCTCACAATAACGTAAACAAATTTAATTAACGAGATCTAAAAATACAGCAGATTTGCTTTTTATTCTTTAGAAATATTAAATGTACGCTAGCTTCTTCTAAGTTTTCTTCGAAAACATTATAAACAGTGGGCAAATTTTTCAGCGGCAGTTTTTGCCTTGACTCCAGCTAGTAGCGAGTAGGCTCAAGCTGTCTTTGCTACGTGCCGAATATTCGGTTGCCGAATATTCGTTATTCGGCCGAGAGGTTGACCGAATATTCGGTATTCGGTATTCGGCCAAATCCACTATTCGTGGCATCAC
This sequence comes from Chlorops oryzae, assembly GCA_020466095.1. Taxonomy (NCBI): domain Eukaryota; kingdom Metazoa; phylum Arthropoda; class Insecta; order Diptera; family Chloropidae; genus Chlorops; species Chlorops oryzae. The sequence goes on from CM035808.1 coordinate 38,613,456, forward strand.
TAATTCTAACTATCTTAAATAAAGCCCTCAATTTAATGCAAAAATAATGGATTTCTTTTTACTACACCTAATATATGTGGGTAGAGTCACGGTTGCCACTCGTCTCAAATATTTTTGTACCAAACCAATCTAAAAAATGTACCAAAACCGAAAAAACGGTACCAAAAATTTATAAGTCACATCCCCACCGGTACATCTGCAGTACTTCCGAAGTGGTGAAAATTCATACAGCGACTACTCGCATTACTAACCCTTACTTCTAATGAATTTTGTTAGGAGATGGTCGCTATTTTCAGTACTTCAAAATTCATGTGTCGTTCATTAGGTATAGGAGTGTATGACCTTAAATCGCATGAAAACTTCTTTTGGGCAAAAAGTACAGGCTGGCTGGCTAAAATGAGTCAAACGTGCATGATTATTTCATTTGAAAATAGAGTATACCTATGCTGCTAACATGAAGGAAAATATCATTCTGAACAAATACTATGGTGCCAACGGGAATGAGAATTACATTTGAAGAAATAGTATACGCCGCGGAGATCTGAGAGGAGAAGAAAAAGAATATTTTAAAGAAATTGGCGGATATGGTCATATATCGTCACTTCGTGACAGTGACACATTATCGCCTTTGGAAAGACTTAACAGTTTCAATTCTTAAAACATCTTAAGTACAACAAAATTATAAAACTTTGGAGAATTTTAGCACACAGATTGAAAAACATCTTGTAATGAGAATTTCATAGGATCTGCAAAAAGTAACAAAAACTTAATAGTATTCAGTCAAGAAAAAAAAGTACAATGCTTTGCACGAAGTATTCGAACCGCCGTATACTCTGAGTTGAGTCACTGTTACAGCTATATCTTTTAGAACAGGATTGGTGCGATATCCATTAGAGTTTAAATATTAGGTATCAGCGATTTGCAACCAGCCGAAAAATGTACCTAATTGGCAAATTGGGTACCAATGTACCAAACAAACAAAAAATTACCAGTTTTTGGTACAATTGTACCATAAGTGGCAACCGTGGAACATTACACTCCGATTCGGCTGTGCCGGGAATCGACCCTCGGACCCTGGGATCAAGAGCATAGGACGCAATCTACGCTATGCCAGAGCCACTATATGTCGTCGCTACTCTTCAAAAACCACGTAAGCGTCATGACATGAATTTTCAGAAAACGAAAAAAACTTAATAGTGGTATTCAAGCAGGACCGGAAATAGCTAGGTGCAAATTTTGCGCGCTGAAATTTTTAACTATTGCTTGAACGACCCTTATGCAAAGCGTTTGTAAAAATTTTGCGAAAACAGCTGGTTTCAATAGTGGTATTCAAGCAGATGGGGCAATTGGAGTGGGCAAATTTTGCACTAGCAAATTTTGCACTTTTGCATGAACAACCCTCTGAAGAACGAGTGCAAGAATTCAACGATAACAGATGTTTGCTTTTAAGACCCATACGGACAGTCAAACATGTGTGGTCTTTCACATTTATATTACACAGATTTTAGAGTCTAAAAAGAGTAATAATTTATACTGATTTTAAAGTGCTCATAAATAAGAGTCTTAAAAAAGTATAAGCGAATTATACATTTGACCGTTTTTTTAACTGTATGATTCTTGAGTATAAAAACACTCTTAACAGACTTTAAATTCGAAACGCTCAAAATGTGGAGTTTAAAAAGAATCTAAATTTATATTGTTTTTAAAGCCCTCATAAATAAGATTGAAAAATAACTATCATAAATTATCATATAATAAAATACTATCATATATATATCTATATATATATATATATATATATATATATATTATATATATATCTCGAAGAAAACAGCTGCGTCAGTTTTTCGCCAGTGAACGAGGATTATTGCGACCATACCGAAAACATACCACCAGAAGAAAACAAAATCAGCGATGTTGACCATGAATCAAATGAGAATGGTAAGAATTCTTAACACTCCTTCACTCTGTTTCTTATATATTTATATTTATATATATGTGTTACTACATACAGGTAAATTAGAAACAATAGCAAAAAATGTAAGAGAAAATCGTACGAAGCTGAATGAGCTCACTGTGGAGATGAAATCAATAGAGAAGGTACAGCAGCGGATTCTGCAGGAATTGATAGCCATAAGAAAACAAGTTGCGGGCTCGAAGCAAGAAAATTCTATGCCGATGAAGCCATTCAAAACTGAGCGTGTCTTTGAGGATTTCGAAACGAGACGAGATATTGGAAGAAAATAAAAAAAAAACGAAAAAAAAATATGATTTTAATTTCAATGAAAGGAAGAAAAAGGGGTAAAAATAGTGGTAAAAAGGATTTACGTCTCATTCAGACTGCAAAAACACTATTTTCATACTTCAAAAAAGAGCATAAAAAAAACTTTAAAAAGAGTGTAATAACACTTTAAAAACGCGGTAATTTATCCTGGGAAGAGTATAAAAAAAAGTCTTAAAAGAGTATAATAAAACTCTAAAAACACAGTTCGATTATACTTTTTTACACTCTTATTTTAGACTCTAAACGTGTGTCCCTTTTCAAACAAAAACACACTCTTTTTATAGCTTCTATAGACACATCAAATGCTTGTCAGGCATGCGAGAGTGTGTAAGTGAAAAATTCACACGTATACGTTGTGTGAACGGAATTCACTAATACACGCTCACATGCCTGACAAGCATTTGATGTGTCTATTCAGCGCATTAGAGTCTTTTTGAAGCTCAATTTAGACTGTTTTGCTCAAAATTTAGAGTCTAAAAGTAGTCTAAAAAGAGTGTAAATGTTTGCTGGGGTGTTTCGTTTCGTGAAATATGAATGCGAAACTACCCGTTCAGACGAAGTCACTCGTAATTCGTTTTCTCCTTCTTCTGATTTTAGATGGTCTTTCTTGCTACCCAGAAACCGTATGATACCGAGAAGACCGACCCTTTGAAAATGGTAAAGAAATGTAAGTAAATGGCTGAATATGAATGAATTTAGATCTTGTTTTTTATTTCAGCTTTTTCTCTTTACTTCTTTTCCCGAAAACAATCGATAAAATAAGGGATGATAGCAATTTTTACCTGTTTTACTACTTGTTTCGATCTGAAAAACGTAGTTTGAAAGTGTTTCGGATTTTAAAATTTGTATGGCGAATTAAGTGTTTCGTTCTTGTTTCGGCCACGAAACACGAATGAGATCTTAAACATGTGCCGTCTGGGCGAGGCATAAGAATTGATGTTCGGTCAATAATTGACTGGTGTAAAAGCGCTCATTGTATCCAAAACGGCAACGCTGATCGATTGTATTCCGATTTTCGACCATCGATACTATCGATTGGAAAAACGGACGACGGAAAGAAGAGAATTTTGTTAGCTTTGTTCTACTTGGAAAAGGCTTTTTATTTAATAAATTTTTTTAGAAAGATAAACATTAAAAATGTTCCATACAAATGAAAGCATGCTCCGTAACTGAATAGAGCGACGGTAAATATACACAAGCCAATCGCAACTTCTTTTCTCAAATTCTCTTCTTCTTTGTGAAAAAAGTAGCGAAGCTGGTGTGAGTAGGAAATGAAAAAAAAGCATTTTAAGTAGAAGCAAAGAGTAAAGAGAATGGCCGAAAGGCAATCTGAAATAATTTTTTTGCTATTAAATTTTTTCAATTTTGTTTTTAGTGACATTTGAACAAAATGGTAATTGGTTCGAGTAGAGGTGAATCCGGCACCCGATTTTCGTCTACATCGTCGTCTTCCATTATGTCCAGTGCAACAACACATACACAAAGCAGTAGTAGCAGTAGTAGCAATGTAACCATAGTGAATGGTTTCCAATTGCCCAGTTGTGGCACGAACGGCAGTAGTAGTTTAGTTAGCCGTTTGCCGAAATCGACGGGCATGACGCCGAAAGAATTATCAGAGAATGATGATTTGGCAACATCATTGATACTGGACCCACATTTGGGGTTTCAAACTCATAAAATGAACATACGCTATCGGCCATTAAAATTGGATACTGCTCAGCTGAAAGAGATTGTGGACGAGTTTATAAAAGCGCAAAAATACGATTTGGCAATCTGTAAGATCTTTAGTGGGCCATGGATACCACGTAGCTTTAAGAGCAAAAACAAGGGAGCCATTAAGCGTCTTGTTGATCATGTGAGTGTTTTTTTTTTTTGTTTTTGTTTTTTGAGGCATTACTCATTCCATTTGTTGAGTTTTTGTTTTATGTTTGGTTTTCCCAATTGCTTTTACAGCTGATACGTTACTTGCGTGTATTTGATAAGGACAGCGGTTTTGCTATTGAGCCCTGCTATCGCTATTCGCTGGAAGGTCAGAAAGGAGCGAAGATTAGCGCGACAAAGCGTTGGGCGAAACATGACAAAATCGAATGTCTGGTGGGTTGTATTGCCGAGCTAACTGAGGCCGAGGAGGCAGCGCTTTTGCACACGGGTAAAAATGATTTCTCTGTGATGTACAGCTGCCGTAAGAATTGCGCCCAGCTTTGGTTAGGCCCGGCCGCCTATATCAATCACGACTGTCGTCCCAATTGCAAATTTGTGGCGACAGGACGCGACACTGCCTGCATAAAGATACTCCGTGATATTGAGGTGGGTGAAGAGATCACCTGCGCATACGGGGACGATTTCTTTGGTGATGGCAACTGCTATTGTGAATGCGAAACCTGCGAGCGTCGTGGTACGGGCGCTTTTGCTGGCAAAAATACTGCCGTTATGGACTATATGGGCGACAATCCAGTACTCGGACTAGGTAGCATTAATCCAAATGATACGGGCGGAAGTGGTGGTGGCTATCGCCTTCGAGAGACTGATAATCGCATTAATCGTATGAAAAGTCGTGCAAATTCAACAAATGTTGAAGCTATTGGCGTTCCGGTTGTTAGCTCCAATAGCAGTGAAAAGTCTACAAATCAGCCGGATTGTAGTTTGCCTGAACGAAATACGCAAAAGACTGCCACAGTTGTTGTTACGCCATTAACAATGAAAGAGCTGCGTCAAAAGGGCGTAACGAAATACGATGCAGAAATGATAATGGCCAATACGTATCGTAATCATTCCCATGTTCAGCAGCAGCATCAACAGCATAACCACCACAATAATGGAACGAATGAAACTCATGTTGAGTCTGGATCAATTGGAACAGGAGCATTAGTTCGCGAGTCCAGTCGCATTTCGTTGCGAAAATCGGCAAGAGTTAATAGTACAAGTAGCTCAATTTCTTCTACCTCGACAAATACTGAAGCTGCCGTCACTGCGGATGAAGCTGTAGGATCACGTAAACCGCTCAAACGGTGTCAAAAGAATGAGACAGCAACATCGTTGTTAACATCATTCGTAAAGCATTCAAACGTTACGAGGCGAGTTACTAGGCATCTTCGTTCATCCAGCCGTAATACGGAAGAAATGTTCGCTGGATGCGACTCAGATCTTGATAGAAACGATGAAGAAGACGCCGATGCTTCGCATACTGACTCTATGGAGCTTGCATTCGAAGAAACCACTTTACAGTCCGAGAAGGCTTCTGCGATAATAACAACCACTGCCAACAGTTCCAGTTCCATAGAACGTCGTGTGCTTAGAAATCATCATAATTTAGCTGATACAGCGCAAGCAGTTTCGACAACAAGCACATCACCGACAGCATCGAAGACCTCAGAAGAACGTACAATTTGTCGAATTGGTACTAGAAGATGTAGCAAAACGAACACTATCACTACCACAACCACCGCCAGCGCCAGCGTCACTAGCAACTCAGGCAAACGGCGACCAACAGCAATATTGTCTGCAGCAATACATTTCGATAATGATAGACATAAGCAGAAACATTCACCCGCGAGCACTGGCCCGAATATAAGTTTAGGCAGCAGTAATCTAAGTACGTTAAGCAACTGTAGTAGTACATTTGGTAGCACTAGCAATAGCTTAAGTGGTAGAAGTAGTAGTGTGCGTAATAGTGTTAGTCCAAGTTACCGTAAAAATTTGTTAGGTTCATTCGACGATGGCTGCGGTAGCTATAAGACCCAACTTCGAGATAAACGCGGATGTTTCACATCGAAAAAGATCGTCGTTACGAGCAGCAGCAGCAGCAGCAGCACAACAGCAGCACCGTGCAAGAAAAAGAGAAGCCGGTGTTTAATACCGCCGAAGCAAATGTAATCCGCGTCAATCTTCGCTCTCAACAAGTGGCTCATCAACCTCCAAACGGTTTGGTGAAGGTCCAACAAAGCAGCAATGAACAACACAGCAATGATTCAAAGGTCAGCTCAGCTGAGCCGCTTTTAAAAACACCAGAGCGACGCGTGAAGCTTACCTTACGAATGAAGCGTTCTCCAATACTCGATGAGGTTATAGAATCCGGTACTAGTTTAAGTGATGAAAGCAGCAGCTGCTTCACCGGCTCATCGTCGCACTCGGAGCCAGTTGAATATGAGATATTACGTGTGGAAGGCATACATGAATCAAATGGCGATGATTGTGACTTTCTTGTTGTACCGCAAAAGCGAAAAAAACGTCATAAATCAAAGGATCATAATCACCATCATCATCACCATCGGCGTCATCATCGACACCATCGAAGGCAAATGTCTGCAGAAAATGAAACAAATGCTGCTGCACTTTCGATTGACGTGGTGGACAATAAAACTGTCATCGCTACTGCCACTACTACTGAAAATTTAGCTGCAGCTGAATCGAGCAACGCTGCCAATATCCTTAACACCAACGAGCCGAAGATCAACTCCACAAATTTCATCAATACACCACAAAAAAAACGTTTACGTTTAATTTTCGGCAATGAGACCCATACCATTGACATTCCACCAACTACAAAGCATAGCAACAATGGGCTCAATGAATCCACTTCATCGTATTCATCATCTTCGCACAACAACTCAACAACCAACACCACTAACAACTCCTCGAATACTTCGGCCAACTTACTGAATGGTTCACTTTCCACATCGACCGAAGTAGCGGCTTCAATTTCACCCTGCTCTTCATCTTCATCATCATCATCATCATCGTCGTCTTCGTTGTCGTATGTCTCAACTTGTAGTACTCCAGCTGCTCGAACAGAAATTGAAATTGCGCCCATGAATCTATCAAATTTCGCGTCAACAACACCACCATTGTTGAAAACTTTTCAGACGAAATTGCGCCCATTAAATGGAGTTGTTACGGTCACAACAGCAGCAACAACAACGACGATAACAACAACTAATGTGACAATGGGGACCGTAACATCAACAACGCCAACAGTACCAACATCGCAGCCGAATGCTGTGAGTGCAATCTTTCTGCCGCAAACCAATAAATTGAAACATACTTTTGGATCTTGCGCTCTGCAGGCGCCAGCATTCACAAAGATTCAAAGCGGAAACTCTGCGCCAACATTGCGGCTTATTGCAGCCAATACAATAACGACGACGACAACAACAACAACATCTAGTACAACAGAATCCGTTGCTGTAAGCACCAGTGCCAGCGCAACCGGAGTTGCTGCCATTGCAGCATATAAACAACAACAGACTGATCTCCAACCGAATTGACCATCGTTGTTAGTTAGCGCTTTGTAATAGTTTTATGTAGCCTTGTCGGAACGTAATTAGCTGTAATGCCATATAGCATTTTTTTTATAGAGCACTTTCCTTCAATTTTTTGTCCTTTTTTCTATGTGAATTTTTTTAACATCGGATGTTGTGGTGGTGGCATGAGCGGGAGGGGACCTCTGCAATTTTCGTTTGAATGTGGATTTAAAAAAAATGTAATTTGTATGATTTTTTTTTAATGCAATTTCGTCCTTACTTTTTAATGTGTTCAAATGATCATTCGAATAAGCAATTAAATAGATTATTATATGTTTATCTAATTGGTTTTTGTGTCAACATAATACCCAGTAGGAAATGTCAAGTTCATGATGAGTTGCTCATAGGAAACGAAAGAAACAGAATTTAGTTCGATTCGCGTTTTTCTCATCCCTTAGTACGCAGGTGACGTTTTCAACAAATTTTTACAGTCAACTCTTTCAAAATACTGTCAAATTTATTGTTAAAAATCTCAAAGAAATTTTTTTTACCGTATGCAGTTTGAACAAATTTAATGGCGAAATCAAAACTTTTTGAAAACAGCTGTCAAAATTTTTAAGCGATTTAATGAAGAAAGTGTTCTGTTAAAATTTTTTATTTTTTATTAAACTGCGTATTGAGGATATAAGAAGAATAAAAGTTGCGAATCAATAAAGGACATTTCCCACTGAGGAATGGAACCTAGGTCATTTATGTCATAATTTTGTCATTTTTAGTTCATGTTTCGGTGCACGCCAGTTGTTACATTCTATTGTGTTAATTTTTTTTTTACCATCATCACTTATTCCCCACTTTGTTTCCTTTCTTCGTTTCAATCTTGCATTTCAGATCTTTTTGAAAGGATTAAAATCCAATCCAAACGCAATCAACATTTAAAAGAAAAATATTGCAACGTTACGAAACGTAAATACAACAATAAAAACAAATATAAATATACATTATTAAAAATAACGAATAACAATAACTTGATAGTATTAAAAAATTTCATTACTTTAAGTTAGTTGTTTTTTTTTTTTTTTTTTTTAATTTTCTCTGCTGTATATGATGTGATTCCGAAATATTTTACTCAAAGAAGCGGCCGAAAATGCTCTTCTACTTCTGAAAACCTAGAGGGCTAAAAAAATTCTCAACCTCCTTTATTCATCCGGTTTTCCAAAATCAACTTCCTTTGTGACTGCGAAAAATCACATGAAGGCTGATGTCACCAACGTCACTATAGTACAGCATACAGTGGGCTGAGTGGACACTGTGTTACATGGCTTCTTTTCAATACTCGATAATATGCAATATCAAAATTGAATTTACCCATCGACTCTTCATTGAGACATTGTTAAATAGAAAATTTAAATTTTAAATTACATTTCTTCCCCTTTTCCGGAACTGAACAATATGCCTATATATGTGTATTTTTCTCTCGCCTAAAACGACTTCTTTTTTTCGTTGCAATTGAATAGAATTTATTTAATTAATAGTTTATCTTCAAATTTTACGTAGTCTAATTGAAAAATGCTTTAATTGCAAAATTATTGATCTTAATTTCCAAAAATTTTAAAGAAATAGTTAAGATATGTGTGTCTACAAGAAATTTATGGCAATTCGAATTGTTCATGTAAAAACAAAAAACAAAAACAAAACAAACAAAAAAAAAATGTATGGAAATAATAGAAAACGACGTCGCGCTAATAGACTTTGTCGAGATTTGGAATTAAAAAAAAAAATAGGTGTTTTTAAGTATTGTACAGTGACGTGATTAAAATAAATTTAAAAAACATTAAAGTTTTGTATTTTTCGGAACATAACCTGGGGCCTTGCTCCGTATTGCGATGCGATACGGAATTCGATGCGATAGCTTATTTCGAGTCACAATTGGAACGATTTTTTTAGTTTTTGATTCGTAAAAATGAACTGAAAGGTTCGGATATGCATTTCCAAAGATACCAATTAAACTGAAAAAGGATATAAGTGCAAACGATCGGTCCAATTGCGAATCGAAATAAGCTATCGCATCGAGTTCCGTATCGCATCGCAATACAGAGTAAGGTCCCTGGTGAGACGTAACCTTTGGCCATCACAGTCTCATATTCAGTCTGTTGCAGCTTTCGTCTAAAAATCCTCACAAAGTATGCTCCTCTGATGCCAATTCGAGTAATTGGGTTTCATAAACCATTTGCCTTGGTCTATAATTTATAACGCTATCGTGCCTATTATGTATTCCGGCGGATCGAATCCGTTCGGATTTTTCCATTTTTATACCCAGCGTAAGGACTGACTGCGGCAGAAAAAAAGTTCCACTCATTAAAGCAGAATAACTCGATACTAAAAACTTGGTTTTTAGAACCGATATGTCGTCGAATATAGAAACACGCGAATTCATAATTCGTTTGCATACAGAACATCCGTTGTGGTCCTGGAAACAATCGCAAATAAAGCTAAAGTTTGGCCGAAAACCATATCAAAAGTTATTAAACAATTCAATGAGGACCTAAAACTTACCAGGAAAGTTGGTTCGGGGAGAAAAAAAGGTGTTTGCGTGTCCAGAAAAGGCGAAAAAAGTGCGAGCTCTCTTGGAGAAAAATCATCGGCTATCTGTTCGGAAATTGGCACGAAAAGTTGGTTGTAGCGAACGGACAGTCAGCTGATTTAAAATAGATGCGGGCCTCAAAACCTATAAAGTTCAAACAGTGCCTGATCGGAATGCTACCAAGAACCTGGAAGCAAAACAACGGGCTAGAAAATTGAAATCCGATTTTTTCGACAAAAAAAATTGCTGTGTCATGGACGATGAAACCTACGTGCTCTGTGAATTCTCCCAGCTACCGGATCAGGAATTTTTTTCTGCAACTGAAAGGGGAGAGGTCGAAGAACAGTTTAAAGTCAAGAAAAAATCAAAGATCCCAAAAAAAATCCTTGTATGGCAGGCTATATGTGGATGCGGAAAAAGGAGTAAAAGTTTTGTCACATCTGGCACAATAAACAGTGAAATTTATGTGGAGGAGTGCGTGCAGAAGCGATTATTGCCCTTCATAAGACAGCACAGAGGTTTTTTTTTTTTTTTTGCCAGATTTGGCATCTTGCCACTACAGCAAGGCAACTTTAAAAGTGGTACGAAAACAATAATGTCAGTTTGGTACCTAGAGAGGCCAAACCACCAAATTGCCCAGAACTCCGGCCTATCGAGAGATATTGGGATCTTGTAAAAAGGAAGTTGAAGGAGACAAATAAGAGAGCAGAAAACATGGTAGACTTTAGAAAAAAATGGAACGATGCAGCCAGGAAGATTACAGAAACTACTGTAAAAGCTCAAATGGCAGCAATACCAGAGAAATTGGCAGAATTCATAAAAAATTTATAAAATCTTGTAGCTTTAAATACAGATTTATCAGAAATTAAATGCAGCTTTTAGGACCTTTGGTATTTTTAAAATTGCACTTTCGGTTTTGGAGATGGGGGGTTTTCAGTAGGAGAATTTTTTTTTCTGCCGCAGTCCTTAAGCATGGTGTATTAGTTTTGTGCGAATCTTGTAACGGCCAGAACTAAGCTCCGTTGATATAGACATATATATATATATATCTTGATCAGGATCAAAAACTGAATCGATTTAGACATGTCCGTCTGTGGTCGGATCTCCTTCGAAACGGCTGGACCAACCAAGTCGAAATTTGGCACATAGGTATATCGGCATCCGAGTATGATCCTAAGTAAAAATGGGAGACATCCGCTCACTGCCACGCCCACAAATGAAATGTGTTTTCAGTAAAATGCTTGTAACTTGTGAACCACTCAACACATTTCATTGATATTTGGTGTACTGGTAAACTACGAAAAGGGACATATCCTGGAAAAAAATGGACGCCATCCTCCTCGAGCCACGCCCACAAATAAGGGTTTATCGTAACTTGTGAAGTAAAAGGCGTAGAAGTTTCAAATTCGCAACATCGGTTGACCAAAGCAAATGAAAGATGTAGGGAAAAAATTTATGTAGCCCGCTCACAAATGGAGATTTTTCGTAACATAGTGCGCCAATAATGTCGGGACGCTGGGTATTTCAAAGTCGGGCTTGACCGACTTTAGCTTTCTTACTTGTTTATTTTCTAAAAATGTGGCATGTATATGTTTGAAGTTTGTGTCCTGCGTTGACATGGAAAAATCATGGGCTCGTATGCATAAAAATGCGATTGATCTCTCACTTGAGTCAATCGAGTCAATTATTCTTTAAACTAAGCCATCGCGCAAACATTCGAGAAAAAGTCTGATCTCATACTTATGCACAACGAACCATAATATGGACCGTTTACTTTGAAAGTGGTGTAACTCAATTTTTCTATTTCGAGATATTAAATGGTGCATGTCCATTACCCAGCACCCGCGACCACCCAGCAAACCAGCGAAGTCATTAGAATGCGTAGCCTAACACGAATCCAAAAACTAAATTAACCCACGGCCTTCAATTTTCCCTCAATGCTGCTCAAAACCGGAAAATAGAAAAATGGAGTTACACCACTTTTAAAGTAAACGGTCCATATCCTGGTAGTCAAAAATAGTTAAAACTAGATCATTGGTTTAATATAGAAAAATTGAGGCACGGAACGTACAGACATATGTATGTTTACAATTATCCTCCTGAGACTTAAAAGTTTGGACTTTTTTTGTTTGTTAATAAAACGTTGAATATTTATCGAAATTAATATTACAAAAGATTTTACTCCTCTATGATTTTCTTAACATAAATTCATTCATTCATTTTAGTGTTTCTTTTTTGTTTCTTTGCTCGAGTTGAATTAAAACAACTGAACGCTGTTTAAAGGCAAGCGTTAAAAGCGTTGGTTGCCAATAAACACTTACACGCTAAATGACGATCACTCTATTGACGCTTGATGATGACGGACTGGCTATTAGTGTCCGTATTTCTGGAAATCCCATTCGCGATTATCCAACGGACAAACTTGACGGGTCTTCAGCCATCGGGAAATGCAATGAAAATGAAAAGCATGATTACAAACACCCCAAGCAACTGTGCATTCCTCGCTTGTGGCAGATGCCTGATTTGCCTGACATTCGATGCATAAATCCATAATGTGATTTCGGCAGATGGCACAATTATCAACGACAATGTCTGCCAAAAAAAAAAGAAAGAAAACAAAACAAGTCATCAATTACTCATTTCAAGGTTATGTTCTTTCGACTTTCGCCAAAAATAAAAGTCACGCTTACCCCAAGCCCAGAGTGCAACGGCGTTCCACTGTGTTAAAAGGGTCCAAACGAAAGAGGAATAATAATAATATAATTCAAATAAATAAATGAAAAGAGGAAAAAACTAACCTTTTTCACTTCGAAACGTTTCTTTTCTCCTTTACTGCTCGATGACGGCACACAATCGAAATCTTCTTCATCGACCTCCATTTCAGAATTTTAGTTTTCTATATTCAGGTTATTTATCTCAGAAAAATTTTAATGAATTTTCTCCAAAATTTCAATTGAATTTCCACAAAAACAAAAAATGCCTACTCTTCTCGACAGCGTTCGGACAATACTCCGATCGGAGTAGATCTACTCCGTTTTTAAAAAAATTTTTGAAATCTACTTCGCCACTACCCTTTATCTGAAATCTACTCCGATTTTTTTCACTACACCAAATTACTCAAAGTAATTTTGTCTATTACCACGTTTATACGGACACATATACCGGTTTGATTGAAACTGCTTTAACTCAGAACGCATCCATAAACCAGTTTACAAAACGTTTTGAAAGTTCAAAGTGTGTTGAGTCCTACTCATTTCCAAATCGCTACTTTATTTCTCCGTTCGCTAGCTTCAATCGTATAAATCATCGATAGTTCAAATCGGTTTGTAAAAACAAATATTTCTTACCGTAGTTTGCCATGCTTTATGTTAATAGTTTCAAAGCTATTTTTTGAGTTAACTTTATGAACACTTCCAAAAACACTAGCAAAAAAAAAGTGATCTGAGTCATGCCGTTTCGGGTCCTGGCAATTTAACAGTTCGTATAAGCAAGGTATATGTCGCGATTAAGGCTAGGCGCCGACTACTCAATTTTCAGTTGGCCAATTTTAAGTTGGGTGTTTGTGGCACACATAACTATATGGGAGCGCGCCGACATTCCAATTTTTAGTTGACCCAATAAAAAATTTGTGTTTTGCCACAAATTTTGAATTGGCCAATTGTGTTGTGTTAAATGCGTTATTATGGGGCGCCGCACACTACTCAATTTTTAATGCGTAGTGTTCTATAAACACATGGTACCGAGTAATTAAAAAATTATTATGTAGTTAATGAATAATAAATTAATTGAATTGAAAGTACCCAACTTTAAATTGTATAGTCGGCGCGCAGTTTTCCAACTAAAAATTACGTAGTCGGCGCCTAGCCTAAGACGTAATGACATCTGCATGAGAAACAGTTTTTTTGTTCCCTCGTTCGCAAACAAATTGTTTTCCATACAGATGTCTCTGTATCGAAATCATGACTAATGGGGATAACAAACTGTAAGTAAAATGTAAATGTAAGTAATAAATGTTTGCTTGAATTTAATTGTTTACCTTTTTTTTCGTGCGAAAACGTGAAATTCCAATTTACTACCCAAAATTTCATTTCTACTCCGATTTTTGCGGTATTTTACTACGAAACGGGATTTCCGTAGTCCGAACCAAGTATTACAGTATGGGGCACCATCTGTTGTCCATGGATGCCACACTAACGTCTAAATTAAACAAGACCAAAAACTCGGAAATCAGTTTTTTGTAGTACGTGAATTTTTCTATTACTAAAAAGAAAAAATAAATGTTAAAATAAATTCTACAGTTTAAAATGGTACAAACATTCTTAAAAAAATCTTTATATCTGATTTTCTCTGTTTATAAATGAAAAAAAAATCCCTTAAAAAAACTAACTGCTTGTACGTGCCCAATTTCTAGAGACGACAACAATGCCCAAAGAGGCATCGTGGTGGATTGCCTGGTATGCCGTGTGGTTGCTGTTGCCTTTGGTGAATTGCCTATTAGCTCGTTTCTCATACTGTAATACTTGTGCATGTGCACAACTTTCCAAATGTCTTAGGGATGCTGGGTAAATATCGATCTGACGATTTTCGTTGTTCAAAGTTTTCAAGCACATGGATGCTGCGCAAGTGCCTTATTTAGAATTTTCTCATTTAATTCAATTTTTGCTTGCTTTGCGGACCAGTTGAACGCATTTGTTCTTTAATCAAAAATGTTTAGAAATCTAAGTCTTCCAATCTTAAAATCGACACCTTAAAATCAATTTTATTGGTAAAATTTAATTCGAACTATAATTGCGTTGATTTCTTCAATTTTCTGAAGGAACACCCACAGCTTTTAAAACTTTCGAATAGTGATAAGTACAATTTTTAGAGCCAATATTACCAAGGTAATCCAAAAATTTGATAAACAAACACAGTTTTGATTTTTTTAAAAGATCTTAGATCTTGTTTTCACTTCGAAATCTCTTTCCACTTGAATAAAAATATGTATTGTTTTTATATATATATAAAAGTGTACTGTTTTGTACTGATTTTTTACTCGGTACTTAGCAATTTGTACTGCTTTGGAGCGAAAAAAATATGGTAGCCTTAATCAAGTAATACTTGGCCTTAATTATAGATAACACTGTACAACAATTTTGAACTTTTTCCAAATTAACGGGGTTCTGACAACGGATTATGGTAGAGGAGACCAAAAAAACAGAATACGTGTCTCGGCGTTTTGAAAGATTACGTCTGATTTTTTTTTTTTTGGGGGGTGGGGTCAAAGTTTGGCCCCCTTGGCCTATTCTTGTAGCATATTGGCATATGAAATTATGTGTTCCTTACGTCTGAGGTCTGTGGTGTGTTCAGCAAAGTTGTTGGATATATCAAGACAAATAATTTTGTATTTGAAATATTACTTTGTACCTTGTCTGAGGCATGTATTTGCCTAATGAGTTTTGCCAAATGACTTCTAGCGCTCATCAATTGGATGGGATTTTGAAATAGTACCCGTCGAATCCTTGGATCTAAATAAATTGCAGATAGGATTACATCGTTGGACGTAAGGAATGCGTCTCTTTTTTTCAAGGCATTCAGCTAGAAGGGCGCTGTGCTTATTTGCCTTTGCTTTTATAGTTAATTTGGTCTCTAGCCACAACTTATAAAAATCGCCATAATAAAGCTGTTCCCTCTGTAGTTTTTTTCGTGGCTATATATATTGGCTCCAAAGTATTCGATAGCACTTTTAAATTTTCCCACTCACAACTTGTCAAGTTCAGTGACTCATCAACATTCACCTCACAAAAGACAGTATATAGAGAAAGGTTTTTCAGCACACTGAAGGTTGAGTTCCACCTAGTCGGTACGTCGAGTGTTGGCTTCGGTAAGCCTTTAGCAATAATTGCCAACCTAATAAACAAAAGCGAATTAATAAAATATTGAAATTAATAATTTGGAAGCATACCTAATAGTTGGAGTCCTCAGGGTTTTGACTAAGTCGCGAGCTCTACCGATAAGCTCTTTTCCGTTTTCTTTTAAGAAATCTTTAATTCCAAGTTGTATGATATGGGCAGCACATTTTATCGGCGTTATTGAGAAAATTTTTATACGATTTTCCTGCTATCCTTCGTCTTCTCCGTCTGAATCATACTGTGATTCTTCATTTAGTATATCGACCGCTTTGATTAAATTTCTACCATTGTCGGTGGTCACAGAATATATTTACTTTTTCTTAATTTTGAATTCTTTCAGTATTTCCTCAATACTTCTAGACTCACTATAATATTGAGCATTCACGCACAAAATTCCGCGATTATGCCTGGAGGCAGTGTCAATTTTTAAGGAAATCATTTTCCCGCTTAGTTCGTGGACAAGCTTCCCCTTTTCAACGCGATATTTCTCCGTAACATGCCACATAATATTTTTCGATGTAATTGGACTCATATCAAAGCCATTAAAAATCTGCTCGGTTAACTTTTTAAAAGGGAAAGAATCCAAGATTGCAAACGGCATTTTTTCGGCGGTAACCAAGTCCAGACAGATTTCCTTCATGTCACCTTAACTGTAATGAACCGATAACTTATTTTTCTTTTCTACTGGATATTGTTTTTCTTCATCCAGACCCTCATTTTTATAAAATTCTTCATGGGCTTCCATTAAATGCCTCCGCAAATTACTTGTGTATTGGCCTTTAAATGATCTGTTAAACAATTTGCATTTTGAGGTATTTTCCTCTTTACCAAATGCGAAGCAATTGGCTAACACATCATCCCGTTTTCGACCCATTTTAACAAATACAAAAATAAATATAATTAATAAATATAAATAAATCTTACGATTTAAGAGATATTTTTCAATTTTTATATAAGTATTAGAAAATAAGTCTTATTTCGCAATATGCTGAAAAAAATTATGAAATAATATTTATTTTTAAATTTCTTTCAAAAAAGTTTTAAATAACTATTAAATTGTAATTTTTATAATAAATCTTATAATTGTTGCGATCCCTGATTATTTTTGTACTTTTTGTTTTGCTAACAATCTTAAAAACTTGTAGCCTTATTCATACAAATAGAACGTTGTTTAAACCTTTTTTACGGTGACTTTCCTGTCAAAAATATATGCTATGAAAATGCGTTTTAGTTGAAATTGATTTTAGCATTTCTATGAATAACGCATATAATATCATTTTGTAAATCTTCACTAGAATAAATGATACTATTATGAAATATGAAAAATATTATTCCTACTTTTTAAATATTTATTATTTTCAGGATTTCTTTGTTGACTTGGGAACAGAATGAATGTACTTCATATGAGAATGAAGTCCACCATTCTGGTTAAACTTTGCCTCGCATAGTTTACATTGGTACGAACGTTTGTTTTCGTGTAATTTCATGTGTCTTTCCAATATTTGAGGTAATTTGAAAGTAGAGTGGCACAACGTGCACTTGTAGTCTCGAATAGTTGTATGAACGGCCATATGGACCGCCAAATCGTGTCCAGTTATAAATGACGCTTTACATAAATCACAAACTTTATCGCGCATATCGCTGTGACGCTTTTGATGTTCGCGTAATTTACCAGCAGTAACAAAAGATCTGGCACATAGATTGCAAAGATAAGGACGTTCTCCTGTGTGCCATCTTATATGTACGATCAATTCCGTGCGCGTGTAAAAGGCTTTGCCACATTCTTTGCATTTGTGCGGTCTGTTCAAAGAATGGCGTTTTATATGCTTACGAATGTTGGGTTTCACCGTACAGGTGTATTCACAATATGGACATTTGTATTTTTCACCTTCAAGAGTTGGCTTTCTATTTATTGATCGAATTGAAAGTCTTATTCCCTGTTCGGTGAAGAAATAAGAATAAGTTAAGAATCAATATAATTTGATTTGTGTCTTACCTCTTCATTTAATTCAATTGTGTTGCAGTCCTCAGTTGGATCTGATTCTGACAAGTTAACATTTTTAATTCCCTCCTTTGAAGTTTCTTTGATCTGCTCAAAGATTTCCATTGAATCCTCGTCATTTTCGTTAGTCTTGATACTATGTTCCTCCTTAGAACACGCTTCCTCACTTAAAAAATCGAATGTGTCTTCCTCTTCATATACAAAATCTGCTAATAATTCTGCCCTTAAGTCGGGAGCTAAATGTATATCCAATATATGATCATTGTAGACCTGAAAATTCTTAAATTTCTCTTCACAAAGTGTACAATGGAATGCAATGTTTCCGTTGACTGTAAAAAACATTTCGCCACATTTTGCATAGTATTCCTCTGCTTCCTCGCCAAATGAATTCATTTTGAGTTTGG
Source organism: Chlorops oryzae (assembly GCA_020466095.1). Classification (NCBI taxonomy): domain Eukaryota; kingdom Metazoa; phylum Arthropoda; class Insecta; order Diptera; family Chloropidae; genus Chlorops; species Chlorops oryzae. The sequence goes on from CM035808.1 coordinate 38,631,858, forward strand.
TATTAGTACTGGGCATGCAATTGATTATGTTTTTCGGGTATATAACTTAAATTTTAATCTTTGGATTTCTTTATATGACGGATTATCGATAGTTAAATTCGATAATACATTTTTCAACAATCGAACAAGAATCAATTATTCGTCCTCAAATAGTGGCCATTTACACGTTAATGCGCTGTATAGACACATCAAATGCTTGTCAGGCATGTGAGCGTGTATTAGTGAATTCTGTTCACACAACGTATACGTGTGAATTTTTCACTTACACACTCTCGCATGCCTGACAAGCATTTGATGTGTCTATAGAAGTTATAATACATTTCGATAATGAAACACACTTTTTGTGGGCTAAGGACGCGCGGGGATGTGGTATGGGAGCGTTTTTCTTTTTTCCCCCTGCCTCTCTTGCCAACGAAAATTTGTTTCATTCGAATTGTCTTATACGCTATTTACACGTTAAGAAGCGTTCCCCCACCCGCGTGGAAACGGTTCCTGAGTGACATATATAATTAAATATAGTTATATATGGTTTTTACTAGTGTTGCAACGGATAGAGTATCCGGCCGAATGCCGGATATCCGGCTGGCTGCCAGGCTGCCTTATGTTTTAAGACCATATTCAACGACATAGCAATGATCCTGAGCGTTGCCGTTTGGTAGCGAAAACTTCGAACGTTATTTTTTGACACAGCACACTTTTAAGTAGTGATTGTTTCGAGTTTCACCGAACTGCAATAAAAAATCTCTGAAAATGGAAATTTTATGAGAAAGTGTTAGTGGAACTGCATCCAGTTTCCTCCAATCGCTTCATTTTCAAATCTGCATTCATAGTACAAACACAATATAGCAAATGTTTAATGTGAGGTATCCGGCGGCCAGATACCGGATAGTGACCGCATATCCGTTGTAACTTTAGTTTTTACCTGTTGTAGTATAGTGTGCACAGCGCTCAAACTGTGTCGAGCGCACAAATGTCACTAAGTTACAACGTAGGGTACCAAGCGCTCAGACAATGTCGAGCGTATAATAGTCCCCGTATTTCCTTTATCAAATAAAAGACACCAATAAATAGGTTTTAATCCTTTATTTAACAAAATGAATCCTATACTTCCAAATATAAATATCCCTATTGCTTGACTATTAACTTCTCCGTCGTGGCCCTTTGGTGAGTACGCTCGCAGAAGTCCCGTTCCAGTCATCGAAGCTCCGTTTATATAGATCAATATTGCTGATCTTGCAATATCGAATATTCCCAATATCCGCGATCGTCGTCGATTCTTCCTGAACATCTTGCATAAGCTTAACCGCGACCTTCCCCCGCAATTGTACCAACATTGCCATATTGTTTCTACATACAGCTATTCCGATGTTCTTAGTTCTTCTTTTGTAGTTGTTGTTGCTTTTACATAAAAACTCTTGACGTGTGTTGTTGTTGTTATTGCCAGCGATCGGATTGCAATTGTGCATTCGCTGCGCCCGCGCTGATGTTTGTCAATCGTGCATATACTGCATGTAGAACTGTAGGTCTAACTGTCGACGTCGAAAAGCCTCTGCTGCGATGGGGATATACACCATTAGGCAGGCATAGGAAATTCAACAAATTGGGGATATTCACCAAAAAGCTACCAACAAAAACCTTAAGCAGGAATAGGAAATTCAACAAATTCGAGAAATTCACCAGAAAGCTACCAACAACAATACGGGTAGACACAAAGTGGCACTATGATGCCACTTGCAAGAAAATTATCAAAGAAACACGGCGTCGGCTCGGTTTTTTATATTGCTTGAAAAGTTCATAATAGAAACTTTATTAAATTTATTACGATATAGTTTTGCTTAATGTGCACGAATGTTTTCATTTTGTAATAAATTGACATACATTTTTGACTACAGCTACGAATTTGATTGTACATAGAATTTAGCATTTTTGCTGAAATACTGTGTTAAAAAAGTTATGTGGACAGGGTAGGACTAAAAAAACAATTTCTTTTTCTCCTTGATATTGCGATTCCTTGATTATTTTTATGTTTTTCAAGCTTTTCATATGATTTTATGAGTTTGGTAGATATTTTATATGTAATGTACTCGAAAATCTCCCAAAATTAAAATTAAAAGTGGCAATGCATTTCACCACAGCAGAGCTAAAGATTTCGCTGCCATAGCATGCTTCTCTTTTCCTCATGCTATATGCCTATGTTGAAGCAGCGTAGCTCTAACACATTGCAGGGATTAGGAAGAAGAAGAGTTAGACCTATAGTCCTATATGATATACTGTGCCGGTGTTGTTGTTGTTGCAAACGGCCGAATTGCATGTTTGCATTTGTCAGCAATTTACGCTGGACAGTGTCTTTTGAGTAGCATGGAATCACCTTGAAGTAGAACTTCATAAATGCAGGTCACTGCCTTTTGCTTTTGGTTCTTTTAGCTTTCTTTCCTTTTGTTTATGCTTCATTCGCACTTTGTTGTTTTTGATTTAGTTTGCGAGCGTGTAGAAGGAGGAGGAAATATATGTTTGTGAGTCTAAGCGAGATCGCGACTCACAACATACCATATAGCACTTAGATCAAAGAACCGAATGGCGTGAACAATAAACGAAAAGGTGTATTTAATAAGGTGGTAGCAGTAGCAAATATGTCTCCTTCTTCCCAGCCGGACATTATCGCATGCATGAAAAAATCATTAATGCAGAAGAAGTGAAGCATTCATATGTGAAGAGGGCAATTGGTGCTTTTTCGAATGTTCTTCTAGTGAAAATATCACAGAAGGAAGAGCGCGTTGCAACATAGTCTTCTTCAAATGAAATTTTCATTTGAAAGAGGGTTGTATACTCCTATTTTCAATAAAGATGCAATGAAATTGTTATGAAAATATGTTTTTCAATCTGTATGCTACAATTCTCCAAAGCTTTATAATTTTGTTGTACTTAAGATGTTTTAAGAATTGAAACTCTTATGTATTTCCAAAGGCACTGATGTGTCACAGTCACGAAGTGACAAAATATGGCCATATCCGCCAATTTTTTAAAAATATTCTTTTTCTCCTCTCATGTCCCCGCGGCGTATACTATTTTTTCAAATGCAATTCTCATTCGCGTTGGCACCATATACTTGTTTCCAAATTATATTTTATTCATGTTAGCAGCATATACTCTATTTTCAAATGAAATAATCATGCACGTTTGATCCATTTTAGCCAGCCAGCGTGTACTTTTTTCCCAAATGAAGTTTTCATGAGGACCAGGGTCATACAGTCCCTTATCTAATGAATAACACATGAATTTTGAAGTACTGAAAATAGCGGCCATCTCCTAACAAAAATCATTAGAAGTAAGGGTTAGTAATGCGAGTAGTCGCAGTATGAATTTTCACCACTTCGGAAGTACTGCAGAAGTAGTGAAATTTCCGGCTGGGTTATTTTATTATTTTCCGCTTTTTTTTGTTGATTAAATTTTTAAAACTCTGATTTAAATGTCATATATGTTTTTTGTTTACAAATTTGTTTTTGTATTCATTAGTTGATATTGAAATTCCTGTACTCACAACAACATATTTGACATTTGGACGTACTCGCCACAACAAACCCAGTAAAAAATAGGATTACTCAAAGATTAATCTTGGATTACTCCTTTTGGAGCAATGGATCATTCCTCAAATATCCGAGCCCCATGTATTTTGTACTCCTTTTTAGCAATGCATGTCCTTATGAGCGAGCAATACTTTTGAGCTTACAATGGAGATCAAAAAGAATACTCTTTTTGACCTCCGAATGGAGGACAATGAGAGAAATAGCAACTAAAGAGTAATCTCCTGAAGGAGCACAAATGGAGTAATATTTTTGACTCAAAAAAACTAATTTTTCGGTTTTTGAGTATTTTTATAATATTACCTAAATTATACCTATTTCTTTAAATGTTTATTTCTCGCTTTTGATTCTCCTCTGTTCTGGGGTTTGAACCTCGGAACTCTCGATTCCTAGTCAAGTGTTCACCATCGACACCGTGTTTGCCAAGTCGAAAGTATGAGATTTTTTTCATTTATAAGTTTGAAATCAAATTTAAATTTATTTTATTTTGATTTCGGATTGCTCGCTAATACTACGAATGGATGAAGAAGTCATTACTCCCTCACTGCTCGATTTAGGCATTTCTCCTAAATTTTTTACTGGGAAAAGCTCCCTGTTTTTTTTGTCGAGTTGTATTTGTTGTAGAACTGCTGTCACCTTATTAAATACACCTTGAATAAACGATGAAATGAAAAGGTTTTAAAATAATTTCAAATGCTTTTATTTGAAAAAAATTATGATTTTATATATTTTAAGATTCCTTCGATTGCTTAAGAACGACCGTGTGGCATCTCTTCATGTGGCAATAGAGTCCGGGATTCTGATTAAATTTCGCGTCGCACAGTTTACATTGATATGCACGTTTGTTCTCATGCAATTTCATGTGATTTCTTAATGCGTCAGGCAGCTTGAAGCTAGCATTGCACTTTGAGCATTTAAAGTCGCGCTTGTCGCTATGAATGGTCATATGTTTGTTTAGAGCTCTCGGAGTGATGAAACTAACTTTACATACAGGACATACTTCATTGCGTTTATCACTGTGACGCTTTTCATGATCACCTAATTTACCAGCAGTAATAAAAGATCTCCCGCATAGGTTGCAAAGATAAGGACGTTCTCCTGTATGCAATCTCATATGTACTCTCACCTCCGTGCGCGTGTAAAAGGCTTTGCCACATTCTTTACATTTGTGGGGTCTGTTCAAGGAATGGCGTGCTATATGCCCACGAAGATTTGCTTTATCCGCACCGGTGAAATCACAATATGGACATTTGTATTTTCGATTCTTTATGGTTGTCTTTACATTTACAGAACGAATTTTAGGTCTTATTCCCTGAGAAAATGAGAAAATAATGATAACGTTCAATTATTAAATTATATGATTTTAATTGTTTCTTACCTCTTTCGGAATAGATGCATCTAATTCATCTGTGTTGCAGTCTTCAGTTTGATCTGCCTCAACTAGATTTTCGAATTCAGTCTCCTCTCTTGAGCTTTCTTCTAATATTCCTTCTTGTGACTCTTCTTCTATTTCAATCTTAACACTATATTCTTTACTGTTTATTGAATAAGCGTGCTCACTTAGTGCAATGAATTCATCTTGCTCTTCATTCAAAGATTCTGTTAAAAATTCCACCTTTGAATCGGGAACAAAATGTGTTTCCAATATATGATCATTGTAGACCTGAAAATTCTTAAATTTCTCTTCACAAAGTGTACAATGGAATGCAATGTTTCCGTTGACTGTAAAAAACATTTCGCCACACTTTGCATAGTATTCCTCTGCTTCCTCTGAATCCATTTCGAGAGAAAACCCTTCGCTTGCAAGGACACTAAATTTCGAACTCTTTGAATTTCGCGATATTTCAAATAAATATAAACTGTAATCAGCTGGCATTTTCAGACAGTTTTCTTACCCTCAGTCTTGATGCGTTATTCTGTTTACAAATATATGAATATGACGGTCTTTACACTATGCTAGTTCACCCTAGGCGAGCACGCAAGGGGAACGAGCTTGTGGGCAAGCGGAACAGAGGAATCAGCAGAGTAGACAAACACGCAAGATCAGCTAAGCTCAGGGGTGTTTTTGATAGTTTGCTTTGGTTGTTTTCGCTTTTTAAGCATTTGCTTTCATATGGTTTCGCGGGATTTTAAGTTCACAACAACGAAGAAGAAGAATTTAAAGTTTCGTTTACGATTTAGAATTTGATATTTTATTTGAATGCAGACCTCTTAAATAATGATTATTTAATTAATGATTGATTTATCAGATTATTTTTTTATTAGTGCAATAATGAATATTAATGATTATTTCTGTATAACCTATATAATTAATGATTACGATTACTAAATAATCGTAAAATAATCAATATTAATATATAATTATTTAGAAAAATCAGAAAAAATCAAAAATAATCCAAAAAGATAATCTCGATTAATTTACAATTAATTTTGAATATTCTTGATTTTTTTTATTATTTTTGATTTTTTCTGATTATATTTGGGTTTTTTGATTTTTTTAAAATTATTATTATAATGTTTTTTCTTTTTCATTAGCAATGGGCTGAATCATTTGTGCAGCTCTTTATTGCACATTTTACATTCAGTGTTGGTGATTCATAATTTTAAAATTTTAAAAGATAGATAATTTGTAGTTTGTTATTTGTTTTTACGAAATATATCTTGAATATGAAAAAATTAACTACTGCTATAGTTTCTTATTTGAAAAATTTAGATAAACGAATAAAAACGGTGTTATTCAAAAAGAAATTGAAAATAATTAAAGTTAATACCAAAAAATCAGATAAAATAAAAACCAATCAAAAAATCCAAAAAGAATCAGAGAAAATCAAAAATAATATAAAAAAAATCAAAAATATTCAAAAATAATCTTAATTTAATCGAGATTATTTTTTTGATTATTTTTTATTTTTTTCTGATTTTTTCATTTATCTGAAATAATTCCGATTATTTCACAATTATTTGGTAATCCTAATGACTAATAATCCTAAATTTCAAAATGTGAAATTAATAATGATTATGGATTTAAAAAAAAAACAAAAAAATTAATAATTATTAATCTTAATTGGGATTTAACAGCTCTGGTTGAAAGTATGTATATCTTTATAATATATCAAAAAACATACAAAGCACATTTTAAATAAATCACAGGAGCATTAAAAATATATTATAAAATGAGAATTGCGATTGCACTTATATCGTTAAAATAAAATATAATTGCTTAAGACAATATTTTGGTTTCGACAAAATCTAATAGCAATTCGTATGCCATTTCCTGTTAACATAAAACGTGGAAAATTTTCTTATGAAGGCGGTAGGGAGTTGAGGATATTACTGAAATGTGTGTTTTTTATAGCTGTTAAGGAAAAATGGACAAAAGAGCTAATATAGCTGTTTTCGTCGACTTCTTGATATCAATGAGGACGAGACTTGCGGTTAATCGTTTGCTTTTTTTTATTGAATATAAAGGTTTTTAAAAAAAAGAAACGCGTGCGGCTACAACGAGTTTAAGATTAATTGGCAGGGTGCCATCAAAACAATATACAAACAAAAACAAGTAAGGGTGTTATAGTCAGGCAAGCCTGACAATAGAATACCCGACACAGACACACATCTTCAAATAATTTTTAATATCAGGAGGCCATAGGGGCCCCATATACCGCAATTTGTTTAATTTCTTTATGCAAACCGCCCCTTTGCCACGCCCACTTTTCCAATTTTTCGGAATTCTAATCGGAGGCTTAAATATACGCGCAAATTCTAAGTTTCATTGAAATATTTGGAAAAAGTCAGATTTTTGGGCAGTTTTGAGATTTTTGTGATAGACCCTAGTACTGGAGGTACCCTTAATAATGGACCGATCAAGGAAATTTTTGGGCAGGATGTTTATGGCTACAAAGGAAGTATAAGTGCCAATTTTCGTTCAAGTCCCATAGGCGTTTCGGGAGTAGGAGACAATTTTTGAAAAACGCCCTTCTGCCACGCCCATTTTTCTATTTTTTGTAAATCACATTAATTGGCCTAAAATATGTTCAAATATCAAATTTCATCACAATATCTTGTAAAACATCGAATTTAGAGCAGTTTTTATCATTTTCATAACAGACCCTAGTACTGGAGGTACCCCTAAAAATGGTCCGATCGCGTTCATTCTTGAACTTGTTCTTACTCATGTCCCCGTGAGCACGCATACCAAATTTTGCCCAACTCCTTCGATAAGAAAACTGTATACAAACAGACAGACGGACAGACAGACGGACATGGCTAAATCGAATCTCCTAGTGACGCTGATCATTTCTATATATATTTTGTATGGTCTATCTCGACTAGTTCTGGGTGTTACACACAACCACACAAACGCAATATACCCTCGACACAGAGTGTGTCGGGTATAACGAGACTCTAATTGGACTTCAAAATCACAAATTATTCATTTATCAATTAAAGAAATACTGATTGAAGATATATACATAGCTTGATTTAAAATTCGCAGTCTTGACGGGAGCCGGCAGGCAAGGGAAGACTGCCAACAAGCTGTGCTACCTATAACCGACCCAAGACTGGACGCAAAGGCAAGGTTGGCGGACAGCCCAAAAAGGCTGGCAACCAGACCAAGCCGAAAGATTCACGCAGTGGCCAACCTACAAGGGTCGTTAGCGGTGCTGAATCGCGAAGGGGTGAGGAACCGAGGCCTAAAAAGGTTTAAGGCAATTTGCTTCAAAGTGGGCGAAAAAAGGCCCTTTCCCAATAAAAAAGGTCCGCCAATACCAATTTTGACCTTTATTATGGGAAAACCGAAACTGGAAACGAAAAGGGAAGGAGGAACCGGAAAGTTTAAAACTTTTTCCCGTAGAATTCCCTCGAAACAGGGTGAAAGGGTTTTCTTTGGGCAAAATTAAACCTTAAAAATTGGATTCATTTAAATTATTTGCCAAAATAACCCAAAAAAATAGCCGTTGAGAACCGGGAAAGCTTCAACCTTAATTTTAAATTAGGGAAATTAAAATTGGAAAAAAAGCAAAGAAAAACCTTCAAAGAATAACAAATTGAAAAACTGGCGGAGTGGCCATTTTAACATTTCGACCCTTTAAAGTCCCGGGGCCGGAAAATAATTTCCCTCCTTTGAAGCGGAAGATTGAACAAATAATTCAACTTTTGGCCCTTTTGGGTATGTTCCAAAGGGCTTTAAAGGGAAAGTCAAAAATTTGGCCTTTCCTTAAAAAACCTTTGGAAAAAAGGAACTTTAACACTTTGGGAAATTTTTTCCAGACCCGTTCAAGTCAAGCCTTTGGAAAGCAATGGAAAAGGTGAATGGGTAATTTGGATTAAAGGCTTTTAAGAGGTCCTTTTAAAGGCCAAAATGGTCAGGGTGGGATTTTAACCAAAAAGCTTTCACTTGTGCGGCGAAAGGGGCCTATTTTCCGGGGTTCAATGGTCTAAATAACTTGAGAGTGCCTTCACAAGATTAAGGTTTCCCCAAATATTTCCTGCCTTCCAAAAGGGGGGTTAACCCACCTTGGGTTTATTAAATTTGGGTGGGGTTGGGTAAGTTCCAAGGGCCCTTGGAGGGATAAAGGTGCTTCCTTCCAAAACCCCTGGGAAAAAAGGACCTACATTTGGTCTTTCGGAGCAACCTCTTTTCACAAAGAAAGGGGGTCTTCTTTAATCAGCCTTACAGCTTTTGGAGAAATTCCCGTGGTCGGGGTGGGACACCGAAACCCTTTAACAATTAAAACGGCCAAAAGGAGCAAGGAAAGGCAAATCCAATGGAACCATGGAAGAGAGTCCTTGACCGAAAGTTTCCAAAGGAAGGCTCATAAAACGAGGGGCCCCTTGAAGGATGGAAGTGCCAAGAATTGGCTGAAAATTTGCTTCCACGGAACGGGTTATAAAAGATAAGAAGGCGGGGCCGGGAAATCTTTTCAAAAGAAAGGGGCTTCCCGAAGGCCATTAAGGTTTTGGATCGTTATTCCCGTTTTGGGGTCAACCGCAAGGACCACCGTTAAACAACTTCAATCGTTACAACCCTTTCAAGGAAACCAAATCCAATTGGAGCGAAAATTTAGGCCGAAAGTACGAACCTCTTTAACCGGCCTTCTTGCAGGATTGGAGTGGCAATGGGTGAATTTTTCTTCCCTTAATTAAGAAAAAGCCCCCGGGACTTTTAGAAGAAATGGTTTCCCAATACCATTGGAATTTGTATTGAAAAATTTTAAATCTTTCCCCGGAAAATGTTAAAGGGAAATCAATATTTCCTTTATTTGAAATTAATTTCCAAATTTTTGAAATTAAATTCTTTTTTTCACCAAAATCATTCCAATTATTAATTCAATTTCCCTTTAATTAAAAACTTTAAATTTTTTACGTTTTTTTTTCAAAACAAAAACTAAAAGGTAAGCAAATGCGGCAACAGCTGACTGATGAAATGATAACAGATTGAGAAATATGTGTGGCGAAGAAAGAGAAGATGAGGTTTGTATGGGTTGTTCTGAATCCCATTCTGTAATGCTGGCCACTCACGCCAGCACATGTCACGCTACAGCAAAAACATGTCTTAATAAAAGTGGCTAATGCGATAGCTCTATTAGCTATTCATTTTTGCATAAGAACTAACGAAACAACAACGAATTTATATGAAAGAATAACTTCCATTTATTCCCCTGCGTCCCTTCCCATCGAAAATTTGTTTCATTACCCAGCGGAAAATTATCTCCTGCATGACAATGTCATCAGTGATGTCATTGATGACATATAGGTGACATTGTCATGCATGACATCTTGGAGGACATGTCATCGTGAAGGGATGCTGTTCACGTGCTTGAATATCATTGGCTATTGAAATTTAAATAAGGTTTTAGCGTCAGTTGAACGTAAGCATGAAGTGGCGTTGATGATGAGTGCTCGACTCAGAATCCGAAGACCGCGGGTTCGATCGCTGGCAGAGGCGAATAAAAATTGTTAAAAATTGATTTTTTAAAAATTGCGAAATTTCCAAAGAGAAGAAAAAGAAGAGAAGTTATTAAACTAGTTTCTTAAAATTTACATTTAGAGAGAAAAGAGCAATGTGCTGTTCTCAAATGCTTTTTTCGCCATCGCACCCCCTAGCATGACAATGTCACCGCTGAATTCACTGGCCAACTCTTATCACACTTATGAAACATGTTACGAAAACATCCCATTTGAATGCGCAAGAGACTTTTCCTTGCCTCTTGCCTACGAACTGAATGTTTCGGAACATGTTTTAGATAAATCTGACTCCAGAGTTTCAATACAAGTCAGAGCTCTATACGAAACTCTACCCCGGTTTGCACTAGTTCTTTAGTTCTGGTGAAAGTACTAGTTGCCTCGAAGCAATTTACCCCACGCTTACTCGAGGGGTATTATATTTGCCATTTTCATCGATTGATGTGTCGCCCACACGAGAACTTTTCATTCAACACGCAGAGATCGTAGCGTGAGTCGCCAGCATTATGTGGATCAGCACGCACACGCAAAAGAAGGCACTATAGATGATACTAAGAACTCATATGATCATCTGATTTGGTGGTAAAATAGAGATGCTTTTAAATTTAGAATATTATTATGATGAATAATTCAATAGTTGACAGGATAACACCTATGGCCACAATAAAAAGTAAAAGTGAGTATTGAATGTATAGGCTAAAATATTTTTTTCCGAACTAGTGTGCTGTATGTGTTTGGTGGGTATTATTTATTTAAAAGAGCGCTAATGGTGGGTATTACTTTGATCTCCCACACCATTATCTGCAAAGTTGTCCGTAGAAAACTTTATGGTTCTTGTACTATATGGTTCTTGTTATGACTGGAGATAAGAAAATCTCTTGATCACTGTGGGGAATTATTTGAGAGCATGGAAGAAAACATCGCTTTTCAATGCATTTTCTGCGAAAACTTGTTCAACAATTTTCCCGAACATGCAAAACACACAGCAGCAGAACATTATCCATTCTTAAATGTAGAATCGTTAGAAACTGAAAAGTCCGAAGAGTGTGAATTTGTTACAAGAATACCAGATGACTTGGAAAATAATTTTGAATCGTCTGAAACTCAACATCCTCCAGCAGGACAAAATAACACATTCGAAACGGAAACAGAAATGGTATAACATATAGATATATCTTATAGATATAAGAGTTTAATATATGCGATTTTCTTTCAAAAGCTTGATTTAACTGGTACTGGTTCGTTCGCAAAGGAAAAAAGTAATCCACGTAAATATAAATGTCCTCAATGCACTTTCGCATGTGTTGATTACAGAAATTTAATTGGACATATAACACGACACACAGGAATTAAAAAGAATCAGTGCTCCGAGTGTCCTAAAAAATTTTATTCTCGATGCGAACTAGCAACGCATTTACGAAGTCACACGAATGAACGTCCATTTCTGTGTTCCGAATGTGGTCGGGCATTTAAAACATCAAGTAAACTTGGTGAACATACTAAACGTCATAAAAATATACGCAAGAAGGAATGTGCGATTTGCGAGATGAAATTCTTTAATTCGCAATCATTGCGGCGTCACCTAACAACACATAGCCAAGAGAGATTACACAAATGTGATGTTTGTACGGCGACTTTCAAACGTCGTGCGGCTCTCTTAAATCATGCGAAACTGCATGAAAACAAGTTTGAATACCATTGCGAATTTTGCACCGCGAAATTCAATCAAAAGCCAGGGCTGTATTCGCACAAGAGATTGAAACACTTTTCGGCACAGTTACAACAAAATCTTCATGAGACATAGAAAATAGAGTGTAGTTTTTTTTTTTTTTTTTTAAGCGGAATAATAAGCTTATTTTATTGAATCCAAAAAATTTAGATATCAAATGTATACAGTTTTTCATACACAAGTAATAAAAAGGAAAAATCTTCAAAATAATACGAAAATCCAAAATCGTAGTCTTGTAAACAGTCATCATTAGTTAATGGGATTAAAGAAATCGAGATTCGGTAAATGCGAGCCCAAAACATATTGAAATTACAAAAATGCTTTAAAATAAACGCTATGCAAACTGGAACAGATTTAATATGAAAATTCGATCTCCATTTTCTTTAATAAGCAAGAAACCTTTTAAATTCTTTTTAATTGTCGTTTAGAAATTCTTTAGTTATATGATTAGAAAGGTGATACGAAGGGAAATATCTTCTTTTCCCCTTGCCCTTCTTGCCAAGTAAATTAATTATTTCGAAAGAAAAATTTGTGTGTGGAAATTAGGTATGTATGTATATTTTAAGGGTGTCAATTGAATTTGCTCAATTGCAAATGAAGGTGTCCTTATAGGGTTGCTTGTTTTTGTTGCTGATATCAAAAATCAGCTGTGAAAAACGGGTTTTACATACACAATAGTGGCGCTTTAATCAATTGCATATGTACATTTAATTAAGGAGCTTTTGCATGTTTTCTTCGAACGATGAGTGAAACATTGGCTTTTGAAGAGGATAAGCATTATGTCCGATGTGGCGAAATATTCATTACAACAATTGGAGATATGATATTTTATTGCACTCTATGTGAGGATAAATATGAAGACCTTCAAAAGTATTGCAATCACCTTAGGAACGAACACTATCCATTCGATGAAGATGGCTATAATTTTGAAACTTGTGTGGAGGATTTATGTGAGGATGATTTTTTGGCAAATGAAAAGGAACTATTATCGGAAAAAGGTAGTGGATTGGAGGAAGAAAAGTGCCACGGCAGCAACAATAAAATTTTAAATTATGTGAGTATATAGAATGTAATGACACTTCGTAAATTAAAAAAATTTTTTTCTTTGAATTGAATTTTTAGAGTTACGAAGCGTTGAATTTCGCAAAAGAAAACAAAATTGTTGTTGAAAAAATAGCCGAAAGGAAATTAAGAAAAAAAGAGCGATTGCATGTTTGTAATATATGCAACTTTTCCTGCACGATACGTTCCAATCTAATTAGTCACCAAAAACGTCATTCGGGATTTAAACCTTTTCAGTGTACAGAAAGCAACTGTACGAAGGCATTTTACACAAAAAATGAATTGAAGAGACATATAAACGAGACCCATAAACGCGAACGTTTATTCGTTTGTCAGGATTGTGGAAAAGCATTTCCATCGAAGGACAAGTTGGCGAATCACTTCAAGCGCCACCTGAACATACGCGATGTAGTTTGTTCCGTTTGTGGATTGGATTTCTTCGATTCGCATACGCTTAACAACCATATGCGCGTTCACAGTAATAATCGGCCCTATAGATGCAATATAGGTCTTTGTAAAGCAACTTTCAAGCGTCGAACAGGCCTTGCCACCCACATTAAACTACATCAGAACAAACGTGAATATCAATGTAAATTATGCCCTGCCAGTTTCAATCAAAATCCAGGCTTACATGCGCACATGAAGACTAAACATCCTGGAGAGAATATAAGGAAAAATTATGAACCGAACGGCTTAGAATATACTCAGATAGTTCCATGAATTTAGTTTCAAGATCGGGATGAATGCAACAGGTATGACCACATTTCGTCACCTCGTTAATCAAAGTCAATATGTTTCAATTATCACAATTATGATTTAAGATGCACTTGTGAGTATTTAAATATTTGAATGCTATAAGAAAATAGCCAATGAACATAATAATAAATAGTAGAAATTTTCAACTATATTTTTAACATTTCATATACACTTTGGTTTTTTAACAAGTCTGAATCAATACAATTTTAAAGAATGGATTGAACGAATGTAAGCAAATATGCTTCCCCACTTGGCAAGTAAAGCCCTTTTACTTCCTGAAGAAGAAAGTTTTCTTGCTCAAAAACTTTCTATAAGAATAATTTAGCTTGCAGAAAAAAAATAAACATTGGTACTTAGCTAGGGTCCGCGAATTCGCAACACCCGTAACCGTAGGTCTTACGGTTCCCCTGCGGAAAATAATATCTTATTTCATAACATTTTGAATCAGAACTTAACCCATTTGCGCTCAAACAACAACCAAAAACGTTGGTAAAAAAAATGATACACTTATAATAATTTTTGAAGCCTTAATGAGACCATTTATTACGAAAAAAGTTTTTTTTTTCACTTTTCTAATATACTATGCATTAAATGGCTAATAAAACCATTTACTGCGAAATTAAAATTGTCCGCATATTTAATACATCATCCAGTAAAGGGTCAAAAGCCAAATTTTGGGTTTTTATGAAGTAACTTCACTGTAATAGTAACTTTGAGCTTTAAGACGAAGTTTGAAAGGGTGTCGATTATACAGTACAGCGGCCGCAAATGGGTTAAATTAAGAAAAAAAAATATTTTAGTTATTTAAAAAAAGAAATTTACTTTTAATTGAATAAATAACTTTCATAAGAAAAAGCTCTGGAGGCTTTCGGCTTAAAGAAATAGTCCATGGGAAAGTTAGCTAAAGAACATCACAAATTGTAAACCTATAAATACGCGACTAATAAAACTTCAAGAGCAAAATACTTCCACTGATTTTGAAGTTGATATCTCGAACAAATCGGTTCATAGATTCGATATTAGGTGCTAAGGAAATAAATAAGCAGATTTTAAAATATATTTCAGAAGATATTATTTTATTTACGTTTATTTTATAAAATACTCTAGTGAAAAAAAAACCACCTATTTTAAGCGTTACAAAGTAATTTTTGCATAAATTTCATATTAGCACTTCTGTTTGTGCTTACTTCGCATGTGAGAATTTAAGCCCGGTCTTTGATTGAAGGAAGCACCACACAGTTCGCATTCATATTCCCGTTTATTCTCATGCAATTTCATATGATTGACCAAAGCTTTCCGTCGTGAAAACTTTCCTAAGCAAACAATACATTCATGCTTTCGTTCTTGAGTGTGCGATATCATGTGTTCTCTCACGTCAGAACTGTCGTAGAAACTCCGGTCGCAAATTTCACACTTGAAATCTCTTTGATTCAGATGACGCTTTATATGGGCATTTAATTCACTTCTGGTGAAATATGCCTTCCCACAATTTTCATGATCACATACGAATGGCTGCATGTAAAACCGATTTTCATTAGATATTTCCCAAATATTCATATTTCAATAGGTAACAAAACCTACCTTATCTCCAGTATGTCGGCGCGAATGTTCATCGATTTCTGAAAGTTAAATGAAATAAAAGAGATTGTTTGGGATTTTACACATATTAATATGAACCTGTGCGAGTGCAAAACATTTTGGGACAGTAAGCACATTGAAAATTCCTTTGATTGAAATGCCGTTTGATGTGTGCCAATAAATTCGAGTGATCCTTGAATCCAAATCCACAAAAGTTACATTTGTGTTTACGTTCGGAGTCTGGGATATCTCCTCGAGCTAAGGGTTGTTTATAAACAAGCTTTCCCTTATTTTTTAAAAGGGCTTCCTATGAAATATGATAGATGAGTCTTCGAAAAAGAAATTGAATTTAAACGTTCTTGCCTCATTCGCTATTTACACGTTGAAACATTTCGATAATGAAACACACTTTTTGGGGGCTAGGGACTCACGGGGATGTGGTATGGTAGCGGTTTTCTCTCTTCCTCCTGCCTCTCTTGCCATCGAAAATTTGTTTCATTATCGAAATGTCTTAACGTGTCAATAGCGTAATAGACACGCGAAATGTTGGCAACGCCAAAAATGTCAACCATATAGCTACGGTGACCATAAATTGAAATTGAAATTGAAAATACAACGTACTCCCATACAACGTACTCTCATATAACGTACTCTTATAGAGCGTACTCCCATACTTGCCTCATTAGCCATACGAAGTTTGTCGGCTTCTGTTAAAGGCTTTGGTTCTGTTTTAGGATCCGGCTTAATTGAAGCCTTTGGGGTTGGTTTCAGCTTCTTCCGCTGTGGTTGTTCCTCTACAGTAATTTCCTCCCATTTCATTGTCACTGAATCCTCATTCTGATCGATAACCGAAACTGCAGTTGCTATCTTACTGTGGTTTTTCTCTTTAATCACTTCAATAGGTATTTCCTCCTCCTGCAACGCTTCCTGATATTCCTCTAGAAATTCTGTTTTAACCTCCATTTCTGAGCTAAAGTTCGAATCTTCACTCTCAAAGTATGGATCGAAATGTTTTTCGATTATATGAGAAGAATATCCGTGCACTCCCTTATATTTGGAATCACAGAGTGTACAATGGAATATAATGCAGCCATTTACGGTTAGGAATACTTCGCCGCACTGTTTGTCGTATTTGTCGTCATCAGATAAGGCAATTGTATTCATTTTGAACGTTTTTCCAAGTATCCCAGTTCAAATTTGTTTACTTCTTTCAAGTAGGGATGCGGATTGAATATTGATACATCGAAAATATCGATATTTTACTTCGATGCATCGATATTTTGGTACTCGATGTAAGAACCTAAATATATGTATAAAGAAAAATAAGTAAATAGCATGCGATGCTGTCTCCACGAATAACGAAAACAAATAAAGTAAATGTAAAAAATTTGCTTGAATCCATCGATAAGTTCGATACACGAAAGCGAGCAAAATCGGATTGACCGAGTACGTCCAGTTCCATATACCCCATTTACACGTCACTTAAGGTCTCGACGTGCGATGGTTCATAGCATGCGATCGAAAGTATGCGATAGATCGCAAGTGAAGACCGCTCATGGCAGATGGTATGCTATATCTCGCATACCATATCGCATGCCATCTATCGCTTGCGATGGGCTGCCACTTATGAGTTTTTTTTATGTTGTTCTCTTTTCTGCAAGAACGGATTTAAACAGAATGTCTAGGTTTTTTCTTTTTTACTCTTTATTTAACAAATTTCAATGTTGTTAGCGTTCTCTAACTGCTGCCATCGCATACCATAAAATTTGACAGATGGTATGCCATGAATCATCGCATGTCGAGTCGCACTGTTAAGACATTTCGATAATGAAACACACTTTTTGTGGGCTAGGGATGCACGGAGATGTGGTATGGTAGCGTTTTTCTCTCCCCCCTGCCACCCTTTCCCACAAAAATTTGTTTCATTGCGCTTATATTTCTCAAATGGTTTATAATTTCGATCGAATATAACGTGTTTTAATTTTCAAAATCCTTAGGCACTCCAAGGGGCAGGTGGACCACGAATATGACGTGGTGAAATATATTCCACCCAATCGTGGAGAATGCCCCTTTTTATATTGCTATATAGAATGTATTTTAAATTGCAGGGGATCACAAATTTAATTAGACGCAATTATGAATATATTTCGATACAATTACATACATCATTGCAGCCGATTATATATTTAATTGGACGGAATTATATATGTAATTGAAATTATTTTTTTTATCATTTGATACAATTACATGTATAATTGGAGGGAATGAAAAATATAATTGGACGCAATTATGAAAACATAATTGCATCATACCCAATTACATATGTAATCCCTGCAAAATATAATTGGGTATCCCACTAGGAAAGTTAAAGCTTACATAATGCATTACATAAGCCTTACGTTTTATGCGTCGGTACTTCCATTCTCCCTTACTACTTCCCATTACTTTTGTTAAAGAATGGCCGCGCTCTTTAAGGCTTCTGTAGTAAGCGGAATTGAAGTATTATACTTTCTCTTCTAAAAGTAAGGTATAAGTAATGCATACCCGAAGCGGAAAGTTCGTCTTCAACACCATTTACAATTTAAGTTTTCAGTATGTAATAAGCATTACCAAAACTCTGTTTTTAGCTATAAAATAAAGCTATAAAATAAGGTGTTTGTAAGCATTATTATTCTTTACAGAATATGCATACTTTCCTTTGAGGCCTAACCAGTGAAAAAACTTGATTATTTACTTTAAAAATTTAAATTTTTTTTATTTTTTATATACTTTCACAATATTTCGGTTTTTGTTTTATTTTTTTAACCAATTAATACATACATATATAAAATGGATGGAAATACTTTTGTTTTGAAAAATGCACACAATCTTAAAATAAATATTAATTAATTACTCATTTTCTTTATTCTTCTTTTTCTTGATACATTTGTTTTTATAGTAAATGTTCTTATTGTTCTTAAAAGCTATACGAATACTTGAAATGTATTCCTTTTCAGAAAATCCGTCTTTTTTTAATGCAGCTGGAACATCAAACTTGTTAGAAAATAACGCAAAATATGTCATACGAACCATCGCCTCGAGTAACGTTGTAAGCGAAAAATTTTTGAGCCTTTTTTTCGGACTTTCACTGTCAATAAAATTTAAGGCCTTTCAGCTATCAAAGAAGTATTTTTATCTAGTCAGCTCTTGGACATTTCCTACTGTCTGGCATGACAAATTTCCAAAAATGTGAAATTTGTTGCTTACAACGTTATTCGAGCCAATGATTCATATATCTTTATTAAAAAATATAAATACTTCAACTTACCAAACAAAACGTTGTTTATGCCCTTATAATCCTTGAAGGATTCCTTGTTTCGGATGCCATCGTAATTTAAATGCTGAATGAGTTGGCGATCCAAGATTCTATGCAGGTTCTTACCTATCCCTTCGGGCAATGCAATATGTTTTAACATTGTGGTCTGAAATTTAATGATAATTCAGATAATTATACTTTTATCGTTATTTCATAAATTAAATAATAAAAATACAAAACTTACATATTTCTCAGGATTATCGCGGCACTTTTGATCAACAGCTTTTAGATTTTCAATGGAGGTAATTGGAAAGATTATTTGCTGAGTGTTTCTCTGAGGAGTCTCTTGCATTTTTTCAATGACTGCAAAGAGTTTTATTGTAAGCAATTAGGTTTAAAACTAGATATTTTAGCAAATAAGTGTAACCTTTTGTATATTTACCCTTTTTACCAATTCAAACAATTCCTTTTGCGATATAAGAAGAACCACGTGCGTTCGTCACGAAATCTCGGAGAAAAAGGAAAATTGAAATAAAAACACAAACAAAAATCGTTCCGTTTTCACAAAAATCATCAAATCAATTTCGACATAGTGTGCCTTGAGAAACAGCACGAAGTTTTTTGTTTCGCACACCTTACAAAATCGCTTACAATATACTTGCTAAATAAGGTTTACGTTTTCACTTCCTTAAATATATATTATCGGATTATTACTTTGTAAATACCTTACTAAATTTCCCAGTGGGATGTGATATTTTTTCTCTGCGTGTACATACAAGGTATAAGAGAATTTAAAAAGTGAATTTTGCTTCGTCCAGGAAGCTTGCAAACTCAGTCCAAACTGCCTCTCCACCCCTCTTGAGGATGTCGAGACAACTGTTATAAGCAGCGGTGCTCAAAAATGCCACCAGTGGAAAAAATTTGTTTTTGCCTTTTACACACATAGAGTGTGTGAGCGATGTAGAAAAAAATTTCAACTGCCGAACGAGGAGACCGATACATGCATAAAACTATGAATGTTTGTTTTGAGCACCGCTGGTTATAAGTATTGAAAAGGCTGTATTTTTTTTCTGATATCCGTAAAGGTAGGACAGTTAAAAATCTGATGTTGAAAGGAATCAATATCACCACAAAAGCAAGTACATGAGTCAATGGCATTGATATTGTATAGAAAAACGTTATCATAAGTGCATGAGGCAATAATCCTATTTATAAGCTTAATTTGTTTCGGAGTCAGTTGGAATTTATAGAACCATGGCTGTTTTCTTTTTGTTTTTTAGGAAAAACCTGATGAAAGATTGAAGGGCTATTATTGTCCAGTTCCAGTGTCTTTTGGTACCACTCATTTTTTATGTTGTTTTCGATCACATTCCAGGCCTCCTCAGCAGAGAATTCCAGTTTCACGTTGATACCACCTCTGGTGGCTTCCTTAGCTAGAGCATCCGCTTTTTCGTTATACGAAATGCCAATATGACTCGGAACCCAAACAATATGAATTGCTTGTAAGTTAAATTTAGTGACTAAATTGTGGATTCTCGCAACACAGAAGTTATTCGAGTCTTCATTTTTAAGCAGCTGACAGGAAACGAGGCTATCAGTAAAGATAGCCACTTTTTGACACTTCTTGCTGCCCGCTATATGGACTTCTTGTAGAATGGCATAAAGTTCTCCAAGGCTAGAGGAGATTCTTGACGAGATGACAAATTTGAGTGATAGATTTTTGTTGATTTGAAAAACTGCCATTCCAGTGTTGACATCCCCAATGGATGCATCAGTGGCAAAACATGTGAAACCTCCATTTATATAGGATTGGGGTCTGTGTTCAAAGTCGGACCTCATTTTATCAATATTCATTGTGTTTTTTTTAAATTATGGGGTTTTGAAACCACATTGAAATTAGAGCTTATTTTATACTGAGTTTCTGTGTTGATATTGTTAAATATCAACTTAAACCTCGTGTACACACAGGCATAGCTAGAGTTGACCTCAGGATGGTCTGCTATTGTGTCGAAAACTGGTTTGTTGTGAAATTTTAATCTGATAATTTCCTTCGCTGTTAGCAACAGTGATCTTTCTTCAGGGGGTAGTTCATTAGACAGCAGATAGAAAATATAGGATGGGGTCTGCGGGGGTAAGCCCACACATCTTCTTATAAATGAATTTTGTAAAGCAGACAGCCTTTTATTGACATTTTTAACATTACGAAGAACAGCCGAAGTGCGGCAGTACTCTATTTTAGATCTAACTAATGATTTGTAGAAATTGAGTGCGACATAAGGATGCAGACCGGACTTGATGGTTGTTAGGCACTGAAATTGCCTAGTATTGGATGACGAATTTTCTATAACTGTTTTGTAATGATCCAACGTCGATAGGGAAGCATTGATGGTCTTGCCCAGGAATTTAAACTGTTTGACTTGTGGAATCTGTTGGTTATTGAAGGTAAGCTGCAATGGATTTCTGTTGTTTCTGTTTACGTACATGAACTTAGTCTTGTCAATGTTGAAGGAGAGGTTCAGCCTTGAACATTCAGCCCAAAAGGATGAAATCTTATCCTGCATAATGTTCGCAGCCTCTGTTCTGGATGAGTGATGGGTCATGATGATGAAATCATCCGCAAACTGATAAATTGACGTTTGTGCATCTGCAATGCTATGAAGAGATTTTGTGTACACGTTGAATAGGGATGGCGAAAGGCAGCTGCCCTGCGGCAGCCCATCATAAACATCAATCTCATGTTCTCAAAGCTTTAACCGCCTGTGTGATAAAAAGTTCACAATCCATTCACAGTATTGGGGCTCTATGTTGTCACCATACAATACCTCTCTGAGGAGAGCAATGCTGACACAGTTATAAACATTACTTATATCGACAGAGAAGATAAAAACATGTTGCTTGTGTTTTTTCCAAACATTTATTTCGTGTAAAATCTGATTTATACACATAGGAGCAGATTAATTTTTCCTGTAGGCGAAACTGTTGTCAGGGAGTGCTTTGCGTAGTTCGAAGGATTTATCTATTCTATGTTTAATCATGAGGTTTATAATTTTAATAAAACTGAGATTAGGGAAATGGGGCGGAAATTTTAAAAAACAGTGAGGTCTTTCCCTTTTTTGGGAATTGGAACTATATTGATGAATCTCCACTCATCACGAATGTGGTTTTCTGAAAAGGCACGGTTAATCGCCTGAAGAAGATTATCGAGAGCTGTGACCGAAAGGGCCTTCAACATAAAGTAAGTCACCCTGTCAAAGCCCCCCGCAACCTTGTTGGATTTGCCGAAAAGAACCTCAGTCAATTCATCTAGCTCAAATTCTAAACTGCTATTGGTTGCAACATTAATTTCAGGGGTAGGGCATGGAAAGGAGCTGTGTACTTGGTTTTTGATCATTTGTAGGTACTCTAGATCGTTCTCGTGCAACCACACCGACGAGGATTTCCTGAAGTCCCCTCTCACCGCCTTCACAAACTTCCAAGAATTTTTGGAGCTTGGATTGTTGTTGAGATCTGATATTTTATTTTGATAAGACTTACGTTTTGCTTCTCTGACTTTCCTTTTCTATGAATTTCGTATTCTAGCGTATTCCCTACACTCATAGAAAAAACGTGCTAAATATAAGAATAAATGACCAAAATCAAATCATTTCGAACTTAATAGTCTGTTAAATGCGAAAAATCTAATTCCAAGAAGAAAATCTTAATTTTTTAAGATCGGACCTAAGATCATAATCTTGGCATAAATCTTGTTTTAAGAGTGATTTTTAAGATTGAATTCTTATAAAAAATCTTTGACTAAGAATGAGTTCTTAGTACCAAAGAATGAAATCTTGTTTTAAATCTACTTTTAAGATCAATTACCAGAATATATTCTTATAAAAAATCTTAATATTAAGAATTGATTCTTATATTTTTAAGAATGTATTCTTCGTATAAATCTTAAGCGTAGTCGAGACTATATGACAAAACGTTACATATATTTCAACTTTGAAAAAAATTTCTCACAATTTTAAAAATTTTTCTTAAAAATAAAGTCAATTTTTAAGAAAAATTTTAGGAATTGTGAGAAATTTTTCTCAAAGTTGACATATAAGTAGCATTTTGTCATATAGTCTAAACTTAGCTTTATTTTTCATTTGATTCCTAATGTTCGAATAAAATCCAAATTGTTTTTATAAATGTATGCTTGTATTTATTTAATTTATTAATTTTACAATAGCTTCGGTCTTAGATATGTTTTCCCATTGTTTATTGGATATAAATGTACAGGAGGACTCGTGAAATTTGAAATTTCAATTATATCAATAATGTCTATCACACTTAAACACGTCCGCTCTGTTCAATGATACAAGCAACAATGACGCGATGTCTGCGAATTTCCAAGAACGTGTTCCTCAAATTGAAGAGTTCAAATTCAAGATTACGCTCTTGGTTTTAAGAGCATCGAACTAAAAATCAAGAATGCGTTCTAAAATTCAAGATTAGGATCTCCGTTTTAAAATTATCGAACTAAAAATTAAGAAAAATTGCTTGAAATTGAGATTTTAAATCTTATTGACAATATTTCAAGATTAAAAATGCAAGAATGTTACAAACTAAATTTTAGATTTTTATTCTTAAAGTTAGATTGTCATAATTCTCTGAGTGTAAGGTTCTCTACTGTGTGTAGTATACACGCAATAGAATATCGTTAGCTTCGGATAGAAAGGGCGTAACTCATTTTTTTTTTAAAACGAGATTTTTGCATTTTCTGATGGTCGACTCTCAAATACACCCCCCCCAAAAAAATTGACGACCTTTGATTGAAAATACCGAAGTTATAGTTACTTTTAAAAAAGCCCTAACTCATAGCGAACAATTTTGCGAAAGAAAAAAGCCCTAACTCACAAAAAGACGTTCAACTACGCCAGTGATGGCGAGACCTATAAATTAACATTCATAACTGTGCGTGTGCATTAGGGTGATGACTTTTTATGAAACTCTTTTCCTGTATCATAGTACGATGAACTTTTATTAAAGACTTCATAAAATACTAATTTTAAGGTTATTTTGTAAAAAAATGTCACGCATCAAGTCATTTGAAAAATTTAATTTTTGATTTTTTTCCAAATTTTTGATGTTACTGTAAGCAGAGTAGCTCCTAGAGGGGTCAAATGTAGGACCAACTACCATTATTTTTTTATTCCCAACAATTTATCCAAAAATACCTTCCCCCTATCTCCACTCCTTAAGGGGGCTCCAATACAAAAGTAATTTTTTTATGAATTTTCCCCCCACTGTCCTAACTAGCCCCAGAGTGCCCCTAGAGGATTCAAATGTTTGACCGACCCCCATTAACTTTGTCTCATTAACATTTTTTCCCAACATACTGACCCCCTATCTCCCCTCCTTAGGGGGTCACCCATACAAAATTACCTTAATTTTATCACAATTTCAGACAAAATTCCTGTCACTACAGTCAAACCCCTCCTAAGGGGCTGATATATATGACCGACCCCCATTATTTTTTTACCCCAAGTATTTTCTTTAAACATACCTACCCTCTATCTCCCCTCCTTAGGGGGGTCCCCATACAAAAATAGGCTTAAATTAAAGAAAAATGCCTCACGAACTTCAATCTAAAATATAGATGCCGTAGGAACAAGAACGAGCATGTTCAGTATGTATATTCGAAAAATTTACACAAGTACCTTTTAAACGAGCCTAATATGAAGAATATTGGATTCGTTTTTGGTATGTTTTAATAATATGTTATAATTATTATTTTTTTTAAAACTGAATTTTGGGTTCCATCCCCTAACTGGCCAACTAATGACCCTAGTAGAAAAAAAATAAATTTTCTACTCAAATGCCGCAAACCTCAATCTATGACGAGTTTTTTGAGACTATAACCATTAAAATCGGTTAGTGGTTTCTATTCATAAAATTAATTCAAAACAAATATTTTTTGGAACGCATTATTCACTGTTTTCACGTTCCTTTCTTAAGTCTTTGCATGTCTCTCTTGGTCTGTATGCATGCAAAGACTCAAGACACGAACGTGAAAACAATGAATAATGTGTTCAAAAAATATTTGTTTTGAATTAATTTTATGAATAGAAACCACTAACCGATATTATTGGTTATAGTATAGTGCTGGATCGCATCTTATAATTTTATTTATATTTTAAACTTTGCGTACAAAGACCTAACTCACGTGTTTTGAACGAAAATTGATATCAAAAAGCCCTAACTAAGAAAACTGCTCGAAACACAGAAAAAATAAAAATTCAAGCCTAAAACAAATTTCGTGCGTAGTATTTAATTGACTTTGCGTTTAAACTTTTTTTAAATATCTAACCTTTGCGATTTTATGAAGTTTTTTCCTTCTCCTGTAAAGTAGCAAAATAATGAGTTACGCCCTTTCTATCCGAAGCTATCGATATGCACTTTCAAGTTTTTTGTAGAAGTCAGATAGTTCTGAAATCCACCACATCTTAGGCTTGAACCCATTTTTTAGACTAATGGAACAAGAATCTATTGTCTCTTGTATTTTAAATTGAATGTCGCCAAACTCAGGGTTGACCTTGATTTTTCCAAGGGCATTTATCAGTTTTGGTTTGCATAAGAAAATGTTGGAGCTGTCGTTAATGCTTTCTAAGCTAATCAAAACCGGGAGGTGATGACTGCCGCCAAGTCGGTCCTCAAGCACCTCCAGTCTTGTTAGAAAGGACGGGTTTGCGAATACTAAGTCTAGAACAAAGCCTGCCTCAGAGGCCATGTCAGTTTTGAAGGTTGGCGACCCATTATTCAGGCACCATAAGTTGGAGTTGAGAATCATGTTACGAAGACTCAACCCCCTGGGTTGATCAACATAGTCTCCCCACTCCTTGCATCGGGCATTGAAGTCCCCCACAAGGAAAACATTGTTTTTGTTACTTAAGAAATTAAGAATTCTTTCCATTTCAGAGTTAAACTGATCTATACTTATACTAGGTTGAAAGTCCATACAACCAATAATAATGTTATTGTCCAGGTTAATAGTTTGTGCAAAAATTACATCAAAATCAGAATTGAATTTTAATCTTTTGAATTGAATATTATTTTTGAAAAAAAAAGCGACCCCGCCGTATCCATCGTCTCTGTTTTTTTTCTATATATCTGTAGTTAATTAGGTTACTGTGACTGCCATCGCCCTTAGAAAAGGTTTCGCATGGGGCACAAATATCTATAGAATTTAGGTTTAAGAAAATATTAATTTCATCATTGTTGGCATTGATAGATTGGCAGTTATATTGGACAATCTTCATGTTGGTATAAATTTGGGTGACTGCTTATGCGCAGTACATCATTCTCAATCGCAATATTGTCAAATTTACTTTTTATTTTACCTATTTCTTTCATTAGATTCGGATCTTCTATTTTCAAGTAAACTTTATGTAAAAGCTTATATAAGTCGGCAATAAAGTTTTCAAACTTTAAGCTGTTTCCAATATTAAATTTGGCCTCGGCTCTCATAGCTGGGGTCAGGCACGTAGCCAGGATTTTCAGACGGGGGGGGTTTTTATATTTCCAATTTTTTGCTGCGTAACAATTTACATTCTTTCGAAACAATACGTCAATGAAACCGATAGTCGTAACAAAAGTAAAAAAAAGTAAGAAACAGAATTCCAAAAGAAGAAGCACCACAGTGTGCGTATAAAAGTTGCTGAAAATTATATAACTTAAACCAAACCAAACATTCATTGCTGATTTTATTAATTAATAGTTTTAATAATTTTTTACAATCAGAACAGAGTTTACCCGAGAGGGTAGTTGATCGAGAGTGTGTTTTGCTGTGGTTCAGTGGTATGGAAAGTTCCAACAAAATCGACATACCAATATCAAGTACATTAAGAGATAATAAAAATATTATTTCATATTACACATTTAATAACCCAAATTTCCACTTCATTTAAAAAATAATCTTTAAAACTTTTGAAAGTAGTCGGTGAATATAGTAAATCCCGATATTTGGATAAGTCAGATTGTCTTAATTTATTTTTTCGATCTCAAAATGTCACCAAAAATTAATTTTTGGACTAATATTGAAAAACTTTCGTGATATTCCTACAGAGTGAAATATTTTCTTGAAAAATTTCGAGTGGGTAAAATACCCATGTAAACGGCGTTCTGCCGTGCCTGTATTTGATTATCTGCATACACAACTGCACATAAAAAGTTTACGATTACGAAAAAATTCAAAAATAATCGGTATTATTTGTGATTAATGAAAAAATTCAAACTATTCAAAAAATAATACGAATATTTTTTTTTTTTTTTGAGTAACATTTAAATGATGCAATGGTGCTCAAAATTTGAAACGGAATTTTCTCGAAATCCTTACGTGATATAATTTTTTTGATATTTTTCAATTTTTCGGGAGACAAAATCAAACAGAAGCACTAATAAACTTTTAAGGAGGATTTCGTTGTAGAACAGTGTAATTTTCATACCTGCTTAAATCGAGTGGGCAACACTGAAGCAGCGCTTAGACGTTCAGCATCTTGAATGGAATTTTATTCTCGATCACGATACGAGAACAATCTGCCATTTGGACATTGCTCGTCGAACCTAGTAGAGTATGTTTGAACTTCTGAGTTCCGCTCCAATTTTGTCTTCAATGTAACCGTTTCCGTTTTGGCTTCTTGAACTTTTAATTTGTGCCAAAGAGTGCATTGGAAATACAATTTAAAATAACATAGTCAGATTGACGACCAGCTACGTCCCTGGCTGGGGTAATTCTAGTTTTTGGTTGAGAATTTGATAGTTTTGGAGAAGAAGGAGTTATTTCCTTAACCACCAGCTGGGATGAATTATTATTTACAATCTTATGCTATGTTCTCACTATAGGGGTTAAGTTCTTAACCCGATACTTTAACTCAAAGCGTTCATATCAGCTTCGAGCGAGTTAGGGTTTAGTCGTCGTTCATACTATGCGACAAGACAAGCGAGCGACACGGTGAATTCTCTTTTGGTGTCTTATTCGTGTTCATACTAGTTAAAATTGTCTCTGCGACATTTGAAGGAGAAGAAGAAACTGGTTTTATACAGTGCTGCCAGAAAAAATATTTTGAAATACCTACAATCTGAATTAAAAATCCCCTACGCTCTTGATATAAGAGAAATAAGTTATTATCGCGGTTTTTCTCAACATATGTTGGTTCAAAGGTCGTTTTTTGAAAAAGTGTCCGCTGTTCTCTAAAATTTCTCGTATTCAATACATATAAGTTAGCTTTTTAAATTATTTCGGAATTCTGTAAATATGCTTCTTCATAAGAAGAGAATATTTACCCAAATATGGTAGCACTATTTTTATGATGAGAAGGACAAGCACAAAGCGTGTCGCCGAGTACGTAAGACACGTACCCCTCTCTCTACCCCGAACGTCCCTTGCCAACAACCACAGTGTCTCTCGCTTGTCTTGTCGCATAGTATGAACGACGACTTACTAACGTCATGTGACCCAGCCGGAAAGTGGACTACTTCTGCACTACTTCCGAAGTGGTGAAAATTCATACTGCGGCTACTCGCATTACTAATCCTAACTGTTAATGAAGTTTGTTAGAAGATGGCCGCAGTTTTCATTACAGGCATGCGATAATGTCCGGCTTGGGAGTTTGAAATATAAAAAACGCGCAAGGTATATCTGATATACTATATCATCGAGAAATTGCAAATAAAAATGGAATTTGCTTTATTAGAAATGTTTAAAGAAGCTGAAAAAGCCAAAGGAATATTGGAAGCAATAATATTAGAAGACCATTGCAATAGCCGCAGGAACAAAAATAGATTAATGGAGCTAATGATGAAAGCGGCATCACAAAATGTTCCAAGACCTGTGATCAAAATAACATATCCAAACACATCCTTCACCTCTCATTTGCTGCACGGGAAACTTCCCTGTCAGTGCCGTATTAAATATAAGCCCGGTTTTTGTATTCGGTGTTAGCAAATGTAACTGAAATTTTCAAATGCAACTCTGCGCTAACCTCAGAGTTAAATGTTAACCCGGGGTTTATTTTCGGGTTAGATGATTTTTTTTATATGCTTTTTGACATTTGAGACCCTGGGTTTCGCCGATAACCCTAACCCGGCCTAGTGAGAACATAGCATTAGTGAATTTACGGTTTTTAGCAACTTGAGAGTACTTGTTTTTGGTAAGGGACTTATTTATAATTTTTTGAGTATCATGAACATATCGTCATATTTTTCTTTTTTGGGCCTTATGGCATAATGACATAGACATATACGCCGCCGCCGTTTCGTGACGTTTCTGAGCCGCCGCCGGCGAAAACGGCGTAAACGGCGCGGCGGCGTCGGTGGCGTATAATTTTTTTGCAATCTTAAACAAGCTTAATCATAACATACCGATCTTATATATCGTAAACCTACTTATGTATAAGTTAGAAATAATCAAATTAGCACTTTCCCATATCTACATATATTTGACAGTTTTCTTATTTTATTAGGTCCTTCATTAATTTAACAAGGTTCCATAATTTATTCCTTTACTTTACTATAACATTTTTTTTTACCACATTTCCCCCCTCCCCACAAACACCCCATTCCATACATGGAAAGTTCACGTTTCGCCGGCCCTGGCCGCTGCCGCCAGCCACGTCGGCGTAGCCGCCGCCGCCGACTTTTTTTCATTTCTACGCCGCCGCCGATTCGGCCTAGTCGGCGTAAACCTCTATAATGACATAAGACCCAAATATTTTTATGACATAAAACCCAAATTTTTGGGCCTTATGTAATTTTTTTTTGTGACTTATCTATGTCATTTGTGCCTTATGTCATGTCCCCTTTTTCAACATATTTTGATGAAATTCAATATTTGAACATATTTCAAGGCAAGTAATGCGATTTCCAAAAATTTTAAAAGTGGGCGTGGCAGAAGGGCGTTTTTCGAAAATTGTCCCCTACACCCGAAATTCAAATGGTACTTGACCGAAATTTGGCACTTTTGCTTCCTTTGTAGCCATAAACATACTCCAAAAAAATGTCCCTTATTAAGGGTACCTCCAGTACTAGGGTCTGTCACAAAAATCCCAAAACTGCTTCAAAATCTGACTTTTTCGAAATATTTCAATAAAGTTTAGAATTCGAGTGTATATTTAAGCCTCCGATTAGAATTGCAAAAAAAGTGGAAAAGTAGGCGTGGAAAAGGGGCGGTTTTCATAAAGAATTTAAACAAAAGTTGGTATATGTGGCCCCCTAATGGCCTTAAAAACCTCTTGAATATTCTTACTTAGTAGTCCTGTTTTTGGGCGTGGTTCAAAAATTATTTAAACATGTGTCTGTGTCGGGTATGTTATTGTCAGGCTCGCCTGACTATAACACCCTTACTTGTTTAAGTTTGTATGGTACGAATTGTGAAAAATTTTAAGGTCTCATTTTTAAAGTATAAAAAATAACTCCCAAGATTTTCAACTGAATTAATCAAGGAGTTTACTTTCCTTATTATACTTTACAAAAAATTTCGATTAAGCCTGACTTCCAATAGTGCAGGAATTCCTGCGCATCAATTCCGGCAAACATACGCTCTGCACTACGATTATACAGCGCAAAGCGAACGTATAAAGCGCATAAGCTCGTTGACTCTTTGTTTTAAGGTTTTTTAAAGATATTAATTTGAAAATTTGATTCTCTTGCTCAATTTTGGCATTGTTTGGATTTTCCTCAAATTTCACTATTGATCATCTGTTTTTCACAACTTTGCAAGCAAGCTGCTTATAAGGTGCGCTCATGCAACGTTTGAGATAAAAGTATTCAACTGTCAGTTTTACATGCTTTGCGCTATTACATGAATACCACTGTAGTCAATAAATTGTCGAACAGTTTTTTTGCAACTAGTATTCTTTATAAGTTTTATACATGATTCAAATGATGAAGAAAATTGATTTTTTTTATTAAAGTCTACCTTATCGCAAATTTACGTTTCGTTTATGTTTTTATAATTTAATTATTCCTTATATTCCATTTTCGCATTTTCCATTTTACTTTTCATGTGAATCGCTTTAGTATTGATCTTGACAATCTTTTGTGGAAGCCTACGACATATTCAAGAGCAGAAGTTGCTGTTGGTTTAATTTTCCATTCAGCTTAAGATCCGTGAAAACATATTTCTGACTTCATCACAAAGTGGACTCGTCCATTTCAAAAAAATATTTAATATCCGTGTAACTTAATTTATTTACTCATTTAATTATATTACATTTCTTTAATGTGACTAAAACGTATCTCACAGCGTCATGAACATATCAGTTTCAAAAAACATATACAATGAGATTTTCGATCTATCAATAATTGCTATTTAAGCGCACTAAATCTTTTAACAATCAATGTTGTTCATCCTCAACATCAAGTTCATAAATAATAACCTCGTCGGCTTGCGTCTCTGAATCCATATCAATTTCATCATCATCCTCGTGCATTATAGTTTGGTATTCCTGTACGTCGACATTTTCGGTGCTATGTTGAAGATCTATTTCCGCTTCTTGCAGACTTTCATCTTCAAGCTGTTCTGAGTCGAGTTGCTGCATGCTAAGGTCCTCACGATCCTCTTCCATTCGACGGCGTGTATTGTTGCGGCATTGAATTGATCGTTTGTGAGCGTCAAAGTAATTTATGTTCATAAACTCTTCATGACAGACTTCACAGACAAACTGTTTCTGATTAAGATGGAACTGCTTTCGGTGGCGCGCCATTTTATGAGCATCTCGGCACTGCATGCCACAGAAAGGGCACACCAGCATACGTCTTTTTCCCATGTGAACTGCACGTACGTGTTCCTGTAGCGAAAAATTCTTATAATATGCCTTTGGACAATGCTCGCACTGAAAACGTCGCTTCTTCTCGTGCGTAGATTCCCGATGTCGTTTAAGCATCGTGTTTTGAGAGAAGGTTTTCCCACAAACCTCACAAATGTGCTCTTTCGTGTGATGGCGTCGCTGATTGTGCACGCGAAGATCCTGTTTCGTCGAGAAATATAACTTACACGGCTCGCATACATAAGGACGAATACCCATATGCCTACGTGCATGACCAGCCAAGTACTTATAGTCCTTGTAAGTTTCATCGCAATATATACAGGCGTAACGATTTGTACCAGGCACTTTGTGTTTCTTTAGGTGTTTTCCCAAACGTGATTTGTGCATGACATCCGGGCAAATACCACATTCTACTGGAAGCTTTGCATCCGTCTCATTGTCAGCCAAAGAAAATTCCACAATGGGTGTACCATCTTTGTCATAATCAACAACAATTGCAACGAGTTCATCGAATAGCATATATCTTCTGGGAGCGTTTTTCACTTCGGGTTTAGGGGTTTGTTTCTGAGCAGTGGATTTTGTCTCATTTCCACGTTCGTTAACTGGGATTTCTTCTATGTCTTGACTTTCATTGCTTAAACCAAGGATTTCTTCTTCCTGATCTTCTTCAACTGGTTCCTGCTTCTGGTAATCGAACACAATGAGATCGTCTAAATCGTTTTTTGCGCTCATGTTTGTGAGAAAAACTTAAGGTTTTGTATTTATAATCCCTTAACAGTTTTCCAACAGCGCTTCAACTTTTTTTTTTTCTTTTTTTGAGCTCTTGTTGAGTATAAAGGTTTGACAACTAACGCGGCATTTGCACTAGGAAATCATCTGACCTAATCAAAAACACACGGACCTACATGTACGCATGCCTTCTGCAGAGTCAGACACACGAACAAATGTTTTGAAACTATTACTACGTTTATACGTATGCCTTATTCGCGAATAGCGAACTTTACCGTACAATCGGTCTTATTCACGAATAGCCAATTCACGAAAGTTATTCGTGAATAGTGAGACTTGACTATTCGCGATAAACATGAGAGGTGATGCCACATTTTTCGCTGATTTCTCTCTTTTTGACGATCAGGCAGCGCTTTTTGAAAATTTGAGTTCAAAAATCTAACAAATAAGATGGAGAACGGAAAGGAAACCAACCGCTGTGTATGGATAATACTTAAATCAGAGACTGACACTTTTTCAATTTTGAAAAACTATTTGGTAAAAGCATTCTTAATGCTATGAAATCATATGTTCTTCATGTGTGCTACCATTTCATTTCGTTTCGGCAGTCAGGTAGCGCTAACACCAACTAATGTCGGTTGCCGTATAAACGGTGACTTCACTGTTCGCGATATTCTTATTCGTGAATAAGGTTTAACGTATAAACGTAGTATATTATGCAAGTAGAGAAAGACCTGTGAAGGGACGGTTGTTTGTTAAATGTTCCGGAACAAACTGGACTGTTCTATCTTTCTCATGCATTCAAATGGGATGTTTCCGAAATATTTTTCGTATGACTGACTCTGGAATTTGCTGAGTATTTGTTGCCACAATTCGCGAATTTCTCAAAACCTTAATACAAAATCCAAGAGTGAAAATTAAGGTTTTGAGAATTTAGCGAATTGTGTCCGTGGTCATCTTTTAACCAATATAGAGGGCGAATATTATTTTGAAATAAAGTTTTGGATAACATTTAACCGATTTTTAATTGGAATTTGACATTGGCTATGCGTCTTCGTTCACAGCCTGCTATTGGCTACAGACAGCCCAGTATTTCAACTTTCTTTCAAACGGCTGAAGCTGAGATGAGGCTGCGTAATTTCCACAGCCTCAAATCAGCTTCAGCACTTTGATTTTATTTTGAAGCTGTGGCTGTAGCTGAGCTGTTGAATTTTAAACAGCCTTAGCTCAGCTTCAGTCGTTTGGATAAAAAAAGCTGCTGCTTTTTCGAACCCTGTTTTATACGTTCCGACCATATAGTACTTACTATAGTACTATATGGTTCCGACTTTCAGTCTTCTCTGACGTTTATTAATCAGTTTCCAGCGACTACATATTAAACAGAAACTGCGGCAGAAAACACACCCAACTGAAACGATTTTCAATTTCAGTTCAGTTTCAGTTTCGGTTTCGGTTCCTAATGACTATACTTAAGCCTTCTGAAATCCCATTTAAATTTATTCCCAACTAAAATTTTAAGAGCTCGAAATTCTCATATTAGCTGGAAATAAATGTAAAAGAATTTTAGAAGACTTTGTGAATTGCACAAATTATTATTTATAATCTGCAATGCATTAGCAAATTATCGCCCGTCGAACATAAACGTAAGATTTAAGCGCACCGTGTGAACGCTATTCAGATGACAGGGAATGACCATCGAGAAGGTAAACAAAATTTCAATAAAACTTTTTTCTATAGGAAGTTAGCTCGGGTATCATTTTTCAATTGAAATTTAAAGGACGCTTATTAAAGGTAGGTAATCATATGACATAAAATTATATAAATTAAAATGTTCCAGTCTTCCCAAATTGATTTTAAAATGAAGTGCGGCAAAATAATTTGCTAAGTCCTAAGTACGGCGGTATCTTTTAGCTAATTTCTTGCTTTAGTAGAAAAGGTATATTCTATTTAAATAATTGGATTTTAAGGGATTCCGCACTTAAAAATAAGGAATTGTATGAGGAATATTTCTCTATATATTTTTTCTGAAACGTTCATGAATCTGAACCTTCTAAAGCTGTATAGATAATGGAATTGGAATTGGACTGTGGCGATGAATACGACAAGTGGTGTGGCGAAGTTTTCCTAACTGTGAAAGGAGTAATCATATTTCATTGTTCATTGTGTGATGACAAGTTTAAGGGCTTTCCTGAATATGCTAATCATATAAAGCAAACGCACTTTCATGTTTTATTCGATGATTATGATGAAGATGATGAAATAGATCTAACTACTGAGGATGACAGTTCAAAAGCTTACAAGGACACAATTTACAAGTATCAGCAGCATGAAGCTGCTTTGGAAAATGATGCAGACTTGGATATCGTCGGAAAAAACGTGAATAGAGAAGAACAAGTAAATAGTAGTAGAGAACAAAGCTGTTAAATGTCGATTACAATTAGTAATCAATTAGATTACAAGTTAAAAAAAAATTGTAATGATTATATAATTCTCTTTTGCAAAGTTTTGCATAACTAATTGATAACGATTACAAGTAATCGAAAATAAATGAGAACTACCCGAGATTACACAAAATAATCAAGAATACGAAAAAGTAATTGAAAAAAGAATTCGACTACTTTAGTTGATTACTATTGTTTAATTTTGATTGCTTTGGATATTCAACCAATAATTTTCATATTCAACTACGTTCAGAAGTGTTTATTTACTTAAGGACACATTTAACATAAGGAGCTGTTTCGAAGTTGAGGACCTTAGCACAATGGTTCGCTGAAACGTCGCTTTCGAAAAGAGATTCCGACGTTTCGCATTAAAATATATTTTATTATAGAATAAAGCGGATTCGAATGAATAAGCTGTATGAATTTTTGAAAACAGCAGAAAAACATGAAAAATATTGCCAATTTGATTCCAAAGTTTACTTAAATAATTCTTGATTATTTTGTGTAATTTCGGGTAATTCTGAATTCTTTCTAATTATTTGTAATCGTAATCAACTACTCTTCGTTCAAATCGCAAAAGAATTGTACATAATCAATTACTTTTTAAAATCTAAAAGTAATCTAATTACTAATGATTACGATTACTAATCATTATTTAACAGCTATGTATGGTAGAGAGTACCCTTTCAGAATTGTAATAAATTTTTTTGTTTCAGCAATCGACAAATCTTGTAAATCTAAAGCAGATTGAATGCGAGGAGATAACGTCTTCCAATGAAAAGCATAAATGTGATGTTTGCGGATTTGCTTTCACTCAGCTTTTTAACTTACGTGCCCACATGCGACGTCACTTCAATCTGAAACGTTTTAAATGTTTTCAGTGCCCAAAGCAATTTCATACAAGAACAGAATTGGATACACACGAGCGAAGACATCGAGGAGAGCGCCCATTTGTTTGCGAAGAGTGTGGTCGGACATTTGTTACTGGTGGTGCGCTTACAATGCATGTGAAGCGGCACAGGGACATACGAAATCATGAATGCCTTGAATGTAATAAAAAATTCTTCGACAGTCACGCTTTAAAAATCCACATGGTCGGCCATTCAGAAGATCGCCCTTTTGAGTGCGTTTTATGTAATGCAACATTTTCACGAAAGAAGGCGTTGGCTGTGCATAAAAAAATCCATGAAAACAAACGAGAATATCAGTGTACATATTGCGAATCTAGTTTCAATCAAAAACCTGGTCTTTATTCCCATATAAAATTAAAACATATAGACATTTTCTAGAGTAGTCATTTGCGTCACAGATAAGAAATAGTTTGAGTTCTTTAAAGCGAAATTTTGAAAATAGCGTCTTTTTATATCTATTTTTAATTTAGAAAAATACATTTTCATAGGGACTCAAGATAAGTTGAAGTTATTTTTACGATAAAAATTTTAAATAAGACTGTAACAAATAATGCTTTCATATTTATGAAGATATTTGTTTGGTTAATAAAGAAATTATTCTCCATATATATAATATATCGAGCCATAACCGACATATTTTCCGAAATTGACTTTTTGATGAAAATATGTTCTACTTCCTGAAACTCATCACCTAGTAAAATATAATGACGATAAGCTCAATATTAACGGAGATATTGCAATATAAGTTTTATAATGTGTATGCCAGTCAATGCAAACAGGCTCGATATATATATGATATGGATTGTATATTATGGATTCATAGGCTGAATATGCTTCAAACTGTCTGACGCAGCTTAACCCTCTAACAGGCAAAATATATCCAGCGGACAGATTTTGTTCATAATAGCTATATACGTTAAAAGTGATAATAGAAATCGAGAAACTTTATTGACAACGTTCAATTTTATATCGTACTTAGTCCACAGGTGAAAACAATGGACGGTAGCCTCAGAGCATCCTTACCCGGGCTGCATGAGTACCACTATTATATATGATTAGCGCGGATAGGAAAATCCTCTAATTATCCTAAAGCTGCCCACAAACGCATATACAAATCCATCAATCGGTTGAAATCGACGCAAAATTGCGTGTCTGTGGCATGGTTGACAAACGACCGCAAGTTTCCAAAAATTTTTGATAAACTGCTTTGTGTCTCAGTCGGTTTGCGTGTATAGTTTTCGGCATTTTTGTTTCTCCTTCGTATCACTTCGTGTAACTTTTGTTCATTTCGTTGCTCACTTCGAAGATAAAACAACGCGACGTTGACGCAATGACGAATAAACGCAAAGTAAAATCCATCAACAGATCCATATCGTGTGTGCCAAAACGATTTCAACCGATTGATGGATTTGTATATGCGTTTGTGGGCAGCTTAAGTGGAACGGTAGCACAAGAGCTGAGCACTCAGTTTTAACTGACTGGATCAGAACTAGGTTCTGATTTCCACGATAAAATATTTATTTGCAAATATTTTTCTTTTCCCTTTTACTCTTTGCGAATGCGTTTCCACGTACAAATATATATTTGGCAAATTATTTCACCGACGAAACTAAAAACAAAAAGAAACGTCAAACCGTATTGAAAGCGCAACAATTGCTCCAAAAAATAAAATATTGAGGTATCAAAATGAATATCGACAGCAAAAAATGTCAAAAAATTTGTGTCAGTGGAAAGAGCAAAGCGAATTTGCGAGTACGGCAAATTCCGTACTCAAAAATTTTTTGTTCTCTTCCCCTTTGCCCAACAAAGCTCAAGACTTTGCAAATAAATATTTGATCGTGGAAATCGGGACTAACTGGAAGAGCTGCCCTTGCGTATTTGCCTACCACGCTTACATCTCTACACCGCTATCCAACAATAATAACTCTTACATCATAACGCATTTCGATAGTGAAACATTTTTTTATTGGCAAAGACTCGCACAGGGAAAAGAGAAAAACGCTTTCATATCACATCTCCGCGAGTCACTAGCAAAAACAAAAAGGGTTTCATTATCGAAATGTATTACAGTGTAAATTCCGTCTTAGTAGCTTCATTGGATAGGTCAAATTGCGTAAGAGCCCAATTTCAATGAAATTGAGGTAGCAAAGCAACTTCGTTTGACACTTTTTAGTATGCCGAATTTGTTCAATTTCAGCTGAAATTGAGGCAATTTCAACTTTGTTCTGAAATTGCTCAATTTCGATCTACGTGTGGACATAACATAATTTTCGTCCATTGAGAACGTAAAGACGCAAAAAGTAGTTTGTCGATGTGTGTACCGAAATATTTTCAAGGCAAATGCCTACATCAAAAATTGTCTTATGAAAAGTGTACGTGTGTGAAAGGCCAATTAGACTAGGGCTGCCATACGTCCTGGTTTACCAGGATTTGTCCTGGTTTTGCACGAATTGTCCTGGTGTCCTGGTCTACCCTGAAATTGTCCTGGTCTACTGTTACATTGTTATGTATGTGAAATACTAAGACTTATAATAATATAAAAATGAATAGTCTTTTTTCATATAAATGTTTAAGTGAATTGTTAGTTTTTTTTTTATATAAATGTTTAAGTGAATTGTTCGTTTTTTTTTTTTTATATAAATGTTTAAGAAGATTGTTAATTTTTTTTTTCAAATAAATGTTTGATGACTTTATCCATAAACAATTTTTGGGTGGTTTTTTTATAAGTGGAAAATTTTTGAGAAAAGTGTCCTGGTGAGCGGAGTCAGACTTATGGCAGCCCTAAATTAGACTAGCGCACGAGAAAATTTCAAATTTTTAATGTTTAATTTGGAGACTTGTGTACGATCAGTTATTGAACGCTTATACGCTATTTACACGTTAAGACATTTCGAAAATGAAACACATTTTCGTCGGCAAGGGACGCAGGGGGAAGAGAGAAAAACGCTCCCATACCACATCCCCGTACGTCCCTAGTCCACAAAAAGTGTGTTTCATTATCGAAATGTCTTAAGTTAAGACTCTTAACCAGAGGTGACCACCACTACAAGGCCGTTTTCGTTATGCGCAATAGTAGTGGTACAACAAAGCCATAAAATTAGAAAATCGAGAGAATAACAAAGCGACAAGCGTCATAGATCCCACCTCGACAATAGTCTGTAGCATACTGAGCTCTCAACGCACTCTATCTGAGGTAAAACTAAAAATTATACGAAAAAAAGTTTTAAAAATTAAAACAGAGCGACACATGTCTTGCCTCTGCAAAGTTTGTCATAGCACTGATTTGAAAAATTGACGTGACTTCGTTTTTTTGCTCGCTTCGGTTGTTCGCTTCGCTTCTCGAATACATGTGGCATTTTGCTTTAATTGCGACCTCTTTTTATACTTTTTCATCTCTCGCTCACAGTTTCTATACATGTGCCAAAATGTTCTCTTTTACGCTCTTTTACCCCTGGAGCTTACCCTTTGTGCACCTCTGCTCTTAACGTATAAATGGCCTCTTATACGCTATTTACACGTTAAGACATTTCGATAATGAAACAAATTTTCGTGGGTAAGGGAGGCAGGGGGAAGAGCAAGATACGCTACCATACCACATCCCCGCGCGTTCCTAGCCCACAAAAAGTGTGTTTCATTATCGAAATGTCTTAACGTGTAAATGGCCTCTTATATAGATAAAAAACAATCGATGCCCGCAGCCATCGTTGGTTTCGATAACCCGAAAGCGAAGTATCGATTATGCACATAGTGTAATCGATTGGCTTTGCAGCTGTATTTAATTGTAGTAAGATTTCAAATAGATCAAGATAGAATTTCCATAAATATGGAAGAATTTGAGGAAGAATTCTATCCAGTACAAGCCGACGACGACTACTTTAAATGCTGCGGAGAAATTTTCTTAACGACTAAAGGCAATCTCATACTACATTGCACGTTGTGCGAACAAAAACACTTAAAATTCGATGACTATTGTGACCATCTAATAAAGTTCCACAGGATATTGGAGACAAATCATGAAGATGAACAAGAGGATGAACAAGAGGATGAACAAGAGGAGTTGACAGAGTTTGTAATTCAAGACGACACTGAAATATCGGAAGCCGATATTGAGGTCGATGTAATACACGAAGAATACATAAAAGAGGACATAAATAATGAGGAGGAAGTAAATATTGAAGTGCTTGAAGAGGACGCGCCGTTAGTAAGTAATATGTTACAAGCTCCAAGAGAAGATGATACGATGGAGGAATTCGTGAATATCGATTTCGAGGAAAAGGTAAAAAGCAATTCCAACCAAATTGATAGTACAGGTTCAACTTAACTTCCTCTTTACAAATAGTAACCATGACCGAAAATTGTGAGTGAGCTATCTAAATGCACGAATTTTAATTCGGAACTTTATTTTTCTCTGACCTAATATTTCAAATTAATCTAATCAGGGCTCGAAAAGCCTGGCTTTTTTTCATTCAAAAGGCTGAAGCTGCGGCTGTGAAAAATTAATTAGCCGCAGCCACAGCCGTAGCTTCAAAACCAAATCAAATGGCTGAAGCTGAGCTGCGGCTGTGTAACTCAGCCACAGCTCAGCCGTGTAATTTACACAGCCGCAGCTCAGCTTAAGCCGTTTGAAAGAATATTGAACGGCTGCGATTTAACAAATACAAAAAATAAATAAAACAAAGTAGTACATTAAAAAAGCACACAAAAATTTTAGTGTCTTTAGGATTATTGTTGCTTTTACTATACAACCCTTACAAAGCTAGACTAACCAGCGAAATCTTTCTAGAAATGCATTGCATGATTTTTGGCAACCTGAAAATATTAATTGAGCGCTACAAAGTTTAAAATTATACCTGATATAGCGAAAAACTCGTTCAAATGACAACACTGTTTCCTTTGCCCCCTTTTGACTCAGCTGCTGTTCGTTTTACGCAGCCACAGCGCAGCCTCAGCCTTAAAATTTAAACAAACGGCTGAGCTGTTGAAATTTACACAGCCGCAGCTACAGCCACAGCTACGTTTTTTGAAAATTGGCTTTTTGATAGTCAGCCAACAGCTATTTTTTAGTGCTTTAGCTGTTTGGCAGCCAGCCTTTCGAACCCTGAATCTAATCATGATTTCTTTTTAAATAAAAAAACCAGTGAATTTTTCAATTAAAACTTATGTTATGTTATGTATAAAAATCCGAATTGAGTTGTTTTAGAAAACACCTTATATCTACGCAACGGTTGAGACGAGGATGGTCAGATTGGTCATAAATTTACAGAATTGATGGTCTTTTAATCTCATATAGTGAGCTTGAATAATAGCTCAATAATGGCTGAGTTAGGTTCATTCAAAGAAAAAAAATGAAATTTTTACAAGAATTTTTCAAATTTTCAACTTTGACCAGCATTTTACACCGTGGATGTTAAGATTTGTATATCAATTTTTGATGGAAAATTAAAAAATTATGTTAAAAGAATACAAGTTTTTAAAATTTTAAAACATATTTGAAAAAAATGAGCATTGGTATGAAAAACTAAATCCGCGAATTTCTTGAAATTCTGACGTGATGGAATTTTTCAAAATATTTTTCAATTTTTTACCATGTTGAAATCTATAAGAAAATGCTTCAAAATCACTTTACCTTTTTGTATATACAGACCTGTGTAACTAATATCATTGCCATTTTTTTTTTTTTTTTGCAGACTAAGGAAACTGATCTTATAATTGAAAGTACTTGCGAAATAGAACTGGAAAATCCAAACGAAAATCCGGTAAACTTCAAAAATTTGTTTTTCTAATTGTAAACTTTCTTTAAAAACTATATAACTTTTTAGAAGAAATTTAAAATTGATTCCAAAAAAAGAAAAGCAAAAGCAAAAGCGAAGGAGAGCAAAGTTAATGCAATTTCAAGTTTTGACTCAGATCCGGTAAATATAATTTTTAGTGTAAATAATACAAAATTATTTCATTGAAAAAATATCTTTATAGGATTGTTACCACGAACTGCCATCTTGTGACCGGCCAAGATTAAACCGATCCCGCAAGCCAGCGACTTCTTTGACAAGTGAAGAACGTAAACATAAATGCCCATATTGTCCGTTTGCATCGAAAGATAAAACAAATTTGTGGAGTCACATTCAACGTCATTCCAATAATAAACCCTATCAATGTTCTTTTTGTCCAAAAAGTTTCTATACGCGCGTGGAATTGACATTTCATACACGCTATCACACTGGTAATTTTATATTATATAATTGAAGCGGAGCTGCGAACAACGTTTAAAGTGACAAATTTTTTTAAACCATTTTTTGGACTTTCACTTTCAATAATACTCTCACAGTTTAAGCTACCACAAAAGTATTCTTTCTTGTTCATTTCTTAGACACTTATCATTAATTCGGAACATTAAAGAGTTAAAAT
This sequence comes from Chlorops oryzae, assembly GCA_020466095.1. NCBI lineage: Eukaryota > Metazoa > Arthropoda > Insecta > Diptera > Chloropidae > Chlorops > Chlorops oryzae. Next base: position 38,674,099 of record CM035808.1, read on the forward strand.
AAAAATAACTTTAACAATGTAAATATATCTATTAATGTAAAATTTGTCACAAAGTTACTCGCGGCTGCGTTTTAACGAACCATATGTCAATAACTCAATTCTTCAATAATCTCAGGCGAGCGCCCTTACCAATGTGATTTCGCCGATTGTGGTCGTAATTTCGTTACAAAAGAACAGCTTAAACAACACGTGAAACGTCATAATAACCAGCGAGATTTTCATTGTCCGGAATGCCATAAAGGATTTTTCAGCAGCCAGGAAGTTCGAGAGCACATGGTCGTGCACACAAAGGAGACTCCTTTCAAATGCGACGAGTGCGAAGGTGTATTTACAAGGAAAAAAGCTTTGATTGCTCATAAGAAATTACATGAAAACAAACGAGCCTATAAATGTTCTCATTGCGACGCTGCCTTTAATCAAGCTGCTGGACTCAATTTACATACGAAGACGAAACATCATGCTTTAAACCGTGAAGAATCAGCCGATGAAAGCATAGACCTCTCAAACTAAAGTTACGCTACTATTTCATAAAACTAATTTTAAATTTGATAACGTTTAATATTCATTTCTTACTATTAAAAGTTTTCGTTAAAATCTTTTCAAAAATTATGAATCAAGAGTAAGGAGAACAATGTCTTCGAACATCCAAACGATTCCATCACGCAAAAAATCTCATATATATTTGAGAAGGAGTTGTATGTATAAAGTATATCCAAACTAAACAATGTTACCTCAATGTAGAAAGACCCTAAAATTTTTTTTCCATATTTCGAGTTGAGTAAAACTCGGCTAAAAGTAGCGCCACAAACAGCTTTCGCAGCATGTTGACTGAGCGGACTACATTTCTAGAAATAGAACCCGCGCAGTCAACATACTATTAAAGCTCAGTTGGTAGCACTCCTTTTAGCCGAATTATACTCAACAGTTGAATCTGCTGAATGTACCCAATACGTTAAGCGCCCTTTGATATGACTCTTAGCAATTAATCTATTACAAAACCGACATAAATGCCGACTATGATCTATTTCCTCAAAGATCGAGGCTTTGTATGGACAACACCACTCCTGGTTATCTTATACGAAAAAAATTCCGATCACAAAGAAAATTGGATCATTTACAAGATTTAAAAAAATTTATGCCTACTAACTGCGCTCATTTTTATGATGCCTTGTACAAAATAGTAGTGGTATTCAAGCAGGTACGCAAAGTTTGCGCCCTCGGAAATTTCGCGAGCTCGCGAACTATTTTGTATGAAAAATAGTTTCCGCAGCCTCGGAAATTTTGCGCAAAATATGCGCCATATATAACTATATATGTCACTCAGGAGCCGTTTCCATTTTGGCTCTTTACACCACGGTCTTGGGTACCCACCAAAATGAGCATTTTGCACAGAGGTACTCACCAAAAGTATTTCCCTCTCGCTCTTCTTTTGCCTGCCGAGTAACATCTCTTTCTAACTTTCTAATATTTGCACTTGTCAAATTGCGTACAAAAAAAGCAGTGCAAATATTGCACACTGCGATTTGCACTGTTGCTTGAATACCACTATTAATGGTATTCATGCATAAATATGCGCATATACCTCATATTTTTGCACCCTCATAAGCCAACTGTCAAATTTTGTATGAAAATAATTTTACGCGCTCTGCATTGCGATTAGATAGCGCAAAGCGAGCGTCATGTAGGAGTGTAGGTCTAACTCTTCTTCTTCCTAATCCTTGCAATGTGTTAAATGCTACAAAAGCTGCTTCAACATATTGCATATATGCACGAGTGAAACAGAGAAGGTCATGGATAGGCAGCGAAATCTTTTTCCTACAATTAATTTATATCCAAGAAAAATTTGCGTATACGTATTCCAACCCAAAATAAATAGAGTGGGGTTACTTTGTTATATTCTTATGTCGAAAATACCTGTTGCACTGCATTTTTCTGTGAATTAGAGTGTGCTGAAGCAAATTTTTTATGTGTTACGCTAAAATATCTACGAACTTTCCACGAATACAGTAAAGCGATATTCTAATGATTTTTGCAAAACGGTGTGCATTTTTCTGTATTGGTCAAAAATTTGTGCAAATATTCAATTTGCCAATCATAAGCATTCTAATGATTCAGCAAATTGCATAAATTTCGAAGACTTAAGCGACGAACCTGCAAAATTCAAAGTCAAATTTCCTCCTAAACTAGAGCCAATTCAGAGAAAAGGCCGATGGATCTGAGCTCAGTATACTTTTAAGAAAGTCACTCAGTTGGTCCCATTTTTGTTACTATTTTCGACTTGCACAGTGTAATTAAGGCTGAAAGCAACAACTAACAGAATTGAACTTTTTATAAAATATTTCTAATTCATTTCTGAAGCGTTTTTTTATATGAAGTTTTTCATTTCTGACAGAGCTGGGGAGAGTCCCTAACCTAAAAATCTCTATCTTTAACGAACCATGTTTTCAAACATTGCATACCACTCTCTTCAGTGTAGATAATTCCAAAAAATGTTTCTAATCATTCGAAAAATACGCCAGAAACTCATCCGAGAGTGAAGGAAGATTTTTATGGTGAAAATTTTTTATAAAGAAAGTGGTTCATTGCGTTGTACCATCACAATTGAAACGAAAGTAAGTATTTTGAACTGCATATTGAAATTTATTACTAGATTTTAAAATTTCAGCAAACCCAAACCCCACTGTGGACCATCTTGTGCCACAGAAACGTCCGCAATAGCGCTAGTCGATGCCTGCGTAGCTACATTAGTTACATCGTCTGTGCTGTAGCCGTTTTCAAAATACTTATGATTGCTATCAAAATTAGTTGCTGCATCGTGGACTCGCATATGTGCATGCAAGCCACTTGACTGTGCAAAGGATTTTTCACAAATCTTACATGCATGTTTGCGGTCCTTTGAATGGATCTTTTTATGCACACGTAACGATTTCTTAAGCTGAAAAGTTGACCCACATATATCGCATTTGAAAGGTCGAGCAGTGGTATGGGTTACGGAATGAACGTTCAGATCATAGCCGGAGAAAAAGCATTTACCACACACATTGCATTTTGCGGGTCTGGTATTCGTATGACGACGCATATGAGCGGTTAAAACGCCATGATCGCGACATCGTTTTCCACAGATCTCGCAAATCAAAGGCAATATTCCGGTATGCTTCATCATGTGGGCTTTTCTCTCTCTTTCGGTAAAGAACGACATTTCGCATTGTTCGCATTGTATCGTCTTTATACCGGAGTGCCGTACTCGATGTCGCTCCATATTTCCAATCTGCGAGAACGTCTTTCCACAAACGTCGCAAAATATTCCCGTATGTTTGTATTTATGATTGATCAAACTCCTTTCTGTTACAAATTTCATTTCACATTGATCGCATTTAAAATCCGGAAGAGGTTTTGATGTGAACTTGTCCTTACGTTCGTGCACAGATGAAGTGTGTATTTTCAAGCCGATTTTCGAGCTGAACGTACGTTTACAATATTCGCACGGGACAGGTTCCATTTCATAGTCCCTGTTGATTTTCTTGTTGGTCGTTGTGTCAAGACTGTCGATAAAATCCTTTTCACCGTCACTGTTATCAACACTGCTATAGACGTTCATTTTTATATTATCCAAGTCCATGTCAAGATTTTCCATGTCCTCAGAATCATCAAGGTCTGTTGGCTAAATTTAAGAGTTCACTTCCATTACAATTTATTAGTTAATACACTTACCACATCGTCATACGAATATTTTTCATGCAACCACTCATTACTCTCAATGCCGATATCGACATCATCGTCATCATCACCATAGATAATTGTTTTGGCTCCAAGTTCTCCAATATTTTTTGAATCTGTGCAGTTTCGTTGTTTTCAAATTTTTCGTCGATATGAGCTGGTTCATCCGCAGCATTTATATTGGTTGCCATATCATCAGATTCGAAATTATCCATCCAACCAAATTCTTCTTCGTCCACTTCCTGCTCATCGATTCCTTCGGGCTTAACGTTCACATGTTCTCCAGGTAAAAGTGGATCATTTTCTTCTTGATTTTTTCGCCTTGACCGAGTGGCTACCGGAGATCTACATTCCGCACTCCTGGATATATCATAAGATAGATGCTCTTTAAAATGTTTTGGAAAGTCCGCTAACTGAAACTTGGCTCCACAAAGACAACAAGAAATGTCATAGCGTTCAGTTGAGAGGCAATATACTTCGCCACACTTAAAGTTGTGGAAGTTATCTGCCATTAACTTGATCATTTTTTGATTTTTTATTAAAATATATTTCGGAATGAAAAAATATGTAAACACCACAAAAATGTTGTGAGTTCTACTTCTTTTTGGAGAAAGTCATTCCCACGAAATGGCAGTTCTTAGAGCTGCCATGTTTAATAGCATGTTCACACATAACATGAAATTGCGGAATTTCGAATAGCAGATATACACACGTCAAATGTCTGTCAGACATTGAGAGTGCATTCCCTGCAGGACTTTTATCAACCGATTAGTAAATAAGTTAATAAAAAGCGAACTTTTTCGCAACTGCCTAGAAATCGGTTAAAAAGTCATCTAGACATCAAACAAGCGCAATATAGGAAATTTCTAAAATTTAACTTTATGCCAACTACATCACAACTGACTAGAAATCGATTGAAAAGTCATGCAGACATCAACCAAACTGGATACGAAAATAATATATTTCTGATGCTATAATTCAAGGGTATGAATTGCACTCAAAGTTAGTTTAAAAGGCTAACCGAGATTCAAATCAATGGTCAACCAATCCGTAAAAATTGCTCTGATGAGACCCCAAACGGCAGTTCGAAACGTAAGTCAGCCAAAATATAGTCGCCTATGGATTTCTTTCTGATGCATCGCTTGAAGAACATTTTCACATTCATAAATAAATTATTCTTCTGCTGCTGAAAACAGAAAAGATAAGACCGAACAAGGAAATTCTAATGGAAGTAATTTTTTATTGAACATTTTTTAACCAATTCAGTGCCGTATCAACCATAGGGGCAATAGGGGGCTTCGCCCCCCACGCATTTTTGTTTTTGCCCATGAATAAAATTGAAAAAATAATTTTGGCCCCCCACGCAAATTGGAAAAATAATTTTTACCCCTCACGCAAAACAGAATTGCTACGGCACTGAACCAATTTAAATCAGTGTTTTCGTTTTCTGACTTTAAGTCAACTTAAAAGTAGCCAGATGTTATTTAGTTACAAAGTCATGCAGGAACGGACAATTGACTACTGCCTAGGACATCGCCACGTTAAAATAGTGAGTTGAAGCCAAGGAAAGAAGTCGATTAATCAACCAGTTGGGCTTATTAAAAAGCTAACTTTAAATTACTTTAAAATCAGTTCGATTCCTGCAGGGTTAGTGAAAAACGACACACGTATAGTGTTTGTGTGCCGTTTTTCACTCATACACTCTCAATGTCTGACAGACATTTGACGTGTGTATACCCGCCAGAAAATTTCTCAATTTCGATAGAGCCCCCGTTTACACGTGTGCAATTTTAATTATTGAATTTTCGCTGGTTATAAACATCTGACAGTTTAACAAAAAAAATAATAGTGGTATTCAAGCAACAGTGCAAATCGCAGTGTGCAATATTTTCACTGCTTTTTTTGTACGCAAATTGACAAGTGCAAATATTGCACACTGCGTTTGCACTGTTGCTTGAATACCACTAATAAAAATTTTACGCTCTAAATAAGCAAGTAAATTTTCTATACGTAAGCATAAAAATGTTTGCTATAGTATGTGTGAAAATATTCTCTGAAGCTCGTCTAAAAGAAATGCTATCGCGTGCCCAGCAAAATCGAAGCAGATCTGCTTCGAAATGATATTCGCCGGTCACACGTATGAAAACATGTTTTGAAACAATTTGTAAGTAGAGAAAGACGTGGGAAGAAAAGAGATGGTTGTTTGTTGAATGTTCCGAAACAATCCTTGTTTCTCTTTCTTTCTCATGCATTCAAATGGGATGTTTCCGAAACATGTTTCATAAGTGTGACCGGCGAGCTACCAACACAAATGCAAGTATTTTGATGTTCACTCACACATATGCAACTTCGGCCGAATTTCGGCGCGTTATGGCCTGATTTGGTGAAAAAGTTCAACTGTAGTCATATAGTACTATACATATAGTGGTACACCACACTTACTATTACGTGGTTCACCACAACACTCGGCTTATGGCGTGGTTCACCACAGTTGAACTTTTTCACCAAATTATGCCATAACGCGCCAAAATTTGGCCCAAGTTGCAGCTATAGTTCTATATGTTCGGAAGTACTGCAGAAGCAGTGATTTTTCCGGCTGGGAGACTTCGCAATACGGGAGTTCGTTATATACTACGTTTATGCATCATGTTAACCCAGGTATATTCAACCCGGGTAAAAAACCTGACCATAAACGGGCAATTTTGAACTTGAGTTAAAAGACTAACCCAGTTTTATTCTTAAGAGACACTGAACAGCGATGCGGCATGACATACACGAAAATTATGTTTTTAGAAATATAAATGTATGGGACACACATTACAATGCATGACTAAAAGTCGAAATGAGTTGGATTTTTTGTCATTCGCTTCGATTTGCCTAAGCCCTCGTGTTTATGCACAAACTTCAACTCGAGTTGAATTTTCTACCCACTTTAAATAAATGTGTTTATTCAACCCGATTAAATTCTCTAACTCGGTTATAAATTGCGTTTATGCGAGGGGGTTGAATTGACCTGAGTTGAATATACCCGGGTTAACATGATGCATAAACGTAGTATATATGGCTCAACTTCAACAAAATTTTGCGCTGAAAATGGCATATAAAATAATCGCTTGCAGAAATCTTCAGTTTTATTTATAATACGTCAAGAAAACATAATGTATCAGGGACCTGACTTTTATAAGTATTTTCGAAAAAGTCTTAACATAATAATTATTTTGTGACTAAAATAATTAAAATATTTCATAATTATTATCAAAAATTTTTATATTTTTAAATTTCCATATAATTGTTATGACTGAGAAAAAATTTTAATAATTGAAAAATAAGTTTTATTTTTGAGAATTTTTCTTTTACTTCTTTTCAAAACTTTTATAGGGGGAAAATTTTTTTCTTGTTGCCTTAGAAGTTTTATGTTTGAAGAAAAATAGTTTACGTCGTCAGCAAATTAGATAAGGGAATTATTATGCCCTATTATTACCGTCAATCGACTTCCATTCTATTATTCACTTACGACGAATCGACGTCGTACAGACGTAATTATGCCCTATTTAGGTTAGGTCAACGAAATATTCTGACCTAAAATAGGTAAGAAATTACTAATTTTCGACCTATTTTGCATTGTCATCCAAACCAAACATATGTGCAAAGATTCAGATCAATCAGAAATCGGGAACTAAGTCAAATTTAAGTTGTAAGATTCCTTTACAAATTTTGTTAGTTTATTACAAGTGATGCGAATAAAAATTGAACAATAATAATTTTCAAAGACGTAAAAACTTCTCATGAAAAATAAAAGTTATAAAGAAACGTAAAAACCAAAAATTGGAAAGAAAAAGTTATGAAAAGACTTATTGAATTTTTTGAATTTGTAAAAGTTATACAAAGAATTTAAAAACTTTTCTTTGAAATAAAGGCAACTTTTTTAAAATCTGAAATTTCAATAATTGTTATTTCGGGTCCCTGTAATTTATATATAAATACATATATAAATGTTCCTATTATTGGCAAAACATTTAATCAATAAATAAATAATACTTATAGAAATCTCAATTATTGTAGTAATTCGAAGATCATCACTTTTATCTCTCATATTTCAACTGTTTAGGAAACAAAAGTAATCATTTTATTTGCTCTTGCCGTTTTTATACCTTTTCCGAAGGAAAGGGTATATTAAGTTTGGCTCGGAGTATGTAACATACCAAAGGAGTCGCGATAGATATAGACATATATAAATATTCTTGATCAGGGTGACAAGAGGAGTCGATCTAGCCATGTCTGTCTGTCTGTCGGTCACACTTTAGTTTTTCGTAATTTACTCCTAAGCCATGAAAGATGGTCATATTGAAATTTGGCATGGACTTGAACCAGGTAAATGTCCGAAAAACTGCATACAAATTTTTTCGTAGTTCCTTCTTGGGTCGTGGTTCAGAAGTTTCAAAATTCACGAGTTTTAACGTTTTTCCTGGATAACTTTTTTCTATACATCCCAGTTTATTGAAATTTGGTGAGTGTATAGCTACTATGTAGACTTAAGCTTTGGCTGAAAAAAAATTGCGACATTGCTATAACTATGGTCATCATACTACACATTAGAAAAAAACACTCTCTCTTATTCTCATATCTGTATACAAAAATGATTTTTTTTGCTTCTTCTGATTGTGTATTTTGCCGCCAAATAAAGTCGTCACTTAAGGTTAAATTTTGACCATGACCACATTTCGCGAAATTTGCAAAAATTCGATTTTCACTATTTTGAAATGAGGATTTCGCAGCTAGATATAATGTCCTCTAACGGTTAAATTTTAACCATGCCCACCATTCGCAAAAAATTTGTACTTAAATATAATTTCGAGTTTGTGAAGCTAAATCGAAGCACAGATAATGTGTAGCTACAACAACGAAAACGGCAGGAATTTTTGTTAAGGTAATGTTTTAACATATTTTAGGCTGAGGAAAAGGTATGTGTGCAATCGGCTTAGGCGATGTAAACTTCTTTACTTGTTTTTTTTTTTTTTTGTAATTGCAAAGAAGCGTCTTAAAAAAACGTTCTCATGGCGAAACATGGTACAAATGGGCAAAATGATTTTGTATAGGGAATACATCGAATAATTTAAGCTGCGGAGCGTGCTGAAAAATTTCTCTTATAAAACGCGTCCGTTGTTAAACCATTTGTTTTCTCGTTTTTATTAAATTTAATTACGATACATATGTACATAAAAAATAAAACCCAAAAGACATCACAAATGTTCAAATTATGACTTTCATTGCGATTTTAAGAGCCCTATAATGGAACTTATAGCTTTAGATTGTTCTGGAGTTAAATTAGCGGAGGAAACCTTCAGATGTTGTTGTAAAAAGGCAGTACAGGCAACGATAGGTGCAGACTTTTCCGGCACCATGCGATTGACAACGCGTGTCCAAGTGTTACTTGAAATTTCCGAATTTTGCAGGTGATTATTCAGTACGATGAAATCTTCAAGGTGAGCGCAACGAATCATATGGCTCATCGCTAAACATAGTTGTTCTTGTAGATGGTCACGATGGTTGTATTCGTAGAAATTATCTAAATGGTGGCTCTGCTCTATTGCACTCACAAGTGCCTTCCAAAGCATTTCGTAGTGTGCTCCAAAATACGCTCGAGTTGCTATCCGTGTAAGCGCTGTTGCTGCATTAATGCGAACTTTGAAATTTGGATGATGAACGATAACGTTGGCCAACGTCAAATATAGCTGAGACTGCCAGTCAAAATTATTCGCTTGATAGATATTAAATAATTCAATATTCTGAAGAAAATTCCCAATGGCATAGCATGTATTCCACTTTACTTTTGCGGATCCAGTCGAACGTAGACAATCAATCATTTTACCGAGAGCATTTCGAAAGAGTATTTGCCTGTCAATGTTCGAGTTATTTTGTACTTTGCAGTGGGCTGGTTGAAGAAGACGCAGCAAGTTTCCTAACGTGCGCACAGCATTGCAGCGGACTTTGTCGTTATCGGCACATGCTTCAGTTGCAGCAATTATCAAGCGCCAGAAAAGATCAACAGAAATACGCTCCGGCTCGAGAGAACCACTCGCTGCATCATTTATAAGAAGGGCGTCCGTTATATTTCCCAAAGCCCAAGAAGCTTTGACACGCACAAGCATATTAGTGTCAATGATTAGCCGTAATGCTAGTTCAGCCGCATTCTCTACGAATACTAAATTGCCGCGTAATGATGGAAACAAAACATAAACGGCTAGGGCTCGTACACACGCAGAACGAACAGTAGTGTCTTCGTTCGGATCGCTTGCAACACCCGATAAAAATCCGATCAGGTTCATTTGGGCAGCGTGCGATTGTTTTTCAAAAATAACGACACCAATGTTTGATAATGCATCACAGAGGCAAACCTTAATTGGTGGAGTGACATCCGAAGATGAAGAACGTATTTGAGACATTATAGTTGGTAAAAGTTTATTCCAAAAATTAAGACATTCGCTTTCTACATGCGTTTCGCATTTCATTCTATTTTGTTTTTTCGCATTCCCTAACAGTTTACGGCCAATTTGATATGCTATGGTATCTAAGCAGCGTGCAGCACAAATTCGCAAATCGTTCTGAGTTGTCAGCATTGCATTTTGAATAGCCACTGCCAATTCGGCTAGATGAAATTCTAAAATCGAAAAGTGTTGAGCCATTGAAGCCAGCACTTGTAAACATTCAATACGTATAGAAGTCGTTGATGGGGTTGTATTTGGATGAACACCCAAATGGTGAAGAACACATTGTAGTAGCCAGCAAGTTTGTTCGTTTATGCCTAAAGATTTACTTTTGGGATTGATGCAATTTTTGTTTTGTAGAACAATTTCCATATCTTCTGTTGTTTCGCCTTCGCTGTCGCTTCCAACGTGTTCGTCAAATATGTTGTCATGTTCAAGCAAATCTTTTGTTGCCTCTTCATTTATATTTAAACGTGTTTGATAAGCGGCGCCGATTGCAGTTGATATTTCCTGGGTGAGCTCAGGCGTTGCTATAAGGAATTCCAGAACCATTAAAGCAGCAACTTTGATCGTTGCATCACGATGAAAAACCAATCTCTGCAATTCTTTTACAAAATCTGTTACAAAATCGCGAGGTTCGAATTTGCTGAATGGCGTTGTAGTTTGCACCAAGGCAGCCAGACATTTTAGAGCTTGCGTCAGCACTGGCAATGATGATTCTGACTTTAATATTTGTGTTAACCGTGTAAACATTGACACCACCTGCAATCCTAAACTATGGGCAAATGGAAGAAATGTCATTGGTAGTCGCTTTGTAATACATTCGGCTTGTTGTAGAAAGTTTTTTGAACTGAAAATCAATTGGCCAGCTATTTGTAAGGCAGTTAGGCGGCAACGGGTATTTGGGTCATGCAATCCAATATACAACAAATCATTTCCTCGTCTCTGAGATTCATTATTTTCGATGTTAGTGTTTCCAAAAAACGCATGCCAGTAGCCGTACAATAGACGCCGCTCCTGCAACCGTGTTACAATCGTTCCTATCAATGAAATGGCAGAAAGTCGCAATTTAGCGCAACTCATGCGTTCGAATGTGGTCACGCGTGGCAATCCATTACATCCGCCGTTGTTTTCTAATTCGGACGCATCCGAGTCCGAGGTTTTAATATCCTTAACTATATGGTCAAGTGTCAATGTTTGAAAGTGAAACTGCTGCTGCTGCTGCTGCTGCTGCTGTTGACTTTGTTGTTGAGTATTTTGTGTTGATTTAGCCAAGGCTCGTGGTTTACGCTTTTTTGGCATTTTACCGCCTCCAATCCGGTGAGATTTCCCTTCATTTTCCATATCATCCTGCTCTTCGGCGGAATAATCATACAAATTATTTTGAGTCGGTAAAACTCTTTGGGGAAACGTGAGGTCACTCGTTTCAAGACCAAAATTTACAAAAGCTTTTGAAAGACCCAAAAGTTCTGAAATATGCGTCTGTGCGAAGTTTGGACATTGCGTTGTAATTTTGTTCAACAAGGACAGTGAAGTCGTCAGGAGCAGGGTTTGATTCTTGCTAGGAACCAGTTTCTTCCCAGTCTCAAAATGTAATTTGAATAACGCATCAGCTATAGCTTCTAGCACTTCAATTTGTGTAGGTGTTAAATCGTTTTCATCAAGAAATTTTACTGTTTCATCTATACATTGCAAAACACCTCCAACGAATTCTTCATTGTCCGAAATCAACAAGCGTTCAAGAATCTTCGAGGTTTTGGGATGATATAGCTGCTCCAATATCTCTCTAGAATCTAGAATCGGTTGTGTTGTAGTATGAGTCACGACTGCTTGCAAGTTCTTGAGTATTTCCGATGGATCAGCAGTCGATACCTGGAAGCTCTTTAGCCAGTTTAGTTGGGCCATCGTGGATTGCATTCATTTGTTTATATCATGGCACTTTATTTTAAATGAATTTTTATTAACACCAATTGCGCTAAATTACTTTTGTTGTAGAAACCCGTCAGCTGATTGATTGACAGTACATTGCAAATGAATGTCTCCATGTGAATCACTTTATGACGTCATATTTCTGCTTGTCCGAGGTTTTCTTTTTTAATTGTTTTGGGAGAGAATATGCTGTTTTTATATGCTGTATAGTAGTTTATTATACGTCAATATAATTCAAATATACATAAGTATACGATTTAAGTCTTAAAACGTTATTTGGACTATTTTGTTCATCCTTAGGAAAGTTGTCATCATACAATATGATATTTAAAAAATTTAATATACCCGAAATTCCATTCTTTAAACAGAAGATTGTTTTCAATGGAAAGCCAAATAAAAATTTATCCAACAGCTCGATGTATTTAAATGACTAATTGACAATGTATTTAATTTTTATACCGCATCCCAGCAAACATTCTGAGTCCTAACGGAGTCATATATGACTCCTAATTTGGAGTCGGAGCCCTCATAATGAGCTCATATAAGAGTCTGAAATGAATGTGTTTCCCTTCTTGCGAAGGTCGTCTTATAAGAGCCGGATTTCATATATCGAATGAGTCCATATAAGAGTCAAAAAGGACTCCTTCCGCACTCTTATCTGACTCCTATTTAGTCTCATTTAAGAGCCATATAGGACTCCTTCCGCACTCATATCTGACTCCTATTTAGTCTCATTTAAGAGTCATAAAGGACACCTTCCGCACTCATATCTGACTCCTATTTAGTCTCATATAAGAGTCATATAGGACTCCTTCCGCACTCTTATCTGACTCCTATTTAGTCTCATATAAGAGTCATAAAGGACTCCTTCCGCACTCTTATCTGACTCCTATTTAGTCTCATTTAAGAGCCATATAGGACTCCTTCCGCACTCTTATCTGACTCCTATTTAGTCTCATATAAGAGTCATATAGGACTCCTTCCGCACTCTTATCTGACTCCTATTTAGTCTCATTTAAGAGTCATAAAGGACACCTTCCGCACTCATATTTGACTTCTATTTAGTCTCATATAAGAGTAATAAAGGACTCCTTCCGCACTCTTATCTTTCAAATTTCTGACTCATTTTAGACTCATATTTCTGAGCCTCATACTTCATTCATATTTCTGACTCATTTTGGACTCACATTTCTGAGCCTCATTTTTCTTTCAAATTTCTGACTCATTTTAGACTCATATTTCTGAGCCTCATATTTCATTCATATTTCTGACTCATTTTGGACTCACGCTTTTGAGCCTCATATATTTCTCATATTTCTGACTCATTTTGGACTCACGCTTTTGAGCCTCATATATTTCTCATATTTATGACTCTTTTTGGACTCACACTTTTGAGCCTCATATATTTCTCATATTTCTGACTCATTTTGGACTCACATTTTTGAGCCTCATATATCTCTCATATTTCTGACTCATTTTGGACTCACATTTCTGAGCTGCATATTATTTTTAAATATTTCGGACTCATTTTGGACTCATAAATATGAACACTCCTGAAATGTTTGCTGGGATGCATTGGAAAACTATACACATGCATATATAATTTTGAACAGGACTGTTGAATCGAAAGTCAATTCACGATAATTTAGTGAATGAAAATTATAATAGCTCGAGACGATTCTAGTTACGAAGGCGAATTATTTTTTGTTATTATGATGTCCACATATCTAAGATCATCGTTTGGTAAATCAAAGAACTTGTTAAAACTTATAATGACTGTATAAAAAGTAAAAATGAATTTCCCCTTTCAGCTTCCATGACTTTTTCAAAGAGTTTAGCGAAGTCATTGAATTTCTCGTACGCCGGCATGGCAAGTGCAGCAAGTGCAGCAAGTGCAAAAACAGCAATATTAATGCTGAATATGGGCGGTCCACAAAACACCGAACAAGTGAATGAGTATTTGTTGCGTATAATGACTGATCGTGATATGATTCAATTGCCTGTTCAAAGTCACTTGGGTCCTTGGATCGCAAATCGAAGAACTCCAGAAGTGCAAAAGAAGTACAAGGAAATCGGTGGAGGATCACCGATTCTCAAATGGACTGAACTTCAAGGGAAGCTGATGTGTAAGGAACTGGATCGCATTTCACCTAATACGGCGCCTCATAAACATTATGTAGGATTTAGATATGTAAATCCACTTTCGGAGGACACCTTGGAACGGATTGAAAAGTGAGTTTGAAATGAAAATTGTTTTTTCAAATTCATTCCACTTAAATGATAAATTTAACTTTAAATGTTAAGAGATGGACCAGAACGAATCGTTCTATTTTCACAATATCCACAATATAGTTGTGCAACATCGGGATCGAGTTTCAATTCGATTTACTCACACTACCAAAAGAAGGGGTGAGTACTGTTGTTTATTTTATTTTTCGGCTTATTTTGATGAAATCTTACTTATTATATTAAGGAACTTTCCCAAAAACATTAAACTAAGTGTCATTGACCGCTGGAGTACGCATCCTCTGCTCGTGAAAACTTTTGCTGATCGCATAAAAGACGAATTGTTGAAATTTGATGAGTCTAAGCGAAAAGATGTTGTTATACTATTTACGGCACATTCATTACCACTAAAGGCCGTCAATCGTGGTGATCCGTACCCATCCGAAATTGGTGCTACAGTGAATTTGGTAATGCGTGAATTGGGTCAGAACAATGCATACAGTTTGGCTTGGCAGTCAAAAGTTGGACCATTGCCTTGGTTAGCGCCAGCAACTGATGATGCCATCAAAGTAAGTTGGAAGAAATTGGCTTAATATTGTTGACAATAATTCTAATTTTGCAAAAATATTTTCCCATTTTAAGGGCTACGTGAAGCAGGGCCGGAAAAATTTTATACTTGTTCCTATTGCATTTGTTAACGAGCATATCGAAACATTACACGAATTGGATATTGAATACTGTGATGAACTTGCTAAAGAGGTAATGTTTATTATTATTATTTTAAACAATTTCCAAATACATAATTTTGAATAAATCAAATATTCCTATGTTTAATTTATTGTTCTCCTCAGGTTGGAGTCGAAGAGATTAGACGTGCCGCAGCACCCAATGATCATCCACTTTTCATAAACGCTCTTTCTTCAATTGTTGCTGAACACTTGCAAAATGGGCATAGCATTAATCCAAAGTTCCTCATCCGCTGCCCAATGTGTGTTAATCCACGTTGTCATGAGAGTAAGCGCTGGTACCAGCAAGTATGCGCATAAGTTTTAATAAATAATATGTTACGATAGAATCTGTTTATATTTTTGGCATAAAGGTGTTAGGACTAATGAAAAAAATTAAATTTTGTTTGTAAAACAATACTTGACATTCCTCATTAATTTTTGTTTCAAAGGGCTGTCCATTAAATGTTTTCAAGTAATTACACTTTGCTCGAATTGGGAACTTTTTTTCCAACAACGGGTAGTCCTAGTGGGTAAAACTAATTCGACTACCGTGATTCCAATGGCGCTAGTCATTTTCCGAAGTTAGTGGCCATTTTTGAGATATCGGGTCCTTTTGAGTTTTAAATGGGAATAGCTCCCTAATTCGGCATTTTATCATAACGGTGTTCTCGGAAGAATTAATTGGCATATCTCAGAATACACTGTGGTGTTAGCTTAGAATACCAAACTTGAACTCATTCAGAGATATGGGCCAAAAAAACGTTTAAATAATTTTTTGCATGAAGGCGTATAACTCAAAAAACTAATGATGCAGTTCGATTCCTCGTGCCCGAAATAGGAAGAAACCGTTAAATTCGGTGTTGTCTCTTATTTCATTTACCACAGTGTTATTATATTTCATAATGTATAAAAAAAAAATAATAATAGAAAAATAAACTATATTTTCAACTAATCCATGCAAACCGGGTATTTTTCCCCAGTGCGTGACAAATTAAAATCGAAAACCATATAGTATAGTACTATATGTCGAAAACATACAATCATAAATATGAAAATATTCAAAGCTTATTTTGAACTAATTCGACAATTGAAACCTTTTTTCCCACATGCGTGACAAATTAAAATCGAAAACCATATAGTATAGTACTATATGTCGAAAACATACAATCATACAATATATCGAAAATATTCCCACGTCGACATATTACAACAGGATTCCACCATTCTTGTGATATGTTATTTTTGAGCCTTTTTGAAAAATGCGAAAGGTGAGTTGAATGGAAATTCCTTCTCTTCGCTTTGCTCTTCTCGCCAACTTCCTCTATTATATCCTTAGAAAATTTTTTGTGTGAAAGACAGGAATTACAGCATAATTAGGGGTATTCAGGCAGCCGTGTTAACTTTTTCATGAACGACCCTGTGTGCAGTCTATTCTATTTGTAGAACACGGGAACAGTGGTGGATATTGCCTTTTTGCGAGGAAAGTATTTCCTGTTATTGTTATTATAAACGCTTACCACTAGTATGAATTGATCTTTTATTTTTCCGAAATCGTAAATTGAATAAAGCAATGCAATAAAACTAAACAGAATGTGAGAAAGAGTACACCTACGATGTCTGACGGAAAATCAAAATCTTTGAATTTTTGGTCAAGCAGGTAACGATGTTAAATGGTGTGTCTGAACGTGTATATCTATGTTGGTTCAACCCTCATTTGTGCTCGAAATTCAACGAGTAAACATCGAACGGAGAGCGGAAAATTTTTTAAAAGCGAGCGGAAAATTAATTGAAAAAATGGAAGAAAAATTTTTTTTTTGGAACTAATAGTAGTTTATCGTGGTTTTCCGGCTTTTTGGAACGTTAAGTCAAAAAAATATAGTAATCGGAATTAGCGGAATTTAAAAAATATATGGAGGAAACAAAAAAAGAGTAAACGCAAAAAATTAATAATCTTCGAACCTGTTACAGGAGGGAATTAAAATGGATTTCGGCATTAGAAAGAAGTGGCGCTCGATATAGTCATCACTCATAATTTTTTTTTAAGTTTTGCCGATGGGAAAATACGCTTTATTAAAAACAGCCAGGTATCCGAAACAATAGCGCATGTCCTTTGCACTCGAAATTCGCGAAAAAATGAATGTAGTACGACATGTTTATAGTAAAGTTCAAGTTAGTACCTACTAACACACGCTACAACTACAACTCGAATAAAAACAACATAGAATCGGCATTGTCAAACGAAGCGGGAATGTCAAAATCGGCTTAGTTATAATTGAACAAAAAATTTGAATTTCAAAAATCGGCTTAGTTATAGTGAACAAAACTTTGAAAAATGTAAACAAACAAATTTTGAGAAGTGTTTATTTTTTTTTTTTTAATTCGAGTTTTAGAATTAAAAGTAACGTCAATGAAAACTCGAAGCAAACACTAAAGTTTCGAAAAACTTTATTTGTCAAAAATGAATAAGAACAAGTATGAATATCTATTGCCTACACCTTGTTAAATACACCTTGGTTCATACGACATTTGACGTGTCTATACCCCGCATTATGTAGGAATTCGACACACAGTTTCAATCCCAAGGTATATAGAATACCCAATCCCAAGGTATTCTATATACCTTGGTTCAATCCATTGTACAACCAAAACGTTTTGAAACCCATGACGGTCTAACGGGATGGAACGCTTGTAGCGTTGTATCAACTTCAGTCAGTTTTATTTCCACGAAGGGCAGTCAAAAGAATACCACTATTTTCAATGAGAATATTGCGATTAGTGTATGAAAGTGGAGACCGCCCGTTGCTATCGGCTGTGATACAGTTTGTCAAATTTTATTGTGTCATATTTCCTCGCTCTTTCAACATTTGTTTACGAATTTATTTGAAGATTCAGCGTCTAGTTTTTATGTAAAAAATGGATGTTTTGAATTTGAATCTAAACTCATTTGAAATGATGTGTAAAAAGAAATGTGCTGAAGTATTCTACCAAAACATTGAATCGTTTTCAATTGTCTGCACTGTTTGCAATTTTATGTTTGAACTAAAAACAATGAAATTTGAGGATTTTATAAAACACTTTAAGGACACACATGTTTTTCAAGAGCAAGAGATGTTTGAAACGACTACAGTCACCATAAAAAAAGAGAAAGACACGGAAGACAGTTGTAATTCAACGAACGAAGAGCCTATTGATCCTATACAATTGACTCAAGCGCAGCTTTTGGAAGTGGACGAAGATATCAAATGCGAAAATGAGAGTGTGGATAATGACAATAGACTTGAGCTTAGTACTGAATCCGAAGAAGACAATGTTCCTCTTAAGGTAAGTTAAAAATATATGAAAGATATTAAACTTGAAATCTTTTCTCGTCAATTGTAGATACTCGGTGAAAAAACTACACGAAAAAAGCGACTACGTCGAGCACAAACAGATAACAATAATACATGTACCGAATGTGGACGAGTATACAAGTCGCGAAAGGCACTATCACGACACACTAGAAGCAAACATGCCAAAAACCCAACGTACCCAGAAACATTTCAATGTTCATCTTGCGACAAAACCTACTACACAAAATCTTCCTTGCAAGCTCATGAGCGAATGAAACACCGAGGAGAGGATGGGTCACAGCCCGGCATTTATCCTTGTACTAAATGTGATAAAACATATTCCGATAAGTATTCGCTTAAAGATCATCTTCTGCGACATCTTGGGCAGCGAAATTTCCATTGTGAAGTCCCGGGCTGTTCACGGACTTTTTTCAACAGGAAAAATCTTAACTTCCACGTTCGAATCATACACATGGGAGAAAAGAATTTCGTATGCGAAGTATGCGGACACAGTACAAAAACTGCTGCTTCATTGGTCATGCATAAACGTACCCACACTGGAGAGAAACCTTTCAATTGTACAACTTGCGGAAAAGCTTTCGCAACACAATCAGGAGTACGCGAGCATATGGTTACACATGCCGTTAACGAACGTCCTCATGTGTGTAATATTTGTGGTAAAACCTTTGCTCGCCCTAAGGCTTTATATCATCATAAACCTCTACATTCTGACGTTAAGAAATTTGTTTGTAAAATATGCGGGAAGGCATATGCACAACAAGCTGGTCTATCAGCTCACAAGCGTCAACATCTTCTCAACAATTTCAAAAACGAGACTTAAAGCTCAGCTGATAAGTTGTGGGATTTTAAAGAAATTTCTCTTTCCTATTTTCAACAACTCCTCGTTTCTGTTATTGGATAAGTTAAGCATTTAATTGTAAAACTTTCTTGTTAATTACATATTTTCGGCTATTATGACCACAAAGAAATTATGAGAAAATAAGTTTTGTTGTAGTGGAAAACGGTAAACAAATGTACGAATAATTTTTCCAAGAAGATTTCAAAAGAAGAAGAACGTATATTCATTCTTTGACGAGATCATACAGTATGAGATTTTGATGCAAGCATATTTTTGTGGGGGAGGGACACAGGGAGAAGATACAATGAAAACCATCCATCTAAATTCTTGCCTTTTCACTATCGCCTCATTCAAAATGTTAGTTTTTAAAAAATGTTGCATGAATCCATATATCGCAATTGTTATATTTGTCACAGAATTTTTAAATGTTTAGAAAAATTTTAATAAACAATGCAAATAGTGTTCTTATCAATAGGGTATTTGACTACGTTTGCAAATGTGTCTCATTCAAACCCTTATAGCCTCAAGACAAGTAAAACAAAATATTTCCTGAGTATCTTTCGTAATTTTCGTTTAAAATGGCATTAAATTCATATTTTTATTGCTGCGATAAAAACGATAGTTTTTAAATTTATTAAATATGTGACGTCAATTGCCAGTAAACTAGAAAAAAGTGGAATCGAGCAAGCTTTTCTCTTATAGAATAATATCATAGCTGTTTCAAGGTGTATTTAATAAGGTGATAGCAGTTCTACAACAAGAAAAACAAATCTAAAAAAACATTAGGGGCCTTCCCTTAAACGAGTAATTTCCTCGAAAACCTGGAAAACTTGTAAATCAAGAAGGCTTAGAAATTAATGAACGAAATTTTGTGTGAAAAATTTTACATTTTTACGCTTTTTCAACCTTTTCACGTTTAAGGGAAGACCCCTATTGCTTTGTTGTTTCAAACAACCGATTTTTGGCCGATTTTAATCGCCGATTTTCTTTTGTTTTACTGTTCTATCGGCGAGACATTTTAGACACAACGATTTTAACCTAACGATTTTTTTCATGAAGTTAATTTTTTGTTTGCTTCTTTTGACACTTTCGTCTAGTGTTCTGAAAAAACATAACGATTAACTTTTATTTTAGTGAAATGAAAACTAAAACAGGAAATTAAATCTAAAAAAATTCAAAATTTTCATCTAACGGTCAGAAATGTCAAAAATCGTTGGTACGAACGATTTTTACTCGTTCCCTTCGGTCACCCCTCCCTCGCCTACAATCAAAAAATCTTTGAGAAAAATCGGCCGAAAATCGGCGTGTCTGAAAGCACACTTTATTGTTGCAAACAAACTAAAAATTCAAAAAATTCATATAGTTTGACAGTTTAGTTTCAGAAAGAAGAAGACAAACTTGATATTGACACCACCTTGTGAAATACGCCTTGAGCTGTTTTAACATTTTTTAGTATTGTACGATTTTTTACTTCCACAGAGAAGAAATCGGTGTGTTTTTTAAAGAAAAAAGTAACCATGAGAGCGTCCACTTGAAGTTTATTGCTGTGCGCTCCCTCGCTGTTACGTTTTTCCGTTATGGATTAATTTTAAAACAAAGTCCTAATTTTAAAACAAAGCATAGGTAGCTTTAATCGTTTTTACTGGCTTTTGACGTCACTGAATTTCAACAATTTATAGATTGTTTTACATTGATTTTAACCCATTCAAACAGTAAAATTTTATAATTGTTTGAAATTATGTAAAAAATGCATATTGACCCTTAGGCTAGGCGCCGACTACTCAATTTTCAGTTGGCCAATTTTAAGTCGTGTGTTTGTGGCACACAGAACTATATGAGAGCGCGCCGACATTCCAATTTTTAGTTGACCCAATAAAAAATTTGTGTTTTGCCACAAATTTTAAATTGGCCGATTGTGTTGTGTTACATACGTTCTTATGGGGCGCCGCACACTACTCAATTGTTAGTGGGCAGTGTTCCATAAACACATGGCACCGAAAAATTTATAAATTATTAAGTAATTAATTAATAATAAATTAATTGAATTGAAAGTACCCAATTTTAAATTGTATGGTCGGCGCGCAAGTGAACTTTTCCAACTAAAAATTGGCTAACTAAAAATTGAGTAGTCGGCGCGGCGCCTAGCCTTAGTTCTACAAGATAACCACGGCTCGTTACAATATTTTGATGTTGTCAAATACGCGATTGGTATTTAATATGCCTTGAATGCTGGCTGTCGTATTTTAAAAACATATTTGTTTAGGACAAAAAGTCCATTCCTTTTTGCCTTGTGAAAACTTAGTTCTTTTAATTTTTGTTCATATGGGTCGAAATTCGATCCGTTGGGAAGGAGTTCTTTTTTTGCTTTTAATGTTGTATATTAATAGGAATTTGATTTTTTTTTATTATTTTTATAGCATGTAAAATAGCAACAGTTCATGAATGAAAGAGAAGAATGCATATTGCGCAGGCCCTTTTGCTTGCATGCAAATGTCAAATTAGTTGATGTGTGCCGTCGACATTTCTCACTAATTTTCTGTAGATGTAAAGAACGGGAATTTTTTTCAGTACGATGTGCCCTCTTTTTGCCCTATACTCTTGCTCAAAATTTTTCCGAACTGCATTTTAGTTGAATTTACCTTAAAGTTCCTACTAAACAATATTTATGACTTCAAATTAGAAATAATTACATGCTAAGACTTTGAAGGAAACTAGCCAATGCCGACACCATACTTAATCTAATTTCAACTGGCTACATAACCAAAGGCTTATCCAGAATTTCCCTGAGCGGGGCGAAGACATAAGTACTTTTTTTTATGTTTGTTTCAAGATTTTGACGTATGTATGTATGTAAAATGTACTTACTGGGTGTCTCATGCTAGCAAAAGTATCTTTTTATCGCCTGAGAGACGATTCTCTTGTTTAATTACTTTTCAAAAGGTCTTGCCATGTATATGGCTGGGAAAACAATTGGGGCGATTTGGTGCCTCTTCCTGCTCTTATTTGAATACGGTCATATACATAATACTATATAAAGTTATAAAAGAACTATCATACTGTTTAGGTCTAACCTTTTCATCCGATACAATCTTCCAGCTTTGGAACAAGAGAGATAGGGTGCGATCGAAGGCGTTCGGGCGAACTCATCGTCAAGCTTAAAAGTAAAAAGAAGCGATAAATCAATTTTCCAGAGAGAGAGAGAGAGAGAGAGAGAGAGAAGAGAGAGAGAGACTGAGAGAGAGAGAGGACGAGAGAGAGGAGAGACGAGAGAGAGACTGAGAGAGAGAAGAGAAGAGAAGAGAGATGAGAGAGAGAGAGAGAGAGAGAGAGAGAGAGAGAGAGGAGAGAGAGAGAGAGAGATGAGAGAGAGAGAGAGAGAGAGAGAGAGAGAGAGAGAGAGACTGAGAGAGAGAGAGACTGAGAGAGAGAGAAACGCCTATTCTTATTGACATCCAAGAGATCGCACGAACTCGGTAGCTAATACCGAAAGTCCCGTTAATTAAACTTACAAAGGCAAAGTTTTAATCATTATTTTCTAAATTTAAGAAGAAGAAAAAATTAAGAACAAGTGAAGTAAGAAAAAAAAAACATCAAAACAGTACTTTGGGAATGTCGATTTCTCATTTAAACAGTTTTTCGTTCTCCTTAAGCCATAATAAGTACACACAATATATAAGAACTGACCCCTTCCCATAAATATGTAAAAAAAAAAATTAAATATATCTATGCATTTAACAAAAGGCTTAGATTCATGAGTATAACAAAAACTACATGAACATGACCGGAAGGCTGAGACTAACACGACTTTATTTTATTCGCACAACATGCGTTATTTTTAGAAAATTGACAATAATTAATTTAGTGGCGCAGAACAGTGGCACTTGCGTCTTGTTTTGGCAAGTTAATTAAAAGGTATGATTAAAATTAGCTTGCAGTTTAGTTTCTCGCACTAGACAAATGAAAAGAATGTGAAAATCCGTGGCTGAATGAATAGATTTTTCGTAAAAAAAAAGTACCATTATACGAGGCAATGGAAGGAGGTCTTAGTAAGGTAAAGTTTTATTTTTATTTAGGATTTTTCCATTGCTATGTTATGCTTTATCTTAAAGGTCAAATCAGACGCAAAAAAATGCAAGCAGAAAACGAATAAAAGCTACCAGTGCCAAAAATGTGAGAAAAAGTTCAAAAGCAAATGTGGTCTCAGCCATCACAGCTATGAGCATAGCGATAACAAGCATTTCACGTGTACCATTGCGGATTGTGGTCAGGAATTTAAGAATTCAAAACGTCTTTCGGAACACAAACGGCGTACCCATTTTAGCTACAATTTCCTTTGCGAAATTTGCGGATATTGCACCCGATTTTATCACAATCTACGTACGCATGCGCTTACGCATAAATCTGACGAAAAACCATTTTGCTGCGATCGATGTGGCGACTGTTTTGTTTCAATGTCACAATTGAGAGAGCATTCAAGAAAGCACATTGATTCTCAGACAGATTTACCATTGCATCCATATCGCTGCAATGATTGTCGTGTTAATTTCTCTTCTTCGAAAGCATTTTATCACCATCGAAAACTACATCTGCCTAAAAGCTGTGTTTGCAAATGCTGTGGCGCTGCCTTTGCTCAATCTTCTGGACTTTCACAGCATTATCGCATACATAAAGCTCAGAAAGAAAGAGGCTTTCCATCCAAAATAATGATCGAAGTATATGAGTGATCACAATGATAATTAATATGATATTGCTCTCATCATTGATTCGTGTTTTGTATTTGAAGCGTAAAAGTTATTAAATTCAAAATTTAGAAGAACACTATATAAATATTAAAAAAATTATGTTGAATAAAAATTATAAAAAATGCGATCACTTTTTTTCATTCACTTGTAATAAATTATTATTGATAAAAGTGTATAATTTCAAATCTTTTAAAAATTCAAATAGATATTAATTTCAATTTAATTATACTTAATCTTATTTAAATTAATCTAAATTTAGTTATATTTATTTTTATTTCAAATCTTTTAAACAATTATTTCTAACAACTTCTGCCAGTGCTGTTATTTGTGTTCTAACAGTTTCAATCGGCACGGCCCCAAAATTCCCCCTATCACCAAAATTTACCGTTCAAGGCAATGTGTGTAATATTGATTTTTGTGTACCTATTCCAAGAGACGGCAACAAACAAATCAGATGTACACATTTTAGTTGACTGCAAAATTTTTCATTTCAATTGAAAAAAACCTATAAAAAAAAAAAAAAATAAATAAATTAACAAAATGTCTGAGGCAGCCACACCGAATGCCAATGATAAAATGGCAAGTCTCTTAAAGGAGGCAGAAAATCTTAAAACAAAACTCGAAGAGGAACGCCAAAAATTAAACGATGTCAGTCTATCAACCATAGCAGAGAGATTGGAGCCAATCGCTTACGTAAACATCAAACCACGGAAAGTGCTAAAGGGCCATCAGGCTAAGGTTCTTTGCACAGATTGGAGTCCCGATAAACGGCATATTATATCATCTTCCCAAGATGGGCGTTTAATTGTATGGGATGCCTTTACTACTAACAAAGAACATGCTGTAACAATGCCAACAACATGGATTATGTCTTGCGCATTTGCTCCGTCGGGAAATTATGTTGCCTGCGGTGGACTCGACAACAAAGTTACCGTTTATCCAATTACAAGCGATCGAAGAAATGGCTGCAAAGAAACGGACTGTCGGTACGCACACATCGTATATGTCATGCTGTATTTATCCGAATTCGGACCAGCAGATTTTGACTGGTAGCGGCGATTCAACATGCGCCTTGTGGGATGTCGAATCGGGTCAGTTATTGCAGAGCTTTCATGGCCATTCCGGGGATGTGATGGCTATCGATTTAGCACCTAATGAAACGGGTAACACTTTTGTTTCGGGTAGCTGTGATCGTATGGCATTTATTTGGGATATGCGATCAGGTCATGTTGTGCAGTCATTCGAAGGTCATCAATCGGATGTGAACAGCGTGAAATTCATCCTTGTGGAGATGCGATTGCTACCGGCTCTGATGATAGCAGTTGTCGTCTGTTTGATATGCGTGCCGACCGCGAAGTTGCTGTATTTTCAAAGGAAAGCATTATATTCGGTGTTAATTCAGTGGATTTTTCAGTCAGTGGACGTTTACTCTTTGCTGGATATAATGACTATACAGTAAATTTGTGGGATACACTTAAATCGGAGCGCGTTTGTCTTTTATACGGGCACGAGAATAAAGTGTCTTGTGTACAGGTCTCCCCAGATGGAACGGCACTCTCCACCGGCAGCTGGGACTATACAATACGTATATGGGCTTAAATTGTTTTTAGTCATGTAGATAATGTTATTAGTGCAAATGTAGATCACTTACATATATATTCAGTTATTTACGAGAATAGTCTGGGACCTTCGTATGTATTGTGTTTCGAAAAGTCATTTTCCGATTCCTAAGAAGGAATTGAGTGGCTCATCAAATCAACAAATGATTTAAACTTAAAAACGTAGTAAGTGAAATAATCAAGCCAAAAGTGTTTGAAATAGGCTCTCTTATCGAAATGTTTTTTCAAATCTCAACAAGATAATGTGAAATCCAGTGTACAGCCAAGTTTACGTCTGTTCGTTCACTTGAGATTTGGTAATTTATTATGTGTGTATACATTCTTCAAGTTTTCAAATTTAGTTTTGTTACAATAAAACTGTTGTTAAAAATCTTAATCATTGACTCAATTTTTGAAAATTTGGCATGAAACCGAAAGAACTATTCTTTGGAAATTTAAAAATGATTTAAATTTATCGAAACGTTATTTTGAACCAAATATTAAATAGCGCATGATTTTTGTAGTTATTATTCTTTTCTGAGGTACCTACAATTTTCATAAATTACAAGTTGAATTTTTGTAAGTAATGTATTCCAAATCTTAACTCGAAAATTTTTGTCTTTTAGATTGGTACAATATTTTAGTTTTAAAAAATATGAGGGTCATTGTGTTATTTGTAATACAAATTTAAAGTTTAAGAACAAAAATTACAGTACTACGCATCGAATCAGTTCTTAAACTATTTATTAATTCTAAATAACATAGGAAAAATATCAGTTTGAATTCATAATAGAGTCGTTAAACAGAATCAATATTTTGAAATAGTAACAAAGGACAGTGAAATTAAGGAATTTCATTTCACCCCAAGCATTATTTTACCACCAACTTTATGTTTCCGCATGTGTGCTGATAGTCCTGCTGCTTGAGCATAGGTTTTTTCACAAATTGAGCAAGAGAATTTCCTTTCAGCTAGATGCAAAGGCTTATGGTGGTATAAAGCTTTGGGTCGGGTAAAAGTAGCATTACAAATATCACACCTGTAGCGCCGTTCAGTAGCATGAGAGGCAGCATGTTCCTTAACCATCGACATCGAAATAAAGTGCTTCCCACATATTCTGCAAGGAAAGGGTTTCTCCCCTGTATGTGTTCGAACATGAGCAGTAAGAACTGCATTTTTATACGTTCGATATCCACAAATCTCGCAAACGAAATTCCGTTTGCCAGTATGAATATGCTTATGATTTACGAGTCTTCTATTGCTAATAAAAGCTTTTCCACAACCCTCAAAATCGCATACAAAACTTCTGCTATTATTATGTATGGCCATATGTTCGCGCAATGTTATCCGCGTTTTATAAGATTTTCCACAATTTGTGCATAGGAAACCTTTTTTCAATTCGTTATTGTTGTCTTTATCTTCCCCACAAGGCTTTCTTAAATTCTTTATATTTTTTACATCTGTAGAGTTGTGTTCTGCATCTTCTTGTTTAAGAGGTATCTGAAAAAAATTTACTTATTAACTACAAACAACCAGCATCCAATAATGAATAATTTAATACATTTAAACTGCTTATATCAATATTACTTTCCAATGTTTGATTGATTTCGAATTCCGATTTTATTTCGTTAATTGGATTCAAAGCATCTACGCCGTCCTCATCGGGAAAGTCAATATCTGTTGGAGATAGCTCCGTTACAATGTTGATAGCTTCGAAGCTATTAAATGGAATATTTTCGGTTTTTCTTTCGGGATTTCTCTCACAATGTTTCTCTTCAAAATGATCTGCGAAATCCTGGAAATTATAACATTTCTCATCGCAGCTGGTGCAAATTATTGTGAATGATTGATTGTGGTGAAAAATTTCACCACATTTTCCTAAATCTTGGCATTTATTTTGTTTTTTATTCTTCCTTGGCATTTTTGTTTAAAATTATTCTGAGCGGCTTGTTTAAGTTATCCCTTTTCCACCTTACGGGCTGTCTCCACGCTCTAGTTTTAGAAGCTTGTACGCTATTTACACGTTCAGGCATTTCGATAATGTCTGAGGCTAGGCGCCGACTACACGATTTTCAGTTGGCTAATTTTAAGTTGTTTGTTTGTGGCACACAGAACTATATGAGAGCGCGCCGACATTCCAACTTTTAGTTGACCTAATAAAAAATTTGTGTTTTGCCACAAATTTTAAATTGGTCAATTGTGTTGTGTTAAGGGCCCTTTATACGGTCATATATGTTCGTGGATTTGTTGGGTATGATGAAAAGTATGTGTGTGTAAACGGAAAAAAAGCAAGTTCTACAACATGCTCGCCGGTTTTCAAAAAATTTTGATTTTTCTGTCGGTGTGACGAACAAGCTTTATAATGTAAATGGCTGCATCATGCACATTTTATATATCTAACATATCGTCGATAATAATTGCTGCAACTAATGCGCGTGCCATATTTTTTCAGTAAAACTTAGAACGAAATGAAGTTTTATGACATCTTCGTCCATGTAAACACAATATGTTTTTTTATGACACACTTTGCATCATGCTAAGTTCGTGAACATATATGACCGTATAAAGGGCCCTTTACATACGTTCTTATGGGGCGCCGCACACTACTCAATTTTTATTTGGTAGTGTTCCATAAACACATGGTACCGAATAATTAATAAAATATTATGTAATTAATTAATAATTAATTAATTAAATTGTATAGTCGGCGCGCAAGAGCACTTTTCTAACTAAAAAATTTGCCAACGTAGATCGAAATTGAGCAATTTAAAAAAATTTCAAAACAAATTTGACATTTGAAATTGAGGCAATTTCAATTTTGTTCTGAAATTGAGCAATTTCGATCTACGTGTGGCAGGCATATAAATCTGAAATTTATTGAATAACATTCCCTTGACTTTTGCTAGTTTTGTTTAATAAAAACATTCGTATTTTTTCCACCGATGCCCCACTGTGCGGTGTTGCCTGGCATCTGTAGTTTTTGAAAAGGAGTCAAAAAGTTTCTTAAACAAAAATTTATGCAATTGTTAAAACAGGTGACTAACGTCATTTCTCGTCAATCTTCAAAAAACATACGTTTGGTCGTCCTACTTTTAAATAATTCCAAAGAACAATTTAAAATATTAAAGATTAATTTAAACAATGTCAACAAAGTGCGGAGAAATATATTATCAGCAAAATCAAAAATGGTGCTATCTTTGTGTCTTCTGTGGGAAATCCACCCAAAATCATGATGAATTCCAAGAACATTTTGATAAACATTTAAATGAATGTAAAGATATTCAAGATTTTGTAACGAAAGACGTCAATTATAGTGATCCGCGGAATGAAGTTTTCTGTGGACCACAAATGACTTCTGATGAAAAAACGAATAACGAGGTATGTGAAATGAAATTAAACAAGCAATTGATATACCTACATAAATATTTATGAAAATCTCTTAGGATTTAGCAATCGGCATTGACGTTAACCATGAAGAAGGCTGTAAATTAAGCAACTTAGAGATATATGGTGATAGAATAAAAAAAAGAAAGCTTTCCGATGATTCTGAGACTTCATCGAAAAGCAATTGGGATTTCTCTCTTCCGTCGAGCAATTCAAAACGACCCTATAAGCCACGCAATAAAGCTTTCTTTTGCTCATATTGTAAGCGTAGCTTTGGAAGACGAAATGCATACAACACACATCTGAACATACACACAGGTATGCCAATGAACTTCATTGAATGAAGTAAAAATTATCTTGTTGCTATCTTAAAAAAAATTATGTTACAATCTTCTCTTTCGCAGGTGCCAAGCCACACCAATGTGAAATATGCGGTCGGCAATTCCGCGCTGTAACAACTTTGCAGCGTCATTTGACTACCCATAAGCAACAGAAATTCATTTGCAAACATTGTAATAAATCATTTACGCACAGGGTAGCGCTGGTCAGCCATGAAATACGCCATACCCAAAAGCGAAATGAGTCCTGCGATCTATGCGAAAAAAACTTTTATACATCAAATCAGTTGGACACTCACAAACGACGTGTTCATAATAAGGCAAATGAAATTTTACCTTTTGCATGCGATTTATGTCCTAAAAGATATCGCAATGCATCAATGTTAAGCACACACAAGTTTAGAAAACATTTAAGAACAGCAAAATATCAGTGCGAAAAATGTGACAAAAAATTTATAGATCTTCATAGACTTGATGAGCATAAAAATATTCATTTTGATAGTGAGTTTTCTACCCAGTATATAAGTTTGGAAAAGAGCGATTGTTAGTTGTATTTATTAATAGGTATATTGAGAATATTGAGTATTCTTGCCAGGAATTCTAACTTCACCTTTCATTTTTTCTTAAGAAATTGTTTAATCTCTTGTATTAGCATTTCAATCGGACTTTTTTTTATTTCATTTTATTATCATTGATTCGGTCGTCAGTTTGATGCTTTAAATTTCATTCACTTCATACACTCAGGCCTTTAGATATAACCTTCATTGATTCAAATCCTCGATTGTTTAAACGTAATGAAATATATACACTCTTCAGTTAATGTTATGTTATGTTATTGAATGTTGATTGGTAGGTTAAGCCTGAAGCAGTATCCTGATCTGAGTACTAGGGATCGGATTGTCAATTTATAGAAAACCAGTTGAAAACTTTCTTCTTTGTCTTCCCTTTAAATATTACGCAAATTTATAAAAATATATTTTTTACAATTTTTGTTCGCCTCAGCGAGGGATTTGAACCCGCGATCTTTTGACTCTGAGTCGAGCACTCATCCTGTACGCCACTTGATGCTAACGCTCAACTGACGCCAAAATCTTATTTAAATTTCAGTAGCCAATGAAATTCAAGCGCATGAACAGCATCCCTCCACGATGACATGTCCCCCAAGGTGTCATCCATGATCCTGTCACCTATATGTCATCGATGATATCACTGATGATTTTGTCATGCAGGAGATAATTTTCCGCTGGGTACATATTTAAAAAATATATTTTCTTTAGATATTTTAAATAAGTAAAATTATTTTTTCTTATACAGTGGTCGTCCAATATAACGAACAATCGCTTTTACGAATTCGTGATTTAACGAACAGCTTAAAATTTTGCATTGAAGGTTCTATATTACGAACGAAACGAACATTTTGTTCGATATAACGAATTTTTTTTTTTTGCAAGCCAATTCCTTGTATTTATGACTATGTAGGCATGCTTGTGTATTCAATTTATGTATGTCGCCGTTATATTGCGTGAAAAACAAGCATCGACACGGCGTTTGTTGGCAAAGAACGTTCGGAGTAGAGTAGCCCGGCGACTATGAGTGCAAGCATATTTTCGTATTGTTAGCGTTTAGTTAACGATTGTTAGCAATAACCGATTTTTTTTAAAACTAAATCTGTGTAAACGGGTCCTTTTTTTTAATAAATGCTTGTTATTGCCTGAAAATGGAAGATTTTGGTGCAAAATTTACTGTCCAATATAACGAATTTTTCGAATTTACGAACAAGCCGTGCAACATAAGATTCGTTATATTGGACGACCACTGTAAATATTTTGAATCAATATAATTTCTTTACATGTTTTTTTTGTTTATTTATATGTTATCAAATTATAATTTTTTCAATACGAGTTTAGTCAAACGCGATTGTGTTGCAGATTCATAACTTTTACAACCGAATGTCGTTTTTTGTTTTTTTGATGCATTTTATATTATGCACCGATTTTCTAACGTGCGTAATAACATAACAGATATGCCTGATAAAATTTTTATATTTCAGAACTAGTTCAACTCATAGTTTTGCTGTCATCTTTTTGCTTGGTAGTGGTTTTCAAACGTCATGTTGCTTTTATGCCATAAAAGTGCAGCTTTTAATCGTTGTTTGCCCGCTAATAAACATCCTTGGACAGATGCGAGCTGGTATATTGATATACCTCAACTATGTATCAGAAGCCTATTCAATAACTTATTGATATATCTTCTATAGATATCTCGAGAATTGAGCAATTTATTTATTTTGATTTGACTTGCATTCATAACTTATTATACAACTTTAGATATGTTTCCTTGCATTCATTTTTGAATGTAAAATTTTGAAATGCTTGACATTTATGAAAATTTAATTATTGCCATAATGCATCTATCGAATTCATTCATTAAAAATCTCATGTTTTAAATTTCGCAAACAAGCTTTAACTTAGATTATCTACACTATAACAGATTTTTTATACAATTTCTCAAACTAGTATCAATAATATGTTCATTATGATTTTAAAATCGACATCATAATAGGCTCATTATGATGTCGAATTGCATAAAAACAAATTAAATTTTTTCCAATAAAACCAAAATTTTTAAAATATTCAGCCCGATTCTGAATATTCCCCGGGAATTTACGTTCTTGAAACTAAAATTCTCCTTTTTTAAATAGATACGGCAAGGAAAACTATGGGTATAGGTCAAATACCCATTCCCCATCAAAATTTATTCCCCCAAATATTTGAAAAAGTAGAAGTTTACTCTCGAAAAGTTCCCGGGAATTCGTTCCCCGGGAATATTCAGAATCGGACTGATTAGGTCTGTTCCCATACTGCTCGAAACTGTCCAAAACTGTCTGATTTTCATAAATTTTTCAAAAAATTTGACAGTTTCGTGGAGTAGGGAAAGAGACCTATTAATTCAAATACATTTTAAACGTTTTTAAATATGTAAAATCCGATCCCTACTGAGTACATAAAGCTATAAAATTCAAGAATTGTAAAACAGTTTGAAAGACTGAAAAAAAAAAAAAAAATTAAAAAAATAGAATAGAGACAAACGTGAAGTTTGAAATATATATTTTATTCCAAGCTATATTTTTTTAGGCAACATAATTCGTTTATTTGAATCAAAATTGGAATTAGACACGTTCCAATCGACAGATAGGTCCTTCTTCTACCATTTTCAAATCAACTTTCGGACCAACCAAGTCTCGAATGTTGTTAATGCCGTATTTAATCATGGTGGGTCTTTCTAACGATAGACCCCAGGCAATAACATTAACATTCTCTGGCACGTTCATTGGCAATAACATTTCTGGTCGGAAGACACCAGAATTACCGACTTCAATCCATTTATTTAAGCCAGGATGGAAACAGAATATCTCCATACTGGGCTCGGTGTATGGATTATATGCCGGTTTGAATTCTAACTGGGTTATGCCAAGTTTTCTAAAGAACTCATATAGTGTTCCAATAAGGTCTCCCAAAGTTAAGCCGACATCAGCTATAACACCTTCGACTTGATGGAATTCGGCCAGATGCGTTGCATCGAGTGTCTCATTTCGAAAAACTTTGTCAATGCTGAAATATTTTGCTGGTTTAAATCCACCCGGTTGATTGGCAAGTTTATAAAGCATTCTCGCACTAACTGCCGTTGTATGTGTGCGTAGTAGATTTTTTTGCGCTTCTTCTATTTTCCAATCGTATCCATATCCTTGAGACCCGTATCCTCCATTAGAATGCACCTCCTTAACTCGCAGCAAATAATCCTGTGGAAATTTATAGCTTTTGCTTGGCTTGCTTATAAAGAATGTATCGTGAGCATCACGAGCTGGATGCTGTTGTGGCTGGAAAAGTGAATCGAAATTCCAAAAGGACGATTCAACATAGTTATTGGTAGGCATTTCCGAGAAGCCCATTTCTAAGAATATCTGTCGAAATTCCGTACGCACTTTCAGCAAAGGATGCAAATGACCACGTGCAGGTGGGGCGCCAAGAGCATCAAAATTATAAGCTTTGAATTTGAGATCTTTCCAAAGTCCAGATGCCAGCATATCAACAGTCAAGTCAGTCTCAAGTTTTGCCAACGTAATCGTGAACTCTTCTCCTTTGCTCAAAATAAAGCTTTTCGTGTTGATTTCCTGCAGCAATTTTCGTTTCTTATATTCGTTTAAAACATTGGCAGGAAGACTATCGATCTTTGCACCTTCACTCTCAATTTTCTGAAGATTGTTGCGAACTGCATCTTCAATTTTTTCAACTTTTCGTTTCACCATGGGCGGATTATTACTTTTATCCACCCAAATCCAGTTTTGTGACATAGCTTTGCTGAATCCCACCTTAGCATTGGGAGTTTTCATTAGCTCCGCTTGTGGGATTCCACTTTCTGGAATGCTTTCGTACACGACAGCTTCATGGCTTCCATTAGCTGCTACAGATTTTCCTTCTTCAGTGAGTGCCAATGTTTTGTGAGTGGTCGGCTCTACCTGGGAAACAATAATTGATTTTCAATTACCAACCTGAGGGATTGCCCATGAAATCCCATTGCAGTAGAAAGTTTAATTTGAAATACATACCTTTAATATGCCATCACCATGCGCTTGTATACTTTTTAACGCTCCCACTATTTTCTGATGATCAACCTCAAACTGAGAGGCCAAGTCGAGAGTGTCAACATTATCGTTCCCTTCTAAGTATAAAAGAATTCTCTCTGTCACATCCATTTGTCCCCCCCTTCAGGATCATTTCCATCAACGCATGCAACAACTTCCAACTGTATTTAAAATAGAGATGTCGAGTATATCGAGTACCCAAAAGAAAACGGGCAATTTAATCAAATTTCGTAATCAGTGTTGCCGATTTTCATATATAGCCGGACCCCTCTATAACGAACTCCCGTATTGCGAAGTCTCCCAGCCGGAAAAATCACTGCTTCTGCAGTACTTCCGAACATATAGAACTATAGCTGCAACTTCGGCCAAAAGCTATTACGTGGTACACCACACTTACTATTACGTGGTTCACCACAACACTCGGCTTATGGCGTGGTTCACCACAGTTGAACTTTTTCACCAAATCATGCCATAACGCGCCAAAATTTGGCCGAAGTTGCAGCTATAGTTCTATATGCTTCCGAAGTTGTGAAAATTCATACTGCGACTACTCGCATTACTAACCCTTACTTCTAAAGAAGTTTGTTATGAGATGGCCGCTATTTTCAATATGTACTTCAAAATTCATCTGTTATTCATTAGGTAAAGGGGTGTATGGCCCTGATCCGCATGAAAACTTCATTTGGGCAAAGAGTACATGCTGGCTGTCTAAAATGGATCCAATGTGCATGATTCTTTCATTTGAAAATAGAGGATATGCTGCTAACATTAATGAAAATATCATTCTTAGCAAAGACTATGGTGCCAACGGGAATGAGAATTTCATATAAAAAAAAAATAACGCCCCGGGGATCTGAGAGAAGAAACGTAAATTTTTTAAATTTTCTAAATGTATTAACAAGTAGTGAAGCATTCATTTGTAATGAGGCCAATCGGTGCTTTTTTGAATGATCTTCTAGTGAAAATATCATAGAAGCAAGAGCTCGTTGCAACAGACCCTTTTTTAAATGAAATTTTCACTTGAAAGAAGTTTGATTACTCCTATTTTCATTGAATATCTTATGAAATTTTCATGACAAGATGTTTTTCCAATCTGTCTGCTACAATTCTTAAAAGTTTTAAAACTTGGTTGTACTTAAGATGTATCAAGAATTGAAACTCTCAAGTCTTTCCAGAGGCGCTGATGGGTCATAGTCACGAACAGGGGCGGACTGGCCCCATGGGCAACCGGTCAAAAGCCCGGTGGGCCTCCAGTGTGCTGTGCTTTTTAGCTGTTACGTTTTTTTTTTTAGGTAACGAAGCCCCATTTTTCAAACGCCCGGTGGACTCTTTGACCCCCAATCCACCCCTGGTCACGAAGTAACAATATATGACTATATCCGCCAATTTTTTCAAATATTCATTGAAAAAATACAAATTCGGAACCGCTTTTTAATACATTCAATTTAATTCATTCATGTTAGCAGCATATACTCTATTTGCAAATGAAACAATCATGCACGTTTGATCCATTTCAGCCAGCCTGCATGTACTCTTTTCTCAAATGAAGTTATCATGGGGACTAGGGTCATTCACTTCTTTTCCTAATGAATGACACATGAATTTTGAAGTACTGAAAACAGCGGCCATCTCCTAACAAACTTCATTAGAAGTAAGGGCTAGTAATGCGAGTAGTCGCAGTTTAAATTTTCACCACTTAGGAAGTTGTGCAGAAGTAGTGAAATTACCGGCTGGGTATACTTACTTCGTCTTAAGAGTCTATACTGAGATATGCAGTAACTACTTGCACATTAGGAGCCTATATGCTACAACATCGTAAAGTGTGAGATAGACAACTATATGCACGCTCCCTTAATTCTTTAAAGTATGCCAATAATTTAACATCTTCGAAGTCGGTGTCAGTATTTACTTTAAAAAATGTGCCGCAATCAGCTGTCCTGGCATTTACTTTGCATAAAAAATGGACATGTTCATTTCTATGGCGAAGTAAACCAGGAAAGTCGCATGCAACCCTGCGCTCTTGATTACTTGACATCTCAGCATATATTACTATATATGTCACTCTCATAGATTTCGGGCGGGACATTTCGCGCCAGTTAGAAAGAGATGTTACTCGGCAGGCAAAAAAAGAGCGAGAGGGAAATACTTTTGGTGAGTACCTATGTGAAAAATGCTCATTTTGGTGGGTACCCAAGACCGTGTTGAAAAGAGCCAAAATAGAAACGGCTCCTGAGTGACATATATAGTTATATATGCATCTCAGTATAAGCGAAAGTAAAGTATTTACTTCGAAGTACTTTTCAATTTTTTTTGCACGTATTTCTTGTGGGCGCTTTACTTACTGCATATCTCAGTATAGGCTCTGAGAATGGGCCATTAATTTAACAAAATTTACTTGTCTAAATTTGCTCGGCAACACTGAATACGTGACACATTGGCATCAATCTCATATCAACAATCTCAGCTGACTAACGCAACAAAATCCCTTTGGCTTTTAAAAAAAAAAAAAAAGTAAAAATTTCGAATAAAAAAATCTACCCAATGGAAAATTTCACTCTAAAAAGCGTCAAACAAGACAACGATACAAGTCTCGGAACAATAAATAATGTTATATTAAAATCTGAAAGCACATTACCTAGAAAATTTACAATTCCAGTTCTAAAGTCAACAAAGCAACAATCAGGTTCTCCAACATTTCCCACGTCAAACATCAATCAGTTTATATTAAAACAACTAGAAGAGCAGGAAACTAGTTCAACTCTAAATGCAAGTAGATTCAATGTTCCAGTTTTGGCTAAACCGTCTACTGGCTTTACAATTCCGGAATTCAGAAATACGAAACTTCAAGAACTTCAAATCTGTAGACGTTTGGAGCAAGATGGAAATCAATCGAAAGAGTTAAATTCAGAACGCAAAAACGACGAAACCCAAACTCAGGATCACATCATTGATTTGACAACGGCATTAAGTTGTGCCACAATAAGTAGCAGCACTAGCAGTAGCAGAAATAATGGAAGAAATCAAAGTAAAAAAGCCGAATTGGATTCTTTTGAAATCCCTTTTATAGACTGTGATCGTCAGCAGCAGTTCCTTCAAAACGATAACTATTGCCTTATAGATATTTCAAATACACGATTTCAGCATAATTTAGCACCATCACCTTCTACATTGGGCAGATATTTCTCATCAAAAACGAAAAGACGTGTAGAACTGCCAGTAAAGAGAGCATTCAAAGCAAAACACCAAGTGCAAAGATTCCTTTTTGATACGAAGTCACCAGATGATCTTGTTTTAGCATCTCTCAATCGTTTTACACGAACGCAATAACATTATTTTAGTTTACTACAGCATATTAACATACGACTATTTTAAGACAACGATTTTTCCTAGCTTTAAATGAAAATAAATTATATTTATCTTAGAAATATTTCGAGTGTCTACATTAAGTATTATAGTTCCTCCAATGCAAAAATTGTTTAACATCTCATTAGTTGAATTTTAACATTTCATTAATATCAAAGGCTGCAGAATTTGCTTCAAAAGTATAATTTGAATATTTTTCAGCTATTTCTTTATTTGTTCTTTTTAAAGTTGTTTACGCCAGTTAGCACAAGCATCGGTCAAAAATTAGAAAACATTCATTCATCATTTTTACTTGACTTCAATTCAATGAATTTTAGTTATAGCATGTTTCCACATAGTGAATTAACCAAATGAATTATAGTTATTTCGGACATTTAGAAGCGTATAATTACGATTATTATTGAAAATATTGGTTCAGAAGACTAAAAACAAATAATAATGTTGATAATATTTGATGCAGATGCTTTACAGACTCTAATCCATATGGTTAATTCACTATGTTAATTCAATGTGGAAACATGCTATTAGATGTAGAGTAAAGATAAATGAAAAAATCATAGGTGTATACCTTTATCAATGCAATGCAAAACTCTATGAATCCAAATTTACACCATTATGATGTTATGCTGGTATGTATGAATGAAATGATTAAAGATAGGAACTTGAAAAATAAAAATCGATAGAAATTTATATGAAAATATAAATACATATCGTCGTTCGCAAGTTATTCTGTTCTATATGACAAATTTGTGTTTTTGGTAAATCGCGTTTAAAGTTTGGTCGTCAGTTAAAAAAAACTGAACCGAAAAAGTTGTCGACAGCTTTTTACCAATGAAAGATATAGTGTTCGTGAATTTTTCTGTTAAAAAAAATTCTGTTTTTGGATACGATTTTACGACCAGGAAGCGTTTAAAAAAATTGCTTTGTTCTATGTGCACTCTTTTACGAAGCTCTTTTTGTTTCATAGCATATAGAACAAACTGTTAGGAAGTATTGTGAGATAAGAAATGAAAATGATAGTGTTTTACGCAACAAAAACTTTATTCAATATCACATTCAAATTATTTAATAATTAAACTCAATCTTATAAATATATTTCAATAAGATCATTTAACCCTTGAACGGAAAATTTGTATTTATTCTTATTATTGTTTTTAGTTTATTCTAAAGTATTAAGAACGAAATTAAAAGTGTTTTCGGGTCTTATATAAAAATTTCCGTTCCAGGGTTAAAGTAAGAATAGTTGAGTATGATAAGTTTCTGCCATAAAATAAAATCATATAAAAAATTAATCAAATTCATTAAATGATGAAATTTTGACTTCGATTCAACGGAGATAAATTTGATTTGCCAACAAAAAATTTATAAAAAGTTATTATAGTACGCCACTGCCTTCAAGAGTATCCGCCTTCTTTCCACGCCCACTTGGTCTTACTAATGTCTCCGTGCATCTCCATACCAAAGTTCAATACCATAACTTAACTCCTTCGACAACAAAAGTGTATACAGACAGACAGACATGGCTTACCTAATCTTCTGCGACATTGATCATTTCTGAACATATTTTCGATCCCGAGAGAAATCGACGCAGAATGTTTCAGGAAACTAACGGGAAAGACTTGAAATTTAATTCGAAATTTTTTTAGTCCGTTTTTGTTCTATATGCACAATTATTTTCATATAGAACACAATGATAACGAAGCTTGTCACTAAAGTGTTTAAAGCACAAAGTTGATGTCTCATATTTCAAAAACTATAAAATATAGGAGTAAACTTTTGACACAGATCGAAAGATCTCGAAAAGTTAGCCTAAGACTCGGTCTTATCTAAATTTTTTTTTCCATTTTGCGGTATAGACCACAATAACTTACGAACGACGATATATTTTTTTAGTCTTATTCCGTTTGTAATGACCGGCTGAGAGGTGAATCTTGTTGCTTGAGATTTATCTGATTTGCCACCAAACTCCTCCAAAATGACTGAACCGATTTTAACGAAGTTTTGGGTGCATATCGGGTGGGCCTGAGAACCAGCCAACATCTATTTTCATACTCTTAAACTGAATATCTGATCCCATCGAGCAATTTTTATTATCGAAACTATCGAATGAAGCGACTATCCATAGTCTTCCAACTCCACTTCGCACACTATACTAGAAAACAAGGAAAAGTAGACGCAATGGAAATGAAAAAAAATTTACCATTTGTATATGTATATTTTTGTTTGCAGGCTTTTTCCCGCGTGGCGAATGGTAAAAAATGAATATTGAATTTCTTTAATAAAATAATAATGAAATATAAAAATAAGGAAATTTTTTAACGAAAAAAAATATGGAAAAGCGTGTACAATAATATTATTGAATGCTTCATACATACATAAATACATACATCAACATATGTATGATGAAAGTAGATTGGTTACGATGCCAAATTTTTCTTCCCAAACATTTAAAAGAGAAAACACATTTTGGCGCCTAATAAAAGATTCTGCAAGGGACAAAAATTTTATAATTTTCTTAAAACATTATTATCATATCTTTATATGTGATCATATCATGTGAAAAGGAAGAAAATGTAGGATTGCCACAGGGATCAGTTTTGTCAGCATTACTGTTTGTGATTTACATAATCGAACGTAAAAGCTACCGATTAGCACTTTAAAAAAGACTTTTTGCAGAAGATGCATACAGACTGGGGTAAAAATCTAAAATTGCGTTACGTAAAAGCAAGAGATGTTGCCGCAGTTATGAGATTGAAGCTCAGCATAATGACGAGAACTAGTGCGATTACCACGATGAAATTTATTGCCACAACGTTATCCAATCTAGGAAATCTACCAGAGCTATTTGTCAGATCGGGTAAGGTATATATAGAATGACATAACACACAAGAACAGGAACGGACTCCACCTACCAGTAGTAAGATCAGAATTAGAAAAAAAATACATTTACTCTACGACAAAAAGAATAAAAAGACAAATCATAATCATGTGAAAAGGAAGAAAATGTAGGATTGCCACAGGGATCAGTTTTGTCAGCATTACTGTTTGTGATTTACATAATCGAACGTAAAAAGCAACCTTAGCACTTTAAAATAAGACTTTTTGCAGAAGATGCTCTGCTGGGGGTTAAAAATCTTCAAAAATTGCGTTACGTAAAACAAGAGATGTTGTACAGTTTGAATTGGCTTAGCATTAAGGAACTAGTGCAGTATTACACGATGAAATTTATTCACAACATCAATCTAGGAAATCTACCAGGCTATTTGTCAGATCGGGTAAGGTATAATAGAAATATACATAACAATCAAACAAGAACTAGGAACGACCTCCACCTACCAGTAGTAAGATCAGAATTAGAAAAAAAGAGCATTTATTTTGAGGGAATAAAAGAATACAACAAGGTACCTGAAATTATAAAAGCATGATAAAGAATTAAAGAAATTATTGTTTGAATACTATAAAGGGGGACCAAATAGATAGAATAAGATGTGTTTTATATATCGCACCCTTGCTACTAAATCGGTACAAATCAAAACCTCGCATTTCTGGAACAATCATTCATTCTCATTTGAAACTTATAAAAAATAATTCTTTTTCTAAACTTATAATATTCTTAATTGACTACTGCATCGGTCCATATAAGCATACATTTTCTAGGTGTTGCGATTCTTGCAGAAAAATTTAGTCGAAAATAAAAAAAAATTGATTAAAAAGTTTTTGAATCGTGGCGGCTTAGGAGCAAGGGTGCGATATGCTTATAAATAATGAATTGTTCTTGCAAAGAAGTGTAGTTTCCCTCATTTTTTTTCACAGCGCAAATGAAATGTTTCTCTTTCACCGTTATGAATTCAAAGCGACACCAGTTGACGATACCTTTCGAAAGAGTATCGAGTACTTATGAATAATTTTGAGTTGAAAAGTATCGACTTGGTTATGCTAATGAGTAGTCGCATTCATCGCTTCACTATTCCAGACGCCTGTATACCAAAAATTGTATTTTATTGCGTGTCTGAAAATTTAGTTAAATAAGTGCATTAAAAACGAGGTATTAATATTGAATTCAAAATAAGAAAAAGCTCATATTTTAACCCCATCATGGGCAAACAGATTTTAACTTTAAGGTGTGAAAATGAACCTCCCACAAAGCCAAAAAAAAAATGGATTCAGAGTTGAATGTTTCGAACCGAATTCTTTGTGTTTCTAAGAACCGAATTTTGCCGACTCAACTTTACAAAGGGAGAAAAGAAGTGTGAACGATTGTCGTTTTCAGGAGCGAACGTTCAAGTTTCATGTACTGCAAAGTATATTTAATTAATTTAAGATAATAGCAGCAACAACAACAATTCTGCATCAATTCCGTCACTTTTCCTTATGAGCCGTACAATTTCATACGATTTTGGATCGCGATCCAGAAATTCTGAATCGCAGATAAACTTTTTGCATATTCAGATTGGACCGATGAGCAAATCTTGGAAAAATTTGTTTTGTTTTGATGAAAGTTGCTTGATGATGGTCTGTCTACCTTATAGACTAACCTCTGAATATGATTAATTCCGCTTATTTGACTGTACGCAGGCACCTGCATGCACAAGACAAGAGAGATTTCGTGACTGGTAACATAGTAGAGTTTGTGGAGGTTGACATGGACGATGATGTGGGAGCGGCCGCAAACAATTCGACGTCTATGCGTCGTCAACCCGGTTTATTGGAAGAAACAAACATTGAATTGTTGGTCGAAATTGAAATAAGAAACTATGCTGCGATACTACGATAAAATAAAATACAAAAATTTGTTCTCAAACCGAAACTAGCGCTCGATCGCATGTACAGCCCTATTCTAAATGAATATTTCCTGGCAGTTTTTTCCTCAAAAGGCAGAAAAAATTCAGAACCTCAGAAGGCAGAAAAAATTCAGAACCACAGTATAATATCAAAAAATATATAATATAAAAAATATATATATTAAAAAATATATAATATAAAAATAATATAATATAAAATATATACATAATATAAAAATAATATAATATAAATCGAAATAATTTTATTTATGAGTTTGACTTGTAGGAATCAATTGAAATTGATTCAAAATTTCTGGATCGCAATCCAAAATCATATGAAATTTCTGGAAAAAGTGCTGTTGGACTACTACCATTGTTGGTGGTGGCATTTCACATGTTCTTGATATGTGTCCCAGCAATCATAGCGGAATGTTCTCCAATGAAAATTTTCTCCACCGAAAAAGACAGTATGCTAAGCGTCCACACATGAAAAAATGTGATGACCTGTGCTTAAAAATGTTCAAAATACTGAGTTCCTTTATATTCACTTATATTATTCTTTTTCATATTAACTTGGATTGCGACCCAGATATTTTGAATAGCTTTTTCTATTTCCGACCAAGCCGTTGGTTCGCATGACATTGCGAATTTTACATACTACTCTTAATGCAACTTCATTTTGGGTGAAGTTTTTATAACTTTTGTAAATATTAGAAAAGCTACAGGTCGTGTTTGTGGCTTAATTGCCGATGGCGCTGCTAATTGACAATGCCGCAAAATCATATTTTTCTTGATGCTGAAGTTGGCTGTCCAGTGGAAAGTTTTTCGATTTAATTTTTTTTTTTTTACAGGAAAATTGTCACGCGATATGAG
This sequence comes from Chlorops oryzae, assembly GCA_020466095.1. Classification (NCBI taxonomy): domain Eukaryota; kingdom Metazoa; phylum Arthropoda; class Insecta; order Diptera; family Chloropidae; genus Chlorops; species Chlorops oryzae. Next base: position 38,717,091 of record CM035808.1, read on the forward strand.
CAATAAAACTTCCTTGACAACAGACGTTCTCGCCTCAGTTATGTCAAAGTTATTAGTACACACTCATTAAGAGCTCAATCAGTATTGTTTTTGAATGCAATACAAACAGAATCAGCAAAATAAGAGGGTTAGAGCTTGGTTAGTAATGTAAATTTTATTTTGATTTTATTAGATTTGATTTCTCTCGAATTGCTCGATCTTAAATTTATGGGATAAAAGAACAAAATCAAAAGCCGAAATAACATTTCAATAATCCACGTTAAAATGCTAAAACATCCAATTCAATTAAGGTTCATTGGATGTTTATTTTAAGATCATAAGTAGTCACAGTTTAGATTATGTTTTAAAAGCAAATTCCAGCCACTTGAACGTAGGTATTATTTAATAAGTGTAAAGGTATGGAGTTGTATGTTTTCTTTGTTTTTGCATTTTTCGTGGTATCACAACGGGCCCATGTTAGGCCTGAAAGTGTCACCCTTGGTGGCAGCTACACTAACCAACCCACAATTGTATGAAAAAATATATTTTCTCAGAAGATAAACGCTTATTCGATGTATCTAATGGGCAATGGACGTCATTTAAGTAATTGAATTATTTTTATTTTCAGATTGAAGGTCACCATAAAATCTTTCATGAATATAAACTGGGATATCGTTCGGGGGATATCGTTCTACAAGATAAATAGAGTACTGAAAAAAGAGTCATATTGCCGTCATTGTCGCCACTGTGCTACGATCAACGTTACCAATATAGGTGAACCACGAGCTGCTGAAATCCTAAAAGTGCCTCTGAGCGCTGTGAGATGTTGCCATTTACACCTCAAGTAGTGAAACGTTTATTAGCACTCAAAAAAGGCAACGAGGATAACACCATCGAAGGCAAGTGGTCGGAGAAAGCAGTCAAGAATTTAGTTAAGAAAATCAAAAAGAATTCCGCTCTTGAGGAACTTGAGCGCGCGATCTCAACTCAAAATTGTAATACACGCTGTGTTACTATACCTCGCAATAAGCCTGGCACAACCGGCGAAAATTTAAGAAAGGGCCTTCCCCATGTCATTTATTGTCGCTTGTGGCGCTGGCCCGATCTTCAGTCGCAGAATGAATTAAAAGCACTCGACCATTGCGAGTTCGCATTTCATTTACGAAAAGAAGAAATCTGCATTAATCCATATCATTATAAGAAAATCGAATTCTCGATACTTGTGCCCAAATCTTTACCAACGCCACCTGATTCGATAGCTGACTATCCTCTTGATAATCACACCCACCAGATACCAAATAATACAGAGTACAATGCCGCTGCTATACGTAGCGCCTCGTTAAGTCCACCACATTATATTGAGTTGACGTCTTCGTCGACTTCCTCATCTTCGATCGCACAGCATCATCAGCAGCAACATCAGCATCAGCATCAACACCAGCAACATCATCTTTTACAACAGCAACACTCGCCGCCATTGCTTATTGGTGGAGGTGGTGGGCGGTGGTGGTAATAACGGAAGCATGAGCGGAACGCAGCAAATGAACGCATCACCTCCAGGTGTCTGCAGCATGGACTCACAATCAAGCGTGCTTAGCGTGGGAAGCAGTATTCCAAATACGGGTACTCCGCCACCTGGTTACATGAGTGAGGATGGTGATCCTATGGATGCCAATGAAAACATGAATATGTCTCGGTTAACACCTCCCGTTGATGCGGCGCCCGTTATGTACCATGAGCCTGCGTTTTGGTGTTCCATTTCGTATTATGAGTTAAATACGCGCGTTGGAGAGACCTTTCACGCCTCACAACCGTCGATAACCGTCGATGGCTTTACAGATCCTTCAAATTCTGAACGTTTTTGTCTTGGACTTCTTTCAAACGTTAATCGCAACGAGGTCGTTGAACAAACACGTCGGCACATCGGCAAGGGAGTACGTCTCTACTATATTGGTGGTGAAGTTTTCGCTGAATGCCTAAGCGACTCATCAATTTTTGTACAGAGTCCGAATTGTAATCAACGCTACGGTTGGCATCCAGCGACTGTCTGCAAAATACCACCTGGCTGTAATCTTAAAATTTTCAATAATCAAGAATTCGCCGCTTTGCTCTCGCAATCTGTTTCTCAGGGATTTGAAGCTGTTTACCAACTAACGCGTATGTGCACAATTCGTATGTCGTTCGTTAAAGGATGGGGAGCCGAATATCGACGTCAAACAGTCACATCGACGCCATGTTGGATTGAATTACATTTAAATGGGCCATTGCAATGGTTGGACCGTGTTTTAACGCAAATGGGTTCGCCAAGGTTACCATGCAGTTCCATGTCGTAAGCTGATCAAATATTTTACAAAAAAAAAATTTTTTTTTTCCTAACCTTAATTTACAATTTTCGATATGCCCCCTTCGGTATTTAAACCCGTTTGAATATGTGCATATGTACAAGAGGAATATGTAATTAGCTCACTGCTCAAGATGTCGTTGATATTTCGAAGAATAATTTCACTGTTTATCGTATAAAATAATATCCATTCCTTTTGATATCTTTTTAAAACACTAAATTCAGTTTTGTTTTGAAGCAATAGCCCCCTCCCTTTGTTTTTATTACAGTCGTACCTTGACAAACGAGTTAAATTCGTTGCACAGCCTTGCGCGTATTTCAAATTATGTACTCGTATCTCAAAGCAAATTTCCGCATTGCATTTCATTGAACTCCCATTAATTCTTTCCTTTGCCAACAATGTCACCCCATTTTTTTTTTACGTACTTTTGAACAAGAAGAATAAGAATAAATGAAAAATATTTTACAAAATGTAATACTGATAAGAGGCATAAAAAAAATTATCAGTGTTATTTTGGCCTAATTTTCGTCACTGATTTTCTCTTCACAGGTCTTTGCCTTTTTCGGCACAATTTACACACTTTCACCTGTAGACCACATAAAAAAAATTCCGAGGTTTGTTTTTTCCTCCCGTTTAGAATGTTACAGAAATTAGTTAAGAAAGTGTCATTTAATAGCTCCTTTGCACGACCACTTGCTACATTTTCTGTGTATTTCTCTTCCACAAACTGTAAAACTCTCTCCCACATTTCCAAGATCTCCTTTATCTCACTTGTAGAAATAACCTCCTCCCCTGTCTCCTCGGAACCAATTTGTTGCAGAAATATGTTTGTGTGATCTTGGCCGACCCGCAAAGCCGATTGCTCGTATGTAATTAAAATCAAAAAATCGCTCGCTCGAGGACTTGTACCTCAAAAAACTCACTATGCTGGTGGGGCATTAGTATGACGAGGTCCCACTGTATATCGAACCCAAAGGGTTTCCCGAAAACTTTATTCAGAATTTTTATATACTTGAGTTTATATTAGGAGCTTTTTGTGTTTGCACCACTTGTGCAGCGGATAAGGTTATTGAGAAAAAACAATGCGCCCTCATCACTATCAAAAATTTATTCGTCGGCGTCAGCGTTTTATATCTGAAAACTTTTATACTCTGAAGCTAAATTGATATCTCTGATGAGAGTAATTTTTATTCTGTGACGGAAAAAATCAATGAATAACTTTTGCTGTTCATTAATCTCAAAAACATGGGTCTACGAGATTTTTAACTCTGATTTTTTTATGTGAATATTTTAACCATAACCGTTATTTACGGTTCCTGATATTTTCATATTTTTTGACTTTGAAAGAAAATATCACTTTAAGTTTTAGGCGTTTCAAAGAGTTTGTTCAATTTCGTATAAGCTTGTGTTTACTTAATGATTGCTTAAAATGGTCGCCTTCAAAAGATAGCCCTCCATTGCGATGGTCACGTCACACTCACTTTCCGTTTAGCGTTGCCATTGTTCGTCACCAATTTCCCGCTCATATCCAAGCGGTTCCGCCTTGTATTACTTCTTGTGAATACTAGTATCAGTTAAAGGATGATTCAGCCGCAATGGAAGGATAAATCCAAAGCGACCTTCGGTGATAGGGCTGCTACCTTATTTGATGTTGTAGTATGCAAAGCCACCGCACTAGTCCAACCCACTTTTTATATTCTTTTATTCCCCTTCGAAGATAGATGTTAATACAGCTATACCGCTGTATACTCAGTCGCCAGAGCCTTATCGGTGATAAAGGCAAATATGAAATCGTTTTGATTTTTGGCCGCGCTGCACAAACAAGTCTGATCGTCTAAGGCGATTTTTATTCAGTCTAGAGAGATTTTGCAGCGCAAGCGCATCTGTACAGAAAATATGATACAGGACAAAAGTTTTTGGGAAGAATTTATTGAACAATGTAAAAGTCTGAGCAGTGTATGTCGTACGAAACTGTTTGTGCAGCGCTCTCGCTGCGCAGCGGGTCTGTGTCGTTTATTTTGCCCTTAACCAACACGCGAAGGTTGAGGTTGACAGTAGTTCAAAGAGGCTATCTGAGACGCGTTATGAACCTTAACCATACCTCTCGACATTCAATTTTTCATGGCATACCATCTGTCAAATTTATGTCTTAACATTGTCAATATTGCCAGGGTGGGCTTGTTTATGTTATGCCATCGGCATTTATGAAATGACCACCAAGAAGTTAATAGTTAATACGTTGCGCACGCGCCTTGGTTATTATTGAAAGGCCAATTCTATTGAGTTCGTCTTGCTTTCGGGTCATGAATATATGATTATTACTTATAATTTTTAATTTCATTCTGTTATTGGTATTAATATTTCTTTCCAATTAGTTAAATACGCTTTAAATCAAAGTGTTATAATGGCATTCATTTAAAACTAATATTCAAAAGGTAAAAATTAATATTAATATGAAAATATCCGAAATGAACAATTCCTCGCTACGATGTGAACACATCGAATTCTTCTGAAAAATGAATTTCGGCTGTCAAACAACCAAAATGGCGCCGATTGCCAACTTCATGGCAAGCAATATTGCAAGACATAAATTGCCATCTTGCGGTCTCCATTGGCAATATCTATACTTTGACAGATGGCATGCCATGAAAAATTGCGTGTCGAGATGCCGGGTAACCCGGCACTTTTTTTTTTTAATTTTCAATAAGCAATTGGAATTAAAAATCAACTTTCGCGTCTTCCAGAAAGTTTGCAAGTTCGACCCAGTTTTCAAATTTTCCGTTGTTTAGCATCTCAAAGAAGTTATCGTATAAGGCAAAAATCTTGAACTTGTCACGGAGACGATCAAAGGCAGGACATTCAAACACGAGATGTTGGCAGGATTCCACCATCCCACAAAAGCATAGATTTGAGTCAATGGCGCCGATTGTTTTTAAGAAGGTTTTGTCATACGTGCGACCAGTAATTATTCTATTAATCGTTTTGATATTTTTAGGCGGTAGATATATCTTCCAAAACCATGGTTTTTTTCTTCTAACTGGGAATAATTTCGACCGCCATTTTGGAAGACGACGACGCTCTACCCGCATCATGACATTTAACTGAAACATCAGTCAACACGTTTTCAACGCCAATTGACTCAATATGCCTTTTTATGTTTTCACAATTTTTACTTGCTTGAATCCTCTTGCGAGCAAGGGATTTCTTATTGTAACCTTTTTCAAAGTTTAGAAAATCTTCGAGTTGCACACTAAACGTGCCACTCGACGTCGCCATCGAGACGCCAGTCGCTGCACTTTTTATTTTCGTCAATGTAATTAATCAAAACTTCTTACCCGTACGAAAAGAAATACCAACCAACGCTTGGATCGAAACTTGCAGAGTTTGCTGAAAATAATTTCACGGAAAAAAACACCGGAAATAGCACGTTTTTTAAATTCACTATGGAGAAATACGTCCTACCGCGTCGGGTGATGCCAGAGAAGTGTGAAAAAAAAATCTTGTTATTATCAAGGACTTAAAATTTTGAAAACATTTTACAACAGTTGGACAGGTGTGATCTGTAGGGCTCGTGTTATGTGGAATTACGAATATATCAAGAAATTAACTGTGCGAAAAGATAAACAAATTTAAATCGTTCTTAATTTAAGGGGATGGTATAGTTTTAAAGCCGATAAGAGAGGCATGTTTTCATGATTTTTTTGTGGAGACATAAATAATCATGGTGTATTTATTTCATATACATCTTATATAGCTTAACTTCTAAAGTATATTTGGAAAAAAATCGAAAATATCGATATATATATCGGTGGCAGCGATTCTCCGGAGGCGCTTTGAAAAAAGTTGTTTTGCGGTGAACACGATTGAGTCTTAAAGCATCAGCTGAGAAAAAAAAAACATGTTTTTAAAAGGAAATTGGTGTGCCGAGGTAATATCGTGGCCTTTTTTTTAAATTTTTGTGGTGTTTTGAAGTCAAAAATGGGATTTTCGCTTAAAAATTGATGTTATTTTTTTTTAAATAGAAAAAAGGGTCACAATATTACCTGCGTATTTTAAATCGATCGGTAAAATAGATCTTGCAGCATCGTGTTCACCGACTTCAAAAATGTCGTTTTCAAGAAAATCGATTTAAAGTTACCATACCTTCAACGTTGTCAGGCGGGTATGTATGAAAATCGAGCATGAGGCACGCTCACTCAAAACGCTGTATCTTCGTAACCCCTAGCACGATTTCCTTGAAATTTTTACACAATTCTCTTGAAATGTTGTACATTCAGAAAAAATCGACCCAACAATTTTTTAAAACTATACCATTCCCTTAAGCAAATATTCAGAAAAATAGTGAAAACAATTCAAAATATCAAAAGATATCTTAATGACGATAGTGGGTTTTATTTATAACGTAAAATCGTATTTCGAATTGGACGAATTGATCCTAACAAATCAAAAATAAGTCGGCAACGACAATGCGCCTATGTATTAAATATAAAGTGAATGATGTAAATTTTGCGGTGTTGCTTTGAAATAATAACATGATCTCTCAATTTTACGTGCATGCAACCAGAACTAAAATTGATGCGCTATGGATCTTTAAGATCCAATAATACTTTCTTCAAGCGTACCAAACTTTTTTAGGAACTCAAAATATAACAATTTTGAATCTTATTTTATATAATCGTGCGTGCCATAGTGTGAGAATTCGATTCAACTAGTCGGCTGATCATGGCCCTAGTTCTGGTCCCTGAGAAGCTATCCTATGAAATTTGAAAAGTTCCAATTATTTCCATTTTAAAATATTATACAGGAAATCTATCTTTGTCCACTCCGACTGATGTGCCATTAATCGATCATAAATTTATGGATCTCGAGAAGGTTAACCGCAAAATACCATAAGGAATAGTAACTGCAACCTTTTCTAAATAGGGCCTGTTCATGAACCATTCTGATATCATTCTAGAACCACCACGTCTATAAAATGTTTTTGTTATTCCATCTACTAGATGAAACTTATTTTATTTGGCCATGCCTTTATTTTATCCAGAAGCTCATCTTCACGCTTTTCTTGCTCTCCGTAGTCAATTTCGACATCCGTACAGAAAGAATTTCCTATTCTTATTCTTAATCCTTGTTAACCTCTTTTCGGATTCACTCATGCTCTTCCTGAAGTGCTCTCAGCATTCTTCTGCAGGCATTCATATCATATGATCGCGGAGACTCACCCTTCGCTGATATTTTTTTGTCTAACAGATCCACGAATTTTTTGGTCTGACTGCCCTTCGACCGTTCACGGGTACAGTGGTGGATATTGCCTTTTTGCGAGGAAAGTATTTCCTATTATTACAGAATGAGTAGTAAAAGATGCAAAATAATACAAAAACCTAGTCTAATAAAAAATACTATAATAATGTTGCAATACAATATTGATTTGAAATAGAATTTTGTCTTGCAATACAATTTCTATTTGAAATAGAATTTTGGATAAGTGTCTCTACGGAAACAAAACTGCAGATGATAAACAAAATTTTCGGCAATTCTGAGTTAACACTCACAATTTATGATGCGCGTGAGCAATTAAAATTACCACGCAATGCTATATATCGACGTCGGCATGGGAACTTATTTGTACAGGACCGTAGGTAGCTCACAGACTCACAGACAACCGTCGTTGCACAATTTTTATGAACAATTTAAACTGTAGCAAATTCAATACATACAGCAATTTCTGTACTTTTTTTTAAGATACCGAAATATCACTGAAAAGTCGTCAGGGAATTTATTTCTGTTAGCAACTAGTGTGTACTACTCAGTTGCAAACAAGGCAATAACCGCTACTAGGCAATGCATCACTTGAAGTATCCCAATCGATGCCTATTGCTACACTTGTCAGTTGTGTACCAAAAAAGTAGAAGAGAAGGTTCGCAAGCTGCTAAACGTTTTTTCTCTAGAACCTCTCTGCTCAAGGAAGCTATAGAGGAGGATCACCTAACACAGCTATGCTCGAACAAAGTAAAAATGTAAAAGTGAATGGCATGCTCTAACAATGCATCACGGGGTGCGATTATACTGTTATTTCAAAAATATACATTTAAAGAATTTTCAAATTTCAATGGTATTTTTTCTCTCATATAAAGTTTTGGTTGTTGGAATCAAGCTTGAATGCTGCATAGGAAAAAACTCTATAAAGGGCTCATAAAAGAGATAAAAGATCAATATAAAAATATATTAAAAAAATAAGAATTAAACATTGTAATGAAACCATTTAACAAACAAAAGTCTATTCTTTTATATAAGGCTAAAAGCAACGTGAATAAAATAAATTAAAATTAAGGGCGAGAACTTGAGTGACAAAATAAATTGCAGCCTGAGGAAGGAACTTGAATGGCTCTCCTTATACATAGAATTTAGTGAAAAATTGAAAAGAAATATATATATATATATATAATAAATATATATATATATATATATATATATATATATATATATATATATATATATATATATATATATATATATATATATATATATATATCACATATATTTAATAGCCATACTTTATACAAACTTTATGTTAAATAACTTAATATATCTACAAGCATTCATATACAGACGTACATGCAAAAACAAGTCTTAAGCTAAGCTATACGAAGTCAGAAAATAAATTTTTATATAAAAAAAATTAAAAGGAAAGAAAGTTTGGGATATTGTTGCTGTAAGCACACTTTTGGATTTTGTAAATTGCTAATGAAGAAAAAGCAAATTGATTGAGCATTCACAAATACTGGGAACCTTGGCTAAAAGCTAAAAACTAAATTACAACCTAAAAGAAAAATTATTTTTAAACAATGTCAAATGAAGAAAAGAAAGAAACACAAACACTGTAATATTCTCATAAATGAAAAACAATTAAATTGTAGTTTAAAAAAAAAAAAAAATTTGTGTTGCTTTTGAAAAATATGCTTGTTTTTAAACTTCAGAAGAAGAAATCCGAAAAGATGATTTTCAAGTAAGTTTTGAAGGTTCTCTATAGGCTCATCAAATAATACATATTTACTGCCATATTTTAAATGAATATTCACCGGGAATTTTTCCCCTGTATGTTTTCCCCTGTATGCTCCACGTTAAAAGGAAGTGTTCTTAGCCACAATAAAGAAAAGAATCTGATGACCTCTGCTTAAAAATTTTCGAAATTCTTTTTATATTCCCTTCCCAGTCTGCTTTGAAAGGCAGATTGCATATCAAATCCGCACGGAAAATGTCATCTTCTATAGTTAGCAAGGTGTCAAAAAACCTGTTTTGGAAAAAAAATTAAATATTTTTTTTATGATTCCATTAGATCACATATTTAGTATAGACTTTTGTTGTGGAACTTTTTTTTTAAGCGATAAAGCTCCGGAAATGGGCGTTTCCAATTTCCTCCCATGACACAGTGGGATCGCATAATACATTTGAGTGTAAAAACTATACGGAGTGTTCGAAGAATGATGAAACTGGGCACTGAAACTTATCTCAATAAAATTAAGGAAAATATGAAATTTCATCTAAATCGGTCACGCCCACCACCCACCTCCATACAACTCAAAATTAATTTTTAATGTAAAATTTGTTCCTTTGGTCAGAATGTCTTTAAATTTTGCACAGAACTTACAGTAAACGCAAGGAAAACATTCTGAAGTTTTCATAAAAAATTGATTTCGTTAGAGCACACATTTTGTATAAACCTGAAAGTATACTCTAAATTTCTTTCTTATTAGATTGCAAGATTGTATGAACTTCATTGAAAAATGTTGTAACCCAATAAACACAAAAACGATAACGAGTTCGAATCGAATCGAATTCGTAGAGCGCGAATCGCATTAAACGAATTCGAATCGAATTCGATTCGGATTCGCGGATGGGTCCATTTTGCATTGGGGCCATTTTTCAGGGAGCCCTCGAGGACTTTTCAAAATATCAACAAAACTTCAAAATCCCTTTCAGGGTGCCGTAGTCGGCAAGACTCTTATGAATTCCACGATAAAAAAGCGAGCTCGAGGTGTGCTCGTTGCAAACGGTTCGAATTCTTATCGCTATTTCTCTTCGAATCGAACGCAAAATACGATAAAAGCGCGATATCGCGAAAATTGCCTTCCGCGATTCGAATTCTTTAAAATATTTGTGTTTAGTGGATACGAAACTTTAATTCTCGAAGGTAGTTTTGTTGATTTGTTTCCAAATCGCAAGGCATTCGAGGTAAATATAGAATCAAGCTAACTTATAAACGAAAAAAAGTAATTCGTTTCAATTCGGCGAAGACGGCGTAATGGGTAAGCAGACTAGAAATATGACTAGAAATCAAGAGGTTCGGTGTTCAAATCCCACAGCCGGTGGATTCAAAAGCGTGGCTGGCTACCAGCATTAGAAACGTTTTTTTTTTTTTTTACCGAAAATTGTCTTATAATAAGATAATTGAATTTTACATTAAATATAAAAATTAAAAATTTTTTTTTGCTAATCGAATATAATAGAAAATTCGACAAAAAGGCGAATCGAATATTCCCAGTGGGAAATTTCGCCCTTGGGGAATAAGAAAAAGAATGCATTAACTCATTACAGAACACATTGCTTTCATCCACATCGATGTCCTACGATTTTCGCTAATTCCCACTCACGAAGGAAAGACATTCCTCTGTAATTAGAAAAAGAATGTGTTGGCTGAACTCACCTCACGACGATTCTTTGTATTACCAAGTAATGAAAATTATAATCAATTACTAACCATGGAAATAAATAACATACATTTTTGGAATTTATGTTTGATTATTTATTATTGTCTTTTTTTTAACTTTAAAATTAAAAATATCAAACCAAAAGGTAGCCTTCATTCTCTTTTAGGTAATCTATATATCAATTCACTTCAGTCTTATAAATAAATGAATTCATCAACAGCCTTCGTTCTGCTCCGTCCCCGCAAGTAAACGCTTTTTTTCTTCTTTTATAAGACGACGATAGTGGCGTTTTCTATACATCATTTACCTTTTTATTTTTATTTTATTTTTGTTTTAAGTACGAAAAGTTGCACGTTTCACTTTGGGATTAGACCCCTACCCCTTTAATCATCGTCCAGAAGCTCCCCCTCCCCCCTCGTTTGACATCAACTTTGAGATCTTTATTAATTCATAAGTAAATAGAAATTAATTTCTTCAAAATATAGTTATATAGTGTTTTCTTATAAGATAGAGATGATGACGTGATCATTGCGGATTGATCCTCCTCCCCCTCATCATCAAGCGTCATCATTCGCGAGACCCCCTCCTCCCCCCTGTATGATGACGTAATATATGGACGACCCCTTTGTTGAAATAGGACCAGCTGTTTTGTAAGTGTTTCTCTTCAAAACTTCATTACTTTGTAATACAGAGTTTCCCTCAAAGCTACATTTTAATTATTCTTTGCATTCCTTTTCTAGAAAAACGGTACTGCATTCCCTTAAACTAGAATTATGCAATGCTTTCCTATCAATGAATTCATTTATTCCTATAGAATTGAATATATATTGAAAGAAGAAAAGAATGACTTCTAAAACTTCCCACTGGGTGATAAAAAATTCGAATAAAGCGCGATAGCAAAATACGAATCGCGGGCGATGCGTAAACGATAAAAAATGCGATAAAAATATGAATCGCGTAAAAAGGTGACTCCCTCACGAATTCGAATTCGATTCGAGCTCGCCGCGAAGAGTTCGCACATCAAAACGAATTCGATTCGAATTCGATTCGAACTCTTTGTGCTTATTGGGAACATATTTTACTTCAGTACATCCAAAATTGCTTAGCAATTTGTGTGGGCCAGGTGGTTTTTGCAAGTTAATATTATGACAAAATTAACAGTATAAACGATTTCCAAAACAGCGTTTTTAAGGGCATCGTGCTCTGAAAACGCCAAAAAACAAGATCTTTTTGTATGGGGAATTTCGTTTTTCCTTGATAGTTTCCATGATGTTGGCCCTTTTTTGCTTGGGCCAAGTGGATTTTGAAGGGTGATTTGAAGGTCTTTCCGAAATGGGTACTAACTATAAAATCGAGTTTTTTTTAGGGTGTGGCAAACGATTTCCAAAATGAGCGTTTCCGAATTTCTACGGTTTTTAAGCTATACAGACCAAAACCTTATTGATATAATATAATATAATATTTATATACATTTTTTTAGAGACTTATCAATCACATGAAAAAACATCAATATAACCTCCGTTAATTAATTACTTTGTATGAAAACGAAACATAAATAAAATAAATTTTCCTGAAAAAGCTACATATGTATATAGCTCCATATTCTCTTATACATATGGTAAAATCAAATATTTTTTTTTTCAACTTGAAGACTGAAGATTTTTCTTTAAAAAGAGTGTGATTTTAGATTTGTCGGACGATTTTGAAAAAATTTAAAAAAATACACCTTGCTATCTATAGTTGTTGGATTTTCCTATGATTTTTACTTATAGAAAACAAACATGATTTTTAAAATATTCTTTAACACAAGACAGTGAAAATTTAAAGAAGCATACCTACATATAAAAATTTCATCTTATGCTATGTTCATGCTTAGCCCTAAGGGTGAAAACACACCAAAGCCAACAAAACGTTTTTTTGACGTACAGCCAAAAAACGCTTTTCGCGATACATTAGGAAGAAAAAATTTAAAAATTTCATCGCAAGTAAGTTTAGTTACAAAATTATGTGAATACTCAAAAAATTATAGCATCACTAGTTCACCACGGAATTCGGTTGTTGTTGTAAGTGTCCCCTATACTACTATATGACCATATAGTACTATCCCTTCAGTACGCGGAGCTACTTCCGAGCTAACGAAATCGCTAACTACCGGGTTGTGGGGGGTAGTTCCTCGTCAATCTACTTTGAATGTTTTTCAGCGGAGAATTTAACACGGCGATGTCCTAGGCGGTAGGCAATCGCCACCGCTTCGCTTACCTTTAGCACCTCAAATAGGTACCCCCAAGTAGGCATTCACTTCGCTGATACCAAGTAGGTTGCTATTTCAGTGGGGCTTCTACTAAATGGGCCTGACAATATCTGCTCGAAAAGTAAGACAAAATCGTCAAGTCGGCAGCACTGAATAAAAGCAAAATATACAGCAAAAGAATCGAAAAACAAGAGGGATAATTTTTGCTTTTGTTTTTAGTGTAGCAGTTGTCATATTTCGTACTTGCTATAGATTACACGCAACCCTACTTTGGGTTAGTGATATAGGTACCAACGAGTAGGTACCGAAATGGTTAGCCCAAATACGGCAATAGCCACTTTCCGTACTGAAGGGATAGATGGCACTTGGCAAAAAACGTGTGTGTTGTATTGAAGTAGGCCCCCTGTGCATGCATTCTTATGGAAAAATCAAAAACGTAGCACGCCCCCTGAAAAATCCGGTTCCGGTCTAACAAATATTTTATAATCTTGTAACATGAACTAAAATATCTGTTAAAAATCAGTTATATATAAGTGTTAATCAATGGTTTTTCATAAGAACTAATTTTATTTTTCAGCAAAATATGTTATTTTTATAAAATCAAAAATAATTAGTTAAAATTATGCTCATATTATTGAGGAACGATAAAGCAGAGTACTCATGCGTCGAATATGACCGATTCTCAAAAAGTTTGAATTCCACCACTTCTGTGGTTGATATGAAATATTCAGTGATATCATAACTAAAATTGCTCGATACATAATTAGTGGCTCAAGTAATTATTACATATCATGATAAATAGAATGCATAAACTATATATTTTTGGATCTCTTCTGAATGAAAAGGGTAAAGAATTGCATAAACTATCATAATCAACATACATTAAAAAGAAAACATAAAAAAATTTACACGCAAGTATGTTTAGTTACAAAATTGAGTTAATACTCCAAAAATTATAGCATCACAAGTTCAACACGGAATTCGGTTGTTGTTGTAAGTGTCCCCTATATTACTATATGATATAGATGGCACTTGGCAAAAAGCGTGTGTGTTGATTTGAAGTAGGCCCCCTGTGCATGCATTCTTATGGAAAAATCAAAAACGTAGCACGGCCCTTGAAAATTCCGGTTCCGGTCTAACAAATATTTTATAATCTTGTAACATGAACTAAAATTTTTGTTAAAAATCAGATATATATAAGTGTTAATCAAAGGTTTTTCATAAGCACTCATTATATTTTACAGCAAAATATGTTATTTTTATACAATTAAAAATAATTAGATAAAATTTTGCTCATATTATGAGGGAACGATAAAGCAGAGTACTCATGCGTCGAATATGACCGATTATAAAAAAGTTTGAAATCCACTACAGAACAGCTGATATGAAATATTCAGTGATATCATAACTAAAAATGCTCGATACATAATTAGTGGCTCAAGTACTTATTACATATCATGATAAATAGAATGCATAAACTATATAATTTTGTAGCTCTTCTGAATGAAAAAGGAACACAAATGCATAAACTATCCTAAAAAACTAAAAAAGTTTTACATTAGAAAGAAAACGTTAAAAAATTTCATCGCAATTATGTTTAGTTACAAAATTAAGTGAATACTCAAAAACTTATAGCATCACTAGTTCACCACGGAATTCGGTTGTTGTTGTAAGTGTCCCCTATATTACTATATGTATATGACAAAGGATACAGCTTGATAACAAAAAAGAAAAAGACAAAATGAACCCAACAGATATAAAATTCGAATTAGAAGACGACGATGAGTACGATAAATTTTGTGGCAAAGTTTTCTTGACAACGAAGAAAAATGTCATCTTCCATTGCGTGTTATGTGAAAGCAAATATTTAGGTTTTGAAAGCTTTTTAAAGCATCTTGAAGATAAACACTTTGCCGACACTTTGATTGATGATTGTGATGAATTGGATGGTGACGATGCAGACGAACTTCCATTGGACGAGGATGAATTCCCAATAGCTACCCTCCAGAAGAAGACTAGCATCAATTTGCACTTTAAAGAGGATCCTACTGATCAGATAAAGGGAGACTCCTTTGAACAGTTGGAGCACACAGATTCAGCAACTGTTGAAATAGAATCACTCAATATCGTCGAAGAAAAAACTAAAGCGACTTTAATTGAGGATCGGGTAAGTGTTAAAATAAAGGAATTTTCAAGTCTCTATACCGAAAATATTGATTATTTTGTGTTTTTTGACCAAAAAATCACACACAAAGAGTAATGCTACCAATGTGAAAAAAATACCAAACTTATTCTCAAATGGCTTTCAGGAAATACCATGATTTAAAATTGCACTAATTTTATTTAAAACTCAACATTTAATGATTATTTTCGAGTTTTATTTAAAATTCAAAAAAATAAAACTTACTTTTGATTTTTATTTTTGAATTCAACAAAAAAGATTATTTTTTGAATTTTATTTTTTTACTCGAAAAATAAAACTCATTTTCTGAGTTTAATAAGAATCTTTAAAAATAAATCTCAACCGGCGTTTTCGCCAAGATGGATAGACCATATTTTATCATATATATGTCCTTGGACAGCTTTTTAAATTTTCTATAATCCCAGCTTTAATTTTTAAGTGTACGTGAAACTGTTTCGGAAATATTTGGGTGTAAGTTGTTGTGATCATACACAAAAAAGTGCTTGTACATTAGGTATGGCCTGAAAAAGGACTTTTTGGAATTTCTTTGGTAGGGGTCATCAAAAACTTTTTATAAAATTGGTCCGTACCACAGTAAGATTTCAGCGGGAAAAATATGATTTTTCGACCATCCCATTCTTATAATTTAGCGACTTAATTTAACACAGAAATATCTAAATATAAAAATTCATTACTGTTTTTTCAAAAAACATAATTTTTATATAAAAAATTAGATGTTGTTAGAAAATTTTTTCCTTAAAAAAATCGCAAAAAATATTGTCAAATGGGTTAGAATTTTTTGCGGACTAAAAAGAATTCAACATTTTGGCATTTTATTGAATAACGAAGCGGAGGGAAGCTATCAAAAATTTTACCTCGGTGACGGCTTTCTTACTTTCAATAGATAAAAAGTTTATATGCTCTGTCGTACTTTGTCCTCTAGTTAATAAAAAATGAATGGGTTGAGTTTCTCCTAACGATTCATGAAAAAAAATTTTCCGTATACTTGCGTTTGTTTCGATAAAGTCAATTTTTATACCCAGCGTAAGCAGATATAGACATGCCTATATATTACACTGTGCGACATTTTTTCGGTGATTGTTTGGGGGGTGGGATTTGATAGTGCATCATGAAAGTACTTAGAAAAACATTAAGTTCTGCATCATTACTTTTTTCAAATTGGCTGCTAATAAGAGAACGGGAGCGTATTTTTCACAGTTTTCGCCCATTCTTCAACATTATAAAATAAGCGCATATGAAGGTGATGGAATAGACACCGAAGACCCTGATTAGACTGCATATGAAGGTCACACCGAAGAAGATATGCCATTAAATTCTGTAGCTAACTTGGATTTTGATAATGACGATGATGGTAATTATGATGATGATGATATGCAACCACGCACGAAGAGAATGAAAGCATCGGATCCACAAGTGTGAACATCTATTCGTATATGCTTAATATTATGTTATTTACCACAAATGTTGTTTTTCAACGTGGAGAACGGAAAGCTATCACGTTTGCGACCCATTTTTGTGCGTTTAGAAGTGAAGAATAAGTATATCAATAGATTTTTGACATATTGTACGGGTCTCAAGATACAAATTGCAAACTCAACACAAACCAGTATACCATGAACATTGTTAAAGTAGTTTTAGCACGTCCTCTAATATTTCAGACTATCCATCTCGTTGAAATCGAATGAGTTTTATTTTTAAAGAATATTATAAAACTCAGAAAATAAGTTTTATTTTTCGAGTAAAAAAATAAAATTCAAAAAATAATCTTTATTCTTGAATTCAAAAATAATACTCAAAAGTAAGTTTTATTTTTTTGAAATTTAAATAAAACTCGAAAATAATCATTAAATGTTGAGTTTTAAATAAATCTCATCAAATAATCCTTAAAAGGCGAGTTTTAAAATAAAACTTATAATGATTACGGTCCCTGCTCTATACAGATGTGATATCACAGGGCAACAACAAATATGTTTCCTGAGATTATTTTTGCTGAATTGCATGTACCTTGGTCTTCTTAAAAAATAAAAAATGTCAAAAAAAAAAAATCCATCAGCTCAGAATTTCAAGAAAATCGCGTATAAAATTTTTAACACCATTGCTTTTGTGGAACTCATTTTTCTCAAAAGTGGATTAAACTATTTGAAATTTTTTTAAAGTTTTATATTTTTAAAACTTCGTTCTTTAATATGACATCAAAAATAACTTACGAATCTTTAAATTAATGGTCCAAAATGCTGAAAGTCGGAAAATTTAAAAATTAATCTAAAAGTTTCATTTTTTTTTTACTTTAAATGTATATAGCTCGGCCATTATTGAGTGATTTCCCAGCCAACCATATGCGGAGCGCTCCGAAACAGGAGTTTTAAAGGACTCCCACCTAGACACCTTGAAGGATTGTTTTCGGAGCGCTCCGAAGTAGGAGTGTAAAAGACTCCTACTTGGACTCCTTGAAGGAGCGATTTCGGAGTGCTCTGGCAATGGGCTCCTCAAGAGCACCGTCAAGGAGTGTTCAGAGAGTTATGGTTTAAATTTGAATTATCTAGTGGGTATGGTTTTTTTCATTCTTTATGGTTTGCAACTTTATGCAACTTCTGGTGATGTAACTTTACAGGAATTTCCCTTAATTAAATGGAATAGAGATTTAGGGGATAAAACGTTTTTGGATAACTTTTAGAAACTAACATTTTACAATACCCTAAGTAAAAGTAGTTGATAAAAATAATAAGAATTATTTTCTTGGAATGCCTTAGAAATTTTTAAAAAGGAAAATGGTTGTTTTTTTTATTATTTCTCAATGTACAGGAAATTAAGCAATCCTTAAACACTCCTCCTGGGTTATCTTTAGATTAATTTAGGAGTCCTTTTTTTTTTAAAAATGTAGGCTAATAGAGGAGTCCTCACGGAATCCTTGCGGTTTATCTGAGGGAGCATTTTAGGACGCCGAAAACGCTCCTTTTAGGAGTCCGCAGGGCACACTTTTTTCATGTTTTGAAAAGGCCCTTTTCTCCCGCAAACACGCTCATTTAGGATCCTTTTAGGAGGTTCCTTAGGAGTGTAAACGCACCGCATTGGGAGTCTTAAAGGTGCACCGTGCGGACTCCAATGGTTGGCTGGGTTAGCTCGCTATCTGAGATTAAAGGACAATCAATTTTGCAAATGTATTCAAATCTCTCCATCGTCACTTGAACGCTTGTACAGATATAAGCAGTTTTCTAAAACACTCCATTCGGAAATTTGTATACATATATTATATATTACACATAACACATACATATAACTTAGTTTGAATGAAAAATTCACTTGTTTTTTATTTAAAAAAATAATGACTAGATTGATTTCAAACATTGGGCGAGGAAAAATAAATTGATTATATAAGATTATAATCTATTTACATTTATATTTCTACTTATGTTTATATTTCTCCTTGCAGTCGCGTCGCACACCGATTACTCCAAATCCGAAGGGTATTTTCTCATGTCCACACTGTCCTCTGCGATTTACTTTGCAGTTTACTCTACGCCAACATCTTAAGGACCATGAGACCGATCGAATTTATAAATGCGATATTTGCGGCGTACAGTTTAAGAAAATCGTTACTCTTCGATCGCACTTAAGGCGCCATGATGTGGAAAAAAAATGGAAATGCAATGAATGCAATCGTTCTTTTATAACTCCTTCCGAGCTGCGTTATCATCAGCGGAAGCATAATGGAGAGAAACCGTACCAATGTGAGAGTTGTGGTGTCAGCTACGCTTACAATAGCAATTTAAGGCTGCATCGCAAACGTCATCATACACATCAAAAAGACTATCCTTGTCCTCTATGCCCAAAATCGTATTATACACCCAGACATTTGCGAGATCACATGTCAAAACACACTAACGAAGCTAGCTATAAATGCGATAAGTGTGGTAGAGAATTCAAACAATCTTCAACGTACCAGCGACACAAGGCTCAGCACAGAATGCAAGAAGAGGCCGAAAAGGATAATTCTAATTGTACGATAACAACAACAAAATTGATATAAACGCTTGAGCTTAGGCTATATGAAGATAGAAAGAAATATGTTATTTAGGTTAGGATGCATTTAAAGACTTGTAAGACAAATTTCACTGTTTTATGAAGAAAAATATTGTTTTTCTGAATAATTCGTTGCTAAAATATAGAATTGCATACATACAGATAAGCTCAAACGAGCGATTAACACAGACTCACGGCTTATAACTTTTAATCTGGTATTAAAACTTCAAAATCGTTTTAGAAAATCAAAAAATTTTTTTTTTTTTACTTTTCTAATTGAAAAATAACATTGAACGGTATCAAAATATGAGCAAAACAATTTGTATATGGAATTGATACATACATCAAAATATGAAAAATTTTCGGTTTCATTAGAATTGTTTATATTTCAACACGTTATGCATAAAATTCTCGAGTTGGGGCGCATTCCTCCGGCTGGATTGGCTCTTATGAAATTTTGTGTGCTATCTATTTTTCATGTCCCATCGAGGAAAGAGGGTGAAACGTGGATAGAAAGAGATTTGCATATTCTTAATTATTGATTTTTGGCGGTCCGAAGTCTAATTTTAACTTATTTTCTAAACAAAATCTACATTTTCTTTGGTTTGCGAATTCTTAATTAATGATCTATGACGACTCTTCATATGAGAGTGCAGCGCAGGACGTTGATTGAATTTGGAATTGCAGAGATTGCACTTGTATTCTTTTTTATTCTCATGTATTTTCATATGATTTCTTAACGTCTTTTTTACTTTAAATTTTGAACCACATATTTCACATGCATAAAGACGTTCGTCGGTATGTGCAGTCATATGCCTCCATAAATATTTATTGCTATAAAACATTTTATTACAAATTTCGCATCTTTTATTTCGTATGTTCTCATGCGTCATGTTGACATGCTCGTTTAGTTTTCCCGTAGAAATGAATCTTCTTCCACAAATCGTACATAAAAATGGTCTTTCGCCTAAAAACATATATTTTAATAATTTTCGTTCAGTAAAAGTTTAACATTCTTCAATTCACCTGTGTGTGATGCTTCATGTTGATTCAATTCGAATTTCACATGAAATTTTTTAGGACAATAAGCGCATTCGTAGCGTTTGTTTTCATCATCGTGACGTAGAATGTGCTTTTCGAGATTACTTTTGCCCTTAATACTCATTTCACATATTGGACAATCAAATGTGCTTTGAGATGAATGTTCAGTGTAAGGTTTCTTCTTGCGCCCTTGCCTTGAGCTGAGAACGGATTTCTAAGTCCATTAAAATTTTTATTATTAAGTAAAAATGCATGCAGCAAATCGATTGATTGATGAACTTACAATATCACCAGAGTTGATATCTTCCTCTTCTTTAATTTCCATAAATTCATTTAATTTCTCTGTAGAATCCTGTTCTGCCTTCACCTGAACCTCTGGACTTTTTGTATCATTTGATACAATATCATATTTAACATCAGTGTCAGTGCCAAAAGGATAGTATGTACTATATTGAGCGTCAGAGACCTCTGGATCATCTACTATTTCTATGGATTCGATTGGAACACCTCCACCTCAGAATCAAAATCAGAGAATTCATCTTCTATGTTTACATTTTCTTCAACACAATGTACAGGCAAGTCATGCTCATCAATTATGTGCTGTAAGTAAACGCCATATCCTTTGAGAGCATTGTTACACAATGAGCAAAGAAACACTAATGTTCCTTGAGCTGAAAGGTAAATTTCTCCACAACGTGAGTTTACGAATTCACAGAGATCCATTTCTAAGCTATTTTAAACCGTTTCTCTTTTTTTCTATCGAATATCGTATTATCGACCGACCTGCAAAACATATATAAATCAGGGTTGGAACCTGGCCAAAAAGAAAGTGCAGCAGTTTTAACAAAAAAGGGCAGTAGATTTGAATTTTGCGCAGTAAAAATAAAAATCATTACAAATCTTTTTTTTTTTAACAAAAATATATTTTATTCTTTTCAAATAAAAAGAAAAATAAACAAAAAGTGCATTTCATGTAAATATTTCTCCATATTGCGCGTCTTCCAATGTGAAGCGAAGATATTTGGCAAGATTTTTTTCTGTTATATCAGCTGTCAAACTGTTAATATCGCGACATATAAGCTTCAATGGAAAATCCAAGATGTTAAACAAGGACAACAATAGTATCTTTGTTACAAATAGAATTGCGGTGTTGATAATGTATAGCCAAAATTGGTACTTTTTTGGTAGTTATCGTTAGGAGTTTGGTTTGACAAAAAAAAAATAAAGTGACACCAGGGACAAAAATCGCACTAGATTTTAAGCTTTTCGCAGTGTCGCAGTAGATGTCAAAAATTTCAAAAAAACGCAGTAGATCTACTGCAATTGCAGTAAAGGTCCAACCCTGATATAAATTTTGCTTAAAACAGGGCTGTCCAAACTATTTTTTCTCTGAGCCAAAAATGTGGCTCGCGACAAGCTCCGCGAGCCACCTTTTCAAAAAATAAAATTTTCTTGTCAAATAACGGTAAATTTTTTTTATATATCAAATGTTATGGGTGAAATTCTTTATTTTGAATCATTTTTAGAAAATCTGGTAAATGTTTGCCAAAGTTCATCACTCAGACGTGATGTGACAAGTAGTAAATTTAATGAACAAAAAAATGAAATTCGAGTTTCTCATTGAGGCGCGAGCCACTGATAAAATCTCGCGAGCCACAAGTGACTCGCGAGCCTAAGTTTGGACAGCCTTGGCTTAAAATATGATTTTTATCCAAAGTTGTAAGCAAACCTCGCATTCCACACCAATAAGGACTTCTACACTAGGCAATTTTAGTTGCGCAACTCATATCGAATTCTCTTTTGGAGTTGCTTTTTTGTCTACATTGGGTCAGCAACTCGAGTTGCCGATCGTCAAAAACAACCCCGACGCCACTTACACGTTTGAAAGTAAGAAAGAGATGGCATTTTCACGTTTGAAAGTAAGAAAGAGATGCATAAAGCGTATCACACAAAATTGCCTGTACGAGCAACTCGCAACAGCAATTTTCCCCTTACCTTCCCCGTACCGCGTCTTTCCAACAAACTCGCGAGTTGCGCAACTAAAATTGCCTAGTGTAGAAGGCCTCAATATCACAACGATTTTAAAGCCGATTAGGGATGGGGCAAAAACATCGATATATTGAAACACAGATGTTTGAAAAACGATATATCGCAAATTTCTACTTGTAGAGGCCTTTTATGCGGTCCATAAACAGTGATTCTGAATCGCCGATCAGCCCTGTACGTGTGAGATCGATGCTCTGACATACATTCGATTCAAATTCCTGTATTCATTCATTTTTCTGTTGCTTCCGTCGAGTAAAGTTCGCATCGCTATGCCTATAACGGATGACGTTTTATTTGCCATCGCAATAATTCTAAGTGAAGGTGAAAGAAAAAAGCGAAAAGAAAATTTGTCTACATTGTCATTACTTTTGACATCCCACAAAGCAGTCAGCGACCGATAAACATCAATAAATTCCAAAAGGAATTCATGCTAATTTTCTTTTTCCGTGAACATGATGACTGCTCGGCACTTTCCTAAGAATAAATTTTGCCACACACACGATTCATGCGATTCGCAGGTACTCGATTCATGCCATGATTTCTAAAAATTTCGTGATCACGGAATGATCGGCGATTCACGAAAATTCGTGTCAGTGTGCTGCACACTACTTTATTTTCACTAACACATACAAGCTGATCGGTGATTCAGATTCACTGTTTATGGACCGCATTACACTAGTCCATTGTGTACCGTCAATTCCTATCGATATTCCCTTTTGGAGCTGCATTCGCTTTTACTTACTTAGGGGCTGTTTACACATAATCGCATTTAGCATTTGCATCCCTAAAATGCGCATTTTTAAAATTGGTGTCTACACTACAGTATTTCGCATTTAGCATTTTTGAAATCAGCTGATCTCCTCCTCCGCCATGATGCAATGAATATGAATCAGATGTTTTTGACTGCGATGTGTATTTTATCAGAGATGAGACTAAAAATATCGATAGTTTTTCGGGAAATAATCGCATTTTTTTCGCATTTTCCCAAAATGCTGAAAAATGCGGTTCACAAATACAACAACAAACACACGCAAATTCATACCGCATTTTTCAGCATTTTTGGAAAATGCTGAAAAATGCTAAATGCGGTTATGTGTAAACAGCCCCTTACTTGCTCGAAAAAACTGATCGTCTATTCTTCCTTCCCTGCAGGAGGAAGGAGTACTCCTGTGTATGGTCTACGAGTACTACTAAAACCCATACTACTACTCGCCGTTAATTTCCCTCGCAATGTATTTAACTGACGATTTTAACATTATGGTGTCATTGAAAAATACCTACTCGCGTTTGAGCTAGTTTAGGAGTAAGGACAACGGGGCCAATTGGGGGAGGGAGGAGTACTCCTGTGTATGGTCTACGAATACTCGCCTTGTAGAAGATTGGAGTTTTTCAGAGTATGGTCTAAGAGTACTCATAAATGCCCCAGTACTACTCGCCATTAATTTCCCCCACAATGCATTCAACTGACGATTTTAACATTGTGCTGTCATCGAAAAATCTCTACTCGCGTTTGAAGTAGTGTAGAAGTAGAGATTGTGGGGCCATTCAAGTACATTTCATATGTTAAGTTACTAGCAAAGGATATTTTATAAAATACAAGCAAAATACATTAGTGGTATTCAAGCAACAGTGACGCAATTTGACAAGTGCAAATATTGCACACTGCGTTTGCACTGTTGCTTGAATACCACTATTATGTATCTCTGATTAAGGATTAATAGCCATTTTGGTTCGAAGATATATCGTACATCGATATATTTTTGCTGATATCGAAAACAATAGATTTCTCACATCAAAAATATTAAAAGCGTGAAAGACATCACGCAACGAGCCGTTTTTTATTTAAGAAAATACACTGCAAGCATCATGCGGCCTTTCAAGCGATGATGCCTGCATGTCACGCAAGGACACATGATACAAGGAGAGCAACCCTGCAGAAAATCCGAGTAGATAAACTGTAGCGTTTTTCTAGTTCCAACTCCACCAGAACTAGTTCTCCATTATACCCCTTCCAATGTATAATTTTGTAGAATTTTAAATGTGCGTGCAGGCTAGAAAGCAACCACTTCTCTCATAAACTATCGCTGTACTAGTACTGCGGGAACCAATTAGGTATATTGGATATAGTAAAGCACCACTTCTCAGGCAAAATTATTCAGCATAACTAGCAGGATTTCGACATTTTTAGAGCAGAATTTTCAATGTTTAGAAGAAAGACACAGAATAGGTTAGTTTTTGTTATATTTTGCATTAGATAACTTATAATTTTACAGTCTTATTCATAGAAATTCCTTAAAATGTTCTTAAAACTGATTTTTCTTAAACAGCATATTAAAAATAAAATGCTGCTAAAAAACTGTTTATTCATTTACGCCTTTTTGCTCTGTATTAACAAAAGTACAGATATCGATAACAAAGTACAAAAAGTACTTTTTTTCTATTTTTCTGGGCAACATTGGTGTTAAATTTCGTTATTTTTGACATTTCAATTCATCCATTTAAAATCATATTTTCAAATGGATTTGAAGAAGAAAAGAAATCGCGCAGAAAATTGGACAAAAGAGGACAAGGTTTGTTTAAATCTTATTGGCGAAGACATCACTTTTATCCTATTTGTTTTTAGGAATTAATTCAGCATTTGGTGCGTGAAAAGGTTAAAATAATAGAGAACAAAAATACTGACACGAACACAAACAAACTTAAAACGGAAGGATGGAAAGCAATCACTGAAAGTTTCAACATGATGGCCAGTGCGCAAAGAAGTTGCGCTCAACTTAAGTGTCAATGGGCGGTTATTAAAATGAACGCCAAAAAAGAAAATTCGTATCAAAAGCGTGAGCTTTTCAAAACCGGTGGAGGGAATGCGGTTGAACAAAAAGAATTAACTGCTGATGACATTCGCGCATGGCTACCGGAGGAATTTGAAATCGATACCAACGAGTTCGATTGTGACCAATTCAACGGCGAATCTATCAAAGTTCTTGAGTCCACAAATTATGATATTGATAATTCAGCTGTAATCCAAACACCTGATGTACCAATGGAGAAGCCGCAGATCGATAATGAAACGACTGAAAAAGAGCATTCAAATATAAAAAAAAAATCGCAAAAGACGTGCAAACAATATTGAAGT
This sequence comes from Chlorops oryzae, assembly GCA_020466095.1. Classification (NCBI taxonomy): domain Eukaryota; kingdom Metazoa; phylum Arthropoda; class Insecta; order Diptera; family Chloropidae; genus Chlorops; species Chlorops oryzae. The sequence continues at coordinate 38,742,811 of CM035808.1, forward strand.
AAAGTCAATTTCAAACGAATCAATAAGTGCTATTGCAGAAATGGAAACAAAATGTCGTTTAGAGCTTCACCAAATTCAAATCGCAGCCGAAAAGAAAAAATTTGAGCTTTTTGAATTACAAATTGAAATTGAGCGTAAGCGATCTATGAACGTAGACCTAAACCGAGAGAAAAAGGTAGTTATATTAACTGAAAAAGCAGGTTAAAATAACCGAGTTCACCGTTAATTCTTAGCTTATGTGTAGTAGCGGTCGATTCAGCAGTACAAACACAGTCAATAAGGATATAACTATCTGATGGTTGATATAACTGTCTCGGGGTTAAATCAACTGTCACCAGCGACTGGGAAAAAAAAATTTATTTTTTGCTTTGACTTTTTTTGTACCTTCTTTTATTAATATTTTTTTTTTTTTTTAAATTATTATATTTTTTCTTTATTTTTTTTTGTTTCTTTTTAATTCTTTTCTCTTTCATCTCTTCAAATTTTCTCGCCTCGGCCGAGCCTTGAACCGCTGACCACCAGATCGCTGGGCGAACGTCTTAACCATTACGCTAAACGAACGAATTTAATTTGTTGGTCAAAACGCTCACTTGAGCTTATGGTTGCAAAATTTTTTGCTTGAAAATGAACCATTAAAAAAAATTAAATAAATTAAAATCTTAAAAATTTAGTAGAAAATTTTTGCCTTAAAAAACAACTACACTCTGAACAAAAAAAAAAACTGTAATTAAAAAAAAAAATCCAGAAAAATTCCCGCCGCCAGCAGGGATAGAACCCCGAATCCCACGACGGTCAACTCACAGCTTAAACAACTGAGCTATTGAAAACTCCGGAGGCGGTTGATCAGAATGCGAACTTATACGTCTAAGTGAACGAAAGCGAATTTGAACATAAAAAGTGACTATTTTTCAACTGTTGATTTGACTTCCTTTTCCAGTGCATTTAACGGGGAATACAGTTAATTTGACCACTCTTACTTTAACTGTTCTAAGTGGTTGATTTAACAGTTCTTATTTCTCTCGGTGTAGAATGTGAACTTTTACAAGAAAAGCTCAAAATGTTTAAGAAGCCTAATTCGAAGTGCAGCATGCATAGTGATTTTTATTAATGTTCACTAAAAGTACTTTTGAATAAAAGATCGTAATATAAAGTTATCTCTGCCTCTTGATCGTCCCTCTGCTTGGTTGAAATCTTCATCCGTTTGCTCTGCTTCTGATCATTTATATGCATCGTCGTCATCATCTGGAATAGGTTCCTTTTCCTCAATTGCAATATTATGAAGCACAGCAAGAGCAACAATTAGTATTTTTGCATTAGCTAGTGAAATGCGCAGACCATCCATCAAGCAATGGAAACGTTGTTTTAATACACCGAAGCATCTTTCAATTGTGTTCCTAGTCGAGATATGGGCAGCGTTATATCTTTGTTCCTTCACAGATTCAGGCCTGAATAAAGGTGTGAAGAGGTAGCTAGTTTGCTTGTAACCAGAGTCCCCAAGCAAGCGCCCTTTGTAGCGGTTTTCAACGAATTCTTGTTTAAGTTTTGACTCGTTAAATATTCGGCTGTCATGCGTACTACCTCTCCTTCTGGCCACAACATTTTGAATTTTAAGGTGTGCGTCACATACCATTTGTACGTTTAGAGAATAATAACCTTTTCGATTGATATAGTACTGCGACGAATCCCCAGTTACTTTCTTTATTCGAATGTGGGTACAATCTATAGCGCCAATTACTGATGGGAAGCTCCGTATATTTTTAAAGTCCTTCATCTTCAATGTCTCTTCCTCCAAGTTTTTTGGTATCTTTATAAAATCGATTGCATGCTTCGCCAATGCCCGAGAAACTCTTGCACAAATACGACTTACAGTAGGTTGGCTGAGTCCGTGTATATCACTAGCATCGTCTTGAATTTCTCGTCTTCCCCAGCATCGAAAATCAGTAAGGACCTGTAAATGAGACGAAGTCCCAGTACCTCTTCCACTAAGTTTCAAATCTGCCTTTATCATGTTGACAATCCTGTTCACAACACGCTTACAAAATCGGTATTTGTTCCGGAAGTCAATGTCATGCAAATCCATAGGATTTCCACGTTTTTTATACGTTTTTGCACGTCGCAAAATGTTCTCCTGTCCGTTATTAGCAATATCATCAATTAACTGGATTGCCATAATAGAATTCATTTTTTTTATTAAATTTTTATTACTTAAAATGCTGATAAAAAAGCCCAGTCCCTATTTTAAATATTGACATTTTAAGAACACATTTAAAATTCATTTTATCTCTAAAATACGTTTATGAATACAATTTTTGTTAAACAGCATTTTAGCCGAGTTTTAGAGTCGTTTTAAATTTCTATGAATAAGACTGTTACAATATATCACATTTCTAGTTAGTCTTTCGACTGACATGAGCCTTTGTATTGCAACAACTCACCGTAGGTTTCCGATCTTTGACGCAAGTTCCCATTATCATTATCGCTCTACCGCACTTCTCAAACACTTGTAAAGAAATGAATGATACAGCTGTACAAGCATGTTTGAGCTCTATACGAAACTCTACCCCCGTGTTGTGAGTCTCTCCCAAACTCACATGTGGTCACCTCAAACGGAAAACAAAAGGCAGTGACCTGCATTTATGAATTTCTTCATCAAGGTGATTCAATGCTACTGAAATGCAACCGGCAGCGAAAACCGCTGACAGAGACAGTTTAGCTACTACAACAACAACACCAGCACGCATATGCGCAACCCGATCGCTGAAAATTACAAGAACATTAAGCACAAACACGGTGCATGCATTTGCAGGGCGACAGCTAGCAACAACAACACAGCCACCGTATATGCACGATTGACATATCTCAGCACTGGCACAGCGGATGCACAATTGCAATCCGATCGCTGACAACAATAACAACTACAAAGAAGCAATAGGAACATCGGAATAGCTTCATGTAGCAACAACAACAATATGGCAATGTTGGTACAATTGCGGGTGAAGGTCGCGGTCAAGCTGTGTGTTGCAATGTGTTCGGGAAGAATTCACGACGATCGCGGACAGTGGGACTTTCCAATATTGCAAGATCAGCAATATTGATATATATAAACGGAGCTTCGACGACTGGAACGGGACTTCTTCTGCGAGCGTACTCACCCACGGGCCACGACGTCGGAAGCATAGGGCAGTTTCAAGTTAGGATATAGTAATTCTGTTTAGACCTAAGGATTCAAAAACATTAAATAAAAGGATTAAACCTTAGGTACAATCTTTTATTTAAAAGAAAATATAGGGACTATTATACGCTCGACACTGTCTGAGCGCTTGGTTTCCTATATCTCAGCATTGGATTAAAGGAACGTTTATACGCTCGACCCCGTCTGACCGCTTTGCTCCCTTAGACTCCAACACTTGGTAATATTGGCCCTAAATATGCTTCATTAGAAAAGAACATTTATCCAGCACTATTTTTATGATGAGAAAGACAAGCACAAAGCGTGTCACCGAGTACGCCCGTACGACAAGAACCCCTCTCTACCCCGAACGTCACTTGCCAACAAACTATCTTTGTTGCGCTGATTTTTCGCCCAATATGAACAGCGACTTAGTCGATACTAGACCGATACTAGAACAAAGTTGTAGAAAAGCTCACAGAGAAATTTAATTTTAGTGAAACAAAACGAATGCACAGACGTCGCTGAAAATAAATTTGTCCGAAAAAATTAAAAAACCTTTTATAGATTTTTTTTATATGCTAGTGATACTAGCCTTAAGAAGTGATTCGACCAAAAATGCAACTAAATATTGAAAAGCTGGGTAGAGGTGAACCGATTTATAGAAAACTGAAATTCTAATAAAATTGTCAAATAGTGTAATATCGCTGCTTCGAACTTTAAAAAGCACTGAAGTCGTAAAGTTTTATCAGTTAATAACATTATAATACGATTAGTCCCAATCTCAACTTTAATTTATTGAAGATAACCTAATCGAATGTTAATTACTCGATAATGGCACTTCAAAAGAAATGCTAATAAGGTTTTAATGCATACATATATAATAAGATTGTATCAGTACATAATTGATCGTTTAAACAAAAATGTCGTTTATTTTGTTGTTTCTGGGGCTCTTAAGTAAGAGAAATTTGTTATAAAGCCAAGTGTCGACTATAGATTTATTTACGTAGAGATAGAGAAAAAACTCTCGTGTAGATACGAAGACAAGTGTATACACCCTGTAGAGCGCACTACAAAAGCTCTCTACAAACTCTACTTGAGAAAATTGTTGGATACAAAAATCTATAGTGTATACATTAGGGTGGGTCGTTCTTATATGAAAAAAAAAAAAAGTTGTATGATCGCGTTGGAATAGTAAAATTATGTTTCCTTATGTATAAAAAATAATGTTGTGTAAAAAAAAATTCAAAATAAGCTGCATCTTCATACCGCGCAAGCGGATTGAAAAATGGAAAAAAAAATTTATATGAGATTTTTCCGACTTCAATGATAAAATTTAGAATTTCTCAACTTTAAACTCATTTTTTAAATACATTATGTTCCCAGATATTTTTGGTCATAAAACTATCTTTCAAAGGAAAGCAACGAAACTACGATCGACCAAAATTTTACGGAGATATGGTCGAAGAAACTCAGACCTGAGGAAATTGCTCCAAGACATGCCAAAAATGTGTTCGAACCTATCAATTTTGTAACCATTTGGAAGAAGGCATATTGCCATTTCAAAAAAAATCTTCCTTGAAGAAAATCGGTTATTTCATAAGGTTGTTATAACAATTTATATATTTATCTATTTATCGGTTTCATTTCAGAACGTGCCCTGAAAAAAAAGTCCATGAAAGTTTAAAATCCTTCTACTTGAGCTCGAACAGGACAAAACAACGCTCAATTACGATTATAGATTTTTTAAATCGGTTCACAGAAACCAAAGTTACACGGCTTTGAAATTGGACAATTTATTATTTTTTAAATCCTGTGTTAGTTAAAAAAAATGCCGAAAAGTATACTACATTTTTTTTTTGATTCGATAATGAGCTCATGTTTGGGAAAAATATATAGCAAAGTCATACCCGACAAACTCTGTGTCGAGGGTATATGGCATTTTTTCGTCCGTACTCGAGATAGACTTAAAAAAAATTTATATAGAAATGGTTGTGATTTTCGCAACAGACCCTAGTACTGGAGGTACCCCTAAAAATGTTCCGATCGGGTCCATACTCGAACTTGTTCTTACTCATGTGCTTGTGAGTACGCATATCAAACTTCAAGATAGCTCAACTCCTTCGATAAAAAAACTGTATACAAACAGACGGACAGACAGACGTACAGACAGACAGGCAGACATGGCTAACGGAATCTCCTGGTGACGCTTATCATTTCTATATATATTTTGTATGGTCTATCTCAACTGGTTCTGGGTGTTATAAACAACCACACAAATGCACAGAGTGTGTCGGGTATTAAAAACCGCAAATTGAATATATGGAATTTTCTGGTGATACTAACCATTTCTATATAAATTTTTTTTAAGTCTATCTCGAGTACGGACGAAAAAATGCCATATACCCTCGACACAGAGTTTGTCGGGTATGACTTTGCTATATATTTTTCCCAAACATGAGCTCATTATCGAATCAACAAAAAATGTAGTATACTTTTCGGCATTTTTTTAAACTAACACAGGATTTAAAAAATAATAAATTGTCCAATTTCAAAGCCGTGTAACTTTGGTTTCTGTAAACCGATTTAAAAAATCTATAATCGTAATTGAGCGTTGTTTTGTCCTGTTCGAGCTCAAGTAGAAGGATTTTAAACTTTCATGGACTTTTTTTTCAGGGCACGTTCTGAAATGAAACCGATAAATAGATAAATATATAAATTGTTATAACAACCTTATGAAATAACCGATTTTCTTCAAGGAAAATTTTTTTGAAATGGCAATATGCCTTCTTCCAAATGGTTACAAAATTGATAGGTTCGAACACATTTTTGGCATGTCTTGGAGCAATTTCCTCAGGTCTGAGTTTCTTCGACCATATCTCCGTAAAATTTTGGTCGATCGTAGTTTCGTTGCTTTCCTTTGAAAGATAGTTTTATGACCAAAAACATCTGGGAACATAATGTATTTAAAAAATGAGTTTAAAGCTGAGAAATTCTAAATTTTATCATTGAAGTCGGAAAAATCTCATATAAATTTTTTTTTCCAACTTTCAATCCGCTTGCGCGGTATGAAGATGCAGCTTATTTTGAATTTTTTTTTACACAACATTATTTTTTATACATAAGGAAACATAATTTTACTATTCCAACGCGATCATACAACTTTTTTTTTTTTTCATATAAGAACGACCCACCCTAGTATACATATTTTCATGTAGGGGGTAGAGAGATATATCTGCTCTACACTCTATCAAACATGTTTTATAGTTTTTTTTTTAAATTTTAAGTAGAGATAGGAATTTGAAATTCAAATCAAACCTACTTCGATTTAAAGCGCTCCATTTTTGTTCAACACAAATGTGTTTGAATTACTATTTTGTGGAAAAATGGCACAACCTCAAAAAAAAGCTCGGTGAAAATGTGACTCCAAGCTGTGGACAAAAGAAAAAACTTGTCAATTGATTGGCTTATACGCAACGCACAGCGATTTATGGAATACATCTAATGAGAGGTTCAACCATTTCAAGTAAAGAAGTTTACATCGGCTTAGCCGATATGTGTGCAACCTTTTCCTCTGCTTAAAATATATTAAAACATTACCCTAACAAAAATTCCTATAGTTTTCATTGTTCTAGCTTGGATATCTAGTTATACCTTATCTGTTCCTCGATTTAGCTTCTCAAACTCGAAATTATTATTAAGCAGAAAATTTTCGCGAATGGTGGTCATGGTCAAATTTTAACCATTAGAGGACATTATATCTAGCTGCGAAACACTCAATTCAAAATAGTAAAAATCAAATTTTTGCAAATTTTGCGGATGCTCAAGCTCAAGCGATCGAGTCACGCTCCCAACATTTTCTTTTAGTTTCTAGTTTTTCTTGAGTCAAAAGAACAAGGGCAGCAGAAACTTGCTTTTGGCGACGACTCATTTTAACGGAATGAATTTGAAAAAGTTTCTTTTAATTTTTGAAATTTTTGAAAATCTCGAAATTTATAGCCGAGCTATACGATTATGCTCTACTACACGATTCTATAGTAGAGAAAAATTCTTCTGCATTGTATACGGGCTGTAGAGCACATAGTAGAGCTCTACTCTTAATATGTCTACGGCAGCTCTACGTAGAGCTGTGGAATTGTAGAAACGGTCTACAGTGTATACAACAAACGTAGAGTCTCTTCACACTACACTCTAATCTCTACCTCAAAAACTCTATAGTCGACACTTGGCTTAATAATGAATATGTTTTATATTTAATATATTTTTAAGCCTACACTTTGGCATTACCGTTGAGAGAGAGTTCATATGATACTATCGAAGAACGTGGCTCTGGAAAAATAAAATTCTATTTATACACAAAGCAGAATCCACGCATGCCCCAAGAACTCTTGAATGGAGATTTAAGCTCGGTCAGCACTTCGAATTTCAACCCAAATCTCCAGACAAAGTTTGTATGACCTTTATATAGTAGAATATGTTGGCTTTGTTCGTATGATCTTTCAAAAAAAAAATTTCAGAATCATTATTCACGGTTGGGGCGACTCTTACACAAATAATTTCAACACTGCTCTCCGAGAAGCATATCTTTCCAGAGGCTCTTATAATGTCATATCAGTCGATTGGCATGAATTCGCGAAGCTTAACTATGTCTCTGCACGTGCAAAGGTCTATGTTTCTGGTGCCGATATTGCCGAATTCCTCGACTTTATAAACCAGAAATTTCAGCTTGATTTTGACAAATTGGTAATCATTGGTCACAGTTTGGGTGCACATGTTGCTGGATTTACGGGTAAACAGGTGAAACGTGGAAAGATAGAGGCCATTGTTGGTCTCGATCCAGCATATCCTCTTTTTAGCTATGAATCCTCATCGACACGACTGGCAAGCACTGATGCAAAATACGTTCATACCATTCAAACAAACGGAAATTTCAAAGGCTTCTTAAAACCAATCGGCTCAGTCACATTCTATCCGAATTGGGGACGCTCTCAGCCAGGTTGCGGTACCGACTTATATGGGAAGTGCGCCCATGGACGCTCCGTTGCGTATTATGTAGAAGCCGTTCGTGGATGTTCATTTGCACCGATTTATAGATGTAACGATCTCGTAAATGTAAAGAACAAAAGCGGCTGCGATACATTGGCGGAGCAAGTTGAGATGGGGGATCCCCTTGAGACTCAGCATATTGATGGATTGTTTTATTTATCTACAAATTCAGAACCGCCCTTCGGAAACGAACGTATTGAAAATAAAAATACCTGCTATTGAATCATGATTAACAAATAAACTATTTATATCTTGTTGAAATTTGTTCGAGGAATTGCCCTATTGAAATTATTTTCATATATCAATATTAAAAATTACAGACTTTTCGTAAACTTGTGTAATCGAACTTTTTACTTCGGTTTGTTTAATTTATATGCAATTTCCAAGTACGAGTGCATCAGTCAACACACTTTATATCAGAATGTTTACAAGCGACATAACAGGTTGGCTGATAAGTCCCCGGTCTGACACATAGATGGCGTTGCTAGTATTAAATGCATATTATTTTTATATAGTGGCAACCTTCAAATGATTCGTGTCAAAATTTGACGTCTGTAAGTCAATTAGTTTGTGAGATAGAGCGTCTTTTGTGAAGCAACTTTTGTTATTGTGAAAAAAATGGAAAAAAAAGGAATTTCGTGTTTTGATAAAATACTGTTTTCTGAAGGGAAAAAATACAGTGGAAGCAAAAACTTGGCTTGATAATGAGTTTCCGGACTCTGCCCCAGGAAAATCAACAATAATTGATTGGTATGCCAAATTCAAGCGTGGTGAAATGAGCACGGAGGACGGTGAACGCAGTGGACGCCCGAAAGAGGTGGTTACCGACGAAAACATCAAAAAAATTCACAAAATGATTTTGAATGACCGTAAAATGAAGTTGATCGAGATAGCAGAGGCCTTAAAGATATCAAAGGAACGTGTTGGTCATATCATTCATCAATATTTGGATATGAAAAAGCTCTGTGCAAAATGGGTGCCGCGCGAGCTCACATTTGACCAAAAACAACAACGTGTTGATGATTCTGAGCGGTGTTTGCAGCTGTTAACTCGCAATACACCCGAGTTTTTGCGTCGATATGTGACAATGGATGAAACATGGCTCTATCACTACACTCCTGAGTCCAATCGACAGTCGGCTGAGTGGACAGCGATCGGTGAACCGTCTCCGAAGCGTGGAAAGACTCAAAAGTCCGCTGGCAAAGTAATGGCCTCTGTTTTTTGGGATGGGCATGGAATAATTTTTATCGATTATCTTGAGAAGGGAAAAACCATCAACAGTGACTATTATATGTCGTTATTGGAGCGTTTGAAGGTCGAAATCGCGGCAAAACGGCCCCATATGAAGAAGAAAAAAGTATTGTTCCACCAAGACAACGCACCGTACCACAAGTCATTGAGAACGATGGCAAAAATTCATGAATTAGGCTTCGAATTGCTTCCCCACCCACCGTATTCTCCAGATCTGGCCCCCAGCGACTTTTTCTTGTTCTCAGACCTCAAAAGGATGCTCGCAGGGAAAAAATTTGGCTGCAATGAAGAGGTGATCGCCGAAACTGAGGCCTATTTTGAAGCAAAACCGAAGGAGTACTACCAAAATGGTATCAAAAAATTGGAAGATCGTTATAATAGTTGTATCGCTCTTGAAGGGAACTATGTTGAATAATAAAAACGAATTTTGACAAAAAAATGTGTTTTTCTTTGTTAGACCGGGGACTTATCAGCCAACCTGTTAAATGTTCCTAGCGACAATTCTGAAAACAAAGTAGCACCTTAACGCATTCAGGTATCAAATGTTTTGGCATTGACGCCATTCCATTCAATAGAGGTTGTATAGCTTTTTAAAAGCAATAGGTATAACAAATTCGAAATCCTTGAAGACAATTAATATAAAAAGCTTTTGGACTTTTTGTTGTTTATATTAACACTTTTTACATAGTAAAGCATCATATATTAGCAACATTTATGTCTTGCTGTTCTTATTAGTGAATTTACCTGCTCTCACCATTTATTATTACAGTGGAGAATGTAAAAATTGCCTATAAAATTTTTTGAAAACATACACCTTCATGAAATTTTTTTTTCTTTTTTAAATAAAAATTATAATTAAATTTATAATATCAGAGGGCCGAGATGTCGTCATGGAGATAGAATAGTCTGTGAATTGGCGTTATTAGGTTTTTTCCACAAAAACTTTATGTTAAATTAAGCTAGCACAGAAACGAATGTTTTAAGCGAACCCGACATATTACTGAATTGTTTACTCATGTTGTGAGCACAGTCTCCACATTAGAGGCCTGAGATATAAGCGAACATAATATTTGCATATTATTCACTATGGATCCTGAACTTAGTATTTACCTTTTCGCAAATTAATCTGCAACGTGATGAAAAAGAAGCCGCTGCCTGTGCTAACACGCGGTATTGCTGTCATCTCATGCACACATTTTCTATAATTTTGATGGATCTTCCTTCTCTTAATTGCAATCATTGGATCCGTTTTCCATTTTGCGTGTTTTTGCGTTCAGTCCAAACATTTTCAAATTAGTTCTAAAGCATTGAGCAAGGTGTATTTAACAAGGTGTAGGCAATACGGCAACAACTACAACTCGAACAAAAACAACATAGAATCGGCATTGTCAAACGAAACGGGAATGTCAAAATCGGCTTAGTTGTAATTGAACAAAAAGTTTGAATTTCAAAAATCGGCTTAGTTATAACTTATAAGTGAAAAAAAAATTGAAAAATGTAAACAAACAAATTTTGAGAAGTGTTTTTTTGAAATTTGAGTTTCCGAATTAAAAGTAACGTCAATGAAAAATCGACGCAAACACTAAAGTTTCGAAAAACTTTATTTGTCAAAAATGAATAAGAACAAGCATGAATATCTATTGTCTACATCTTGTTAAATACACCGTGACTACGACCCTAAATGAACAAATGGCAAATGAAAACACGTAATTTCAAAAACTACTATGTGTGAATGGTCTTATTTTCAAAAACAGAAAGTTTCGAAAGCAGGCATTTGCAGCTAAAGCTGCAATCATTCATGGCATAAAACGGCATAACATAACATAATATAACATAAAATAACATAAGCGCTTTTTGAGTAGTCAGTGAAGACATAAGAAAACATAAGAGCACAGAAGAGGCAATGTTGCAATTTGCGCACGTTGCGGAAAGGGGGAAAAATTAATTTCCACAATTTCTCAAGAAATAATTAAACAAACGCTTGTAAATCAGTTCGGAACATGCCGAAAAGTAATAAAATATATTTTTTCTAATAAAAAATTATATGCTTAATACTATTATAATATATTACAAACATTAGTAATTGTGGCTTTTCGAGATTTTCATAAAAAGGGCAAATGTGGCAGCTTTGGGAAGGAGTTGGCAGCACAAATTCAAATCAGCTGGCTCGAACTTACATAAGACGGCATAAGAAAAATCTGTTTTATACAGCTTCTTCTGTTCTGTTACGTTATGTTATGCCATCACTGACCACTTGCATACAACATGTATTGAATATATAGAACCAGCTGATTATGTTATGTTCTGTTATGCCGTCTTAAGGTGCAATCAGTGATGCCATAAGATTCCATAACAGAACATAACATAATCAGCTGATTCGATCTATTCAATACATTTTGCATGCAAGTGGTTAGTCAACCCATAACATAACTTACCATAACAGAAGAAGCTGTAGAAAATAGATTTTTCTTATGGCGTGTTATGTTAGAGCGAATCAGCTGATATTTATGAGTGCTGCCAAATGTTTCCTAAATCTGCCATATTTCCCTTTTACGGAAATTGCCAAGAGTCTGCAATTACAACTCTTTTAAATATGATAAAAGCTATAATTATATAATTTTTTAAATATAATGATATATGGCAATATTTTTCACCCTATTTAGAAGTGTTTGCTTTAACTTTTTTTTTTCAAGAAATCATAATAAGTTGCGCTTTTCCCGAAATAATTTTTTCCCTCTTTCCCTAAGGTGCGCACATTCTTATCATATTGCAACATCGGCTCCTATGTGCTCTTATGGATTCTTATGTCTTCACTGACTACTGAAAAAGCGCTTGTGTTATTTTATGTTATGTTCTGTTCTGTTATGGAATCTTATGGCATCACTGATTGCACCTTTATGCCATGAATGATTGCATCTTAAAGTGTGAGCACGCTATAATAGCTATAATAGAGGGGAAAATTATATGAGGGAAATTGAGTGAAATTTCTGGCTTTCAAAAAACCTAGCAGCACTGAGTTAGCATATGATTTTCGATATGTTTTGTTTTGATTGTGTTCAATAACATAAAAAACAAGCATTTAATAAAACGTTAGACCAAGGAAATTTCATTCGAGAAGTTTTGACTGAGAAAACGCAAAGCTTTCGATCACGATGGCCACACATTCTGGAGAAGATCTAGAGAAACAATGTGGCGAAATATATCTTACGCTTAATGGAAATATGGTTTTCAACTGTACACTTTGTGAAAGCTTACACAAGGATTTCACGAGCTATGTCCAACATGTAACTTTAACCCATATGCTAGAGATGAAATCTTCAACATACTTTTCTGAGGATGAAAGCCAAGATGATTCTTTGGCTATAAATGAGAATGCTTTGGTGGAGATTGAAGATAAAGACGAATTAATGGATGAAGAGGAAGACGAATTGTCAAACTATAATACAAAGGACTACTTACTGGAGAAAAATGAGCTTGTGCTGTTGGATGTCATTGCAAATCAAGAGTCATTGGACGAAGAGGATGATGTGTTGTCAAAAAAGCGAGCTCGTTCTGTTAAAGCGAAAGGTGAAGTTGAAGACGAGACTGTTATGAAAAGCAAGGTTTGCAATTGTTAAGATTAAATAGTTATCGAAATCCTTATTAATGTATGCCTTTCAGGTCAGTAATTTCGGTGGCGAGAGAAAAAATATTAAATCAAAGTCAAAAGTTCGAATGAAAAATAGAAACCAGAAAGATCGCAAATTCAAATGCTCAGAATGCTCTTTTTCCTGCTCCGATCGATCGAATTTAAAAGGTCATATACAGCGTCATTTTGAAAGAAAGCATGAATGCTCGGAATGTTCCAAAAGATTTTTTACGCGATCCGAGTTAAAACAACATTTTCGAAGCCATACCGGAGAAAAGCCGTATTTATGTAACACTTGTGGAAGGGCGTTTAAAACTTCAGGCTTATTGACGGATCACATCAAACGGCATACGAATGATCGCAACAAGGAGTGCCAAATTTGTGGAAAAAGATTTTTCAACCAAGATGCGTTGAGGGAGCATATGCCTACACATAGCAATGAGCGTCCGCATCAATGTAATGCCTGTCCAGCAAGATTTAAACGGATAAATGCTCTTAGAAATCATATAAAAATACATGAAAACAAACGAGAATATGAATGTCACATTTGCTTGGCAAGATTCAATCAAAATCCAGGTCTACACTCACATCTGAGAAGTAAACATTCAGTTAAAACCTCTCTTAAGGATCAGAATGAATCTCTAAAAAGTTCAAATAAAGATCATACTGATTGAAATTTTTTATTTTTTCTCAAAACGGCAAAATCGTAATTTTTAACATCGGTCTGGTCTTTATTTTTTAGGTAGTTATACACTGAACGAATTTTTCCTTTGCATACACTCTGTACGAATTATTTCATTATCTTATATGCCTGCCACACGTAGATCGAAATTGAGCAATTTCAGAACAAATTTGACAGTTGAAATTGAGGCAATTTCTATTTTGTTCTGAAATTGAGCAATTTCGATCTACGTGTGGCAGGCCTATTACTTATGTTTTTTGATTCAAAATAAAATAAAATATGAAATTCAGTTTAATGATGACAACAGAAACATAATCAAATAAAACTGCTGAGATTTACTTGTTAAGATTGTCTATTTTATCCCGAAACTCTAAAAGAAGTAACAAGTGTGAAAATTTCAAGAGAAAGCAAAAAACACTCCAATTCCGGGCGTGGATTACAAAATTCTGCTGGTATTACGTTTCTATTTGAACACCACAAAGGCGGATGAAAAAAGGATTTAAGTTTTGTAATTTTCGGATTGGCTTGGCGAAAAATCATTCCCAAGGAAATATAATTAAAAAAAAAAAATGCAGTTTTGGAAATAACACAATACGATAGACAGGACTAAAAGCTTTGCAGTCACAGAGCAGCAATTTGGAGTACGAAACAATCGTTAGAATGGCTCTTTAACCGGCATCTCGACACGCAATTTTTCCTGGCATGCCATCTGTCAAAGTGTAGATATTGCCAATGGAGACCGCAAGATGGCAATTTATGTCTTGCAATATTGCTTGCCATAAATTGCTTGCCATGAACTTGGCAATGAGCGTCATTTTGCTTTTTTGACAGCTGAAAATCATTATACAGAAAATTTCAAAGTGTGAAGAACTAAAAAAAAATGGAGTGGCGTGCATAGGACATTATAAAGTTAATTTTGGAATTCTCCAATATCTTCCCACAAAATATATGTATGCGTTTCCAAATTGTGCATATCACGTCCTTCTAAAAACGGGCTCACCAAAAACCTTGGCGTTTTCCTTTTTCCTTCTTCTTCTAATAAATCATAAATATTTTTTAAAGCATCGAGTGCGCGTGCGCAGCATATTAGCTTGTTCGTCGCCATTTCACATATGTCGATGGCATAACATAAACAAGCCCACCCTGGCCATATTGCCAATGTTAAGACATAAATTTAACAGATGGTATGCCATGAAAAATTGAATGTCGAGTCGTAGGGTTATAGAATCCGTTTTTAAAACTAACGATCTAATCAGCTGTCAAATGTACTCACAGCCCTGGAAGTAGACGGTGCTGCCGTAAATTTTGATGCTTAAAAAATCAGGAGCATAACTGTTATAAGTTATGAAAGTATATGAGCTAAACTTCTCTTTATATAGCGAATCAACAGATTCCAATTTTGTTGCATTTTTGGTCCCATTTTGGTGACTCTTTTCTGCAACGAAAGTTTTTTTCTAGAAGAACAATAATTAATTTATTAATGTGAAATTTAATTTTCAAGCGATGCTTGAGAAAGGCACCCATAAGCGACTATTTGCTGACGTACGTTTCGACCTGCCGTCAGGGTTCTCATCAGAGCAATTTTTACGGATTGGCTGACTACTGAGTCAAATTTCGGTTTGCGTATTTAAACTACCTTTGACTGCAATTCATACCCTTGAATTGTAGTATCAGAAATGACTGTATTAAGTTTAGTATATACATACTTTTTTATGTATATTAGTTTTATTTTTTACTCAGAAGAAAAAACTTCTTAGTTTTTACTCAGTAAATAAAAATTATTTTTCGGGTTTTATTTTTTGCCTTAAAGGCTGGTCTCCAGTTCGGTAAGGAATGTCAGCAGAAATTTTCTATTTTTTTCTCCGAGGAAAAAAGGTAATACTACAGAACTTTTTAGTGCAACAGAGGCAATCTGTCATATGTCACATGTGTCAAAAAAGTGAAACGAAACACAGAAATTAAAAAGGCGCGATTATAAACGTTCAGAATAAAAAGCGCGCAAATTCTTCTACTCTCTTTAACAAGCGATATTAATTCGCGTTTATTCTCGTTTGAGAAATTTATTAAGCGTTTTTGGCTTTTTTTGGGGTTTTTCTCCATGTTTTTTGAAAAAACCCGAAAAATGGATGCACTATTTCTATACAATGTTATAGTTTTTTCTGCTGTATTCCCGATTGAATACAACGTCTGAATACTTCAGTGCAAATAAACAAAATGAAAGGACACCAAATAGATTGTTTTCGAATCTTTTATTAGGCTAGAGTCCTTATTGTCTATTCACAAGTTATTACCGTATATTTACTCCTAACTGACACTCGAAACTTCCCTAAATCCCTACATTTTAAAACACTAAGATCCACACTCTTCCGCTGTTGCCACTGGTGAGTACATACGTAAGAGTTGGGATCTCGCAAACTGCTTCTCGCTGAGTCTCCTTTCTCATTCTTGATCGTTGGCTTTTATAATACAAAAGTGTCGATGCTGCATAGTCGATTTCCCAATCAATGCTAGTCGAATATTGCGTAGTTGTAGGTCGAAGCTTCTGGAACTATTTCGTAAGTTTTACGCTGACCTGCGCGTACCATCAAGTTGCTGTTGTTGTTGTTGTGCTCGGCTTCAAATTGCCGACTTGCATTCTAAACCCAAACAGGTGTTACAATTGTTCTTCACGAATTTCCTTGTATTGAAATTCGCTTACGACGTTGGCTTACGATTCTGCTGTTGTTGTTGTTGTGCCCATTCACCGTTCCCGTCGTGTGCCAAAAGTGCTCGAGTTACAGTTTCGGTGAGGTTGTCTTTGTTGTTGTTGTGCGTTGTTTGGGCTGGACGTTTAGCTTGCTCATGAGTTTGTTGCTGTTTCGTAATGCTGCACTTTTGAGGTGACCAACGGTAAAAATGTTAAATGCTCGTGAGTCAAGTGTTGACTCACAACAACAATCACAACTGACCTACCTCACTTGTCAAAATTTCTTCAAGAAACAATTCATTTGCAATTATTTCTGCTGATAGCCTGGGTTACCGTGCACATTTTATGTCAAAAAAACTTATTAAAATATGTACTACTTTTTTGCCGAACTGGGGACTGCATGCAGAAAATTTCTTGAAGAAATATTTCTTAAGCATTTCTTTGGCTTTTTTTTATATGGAGTTTCTCATTCCTTGGGGAACTGGAGACCAGCCTTTAGAAGATAAAAATTATTCTGTTATATTTTTTTACTCAAAAAATAAAAATTGAGTAGTTTTGGAGTTTTTTTTTTTTACTCAGAAAAATAAAACTCTTACATATATTACCACTTTCATCAAGATAAGGCCTGATGCTGTGTAGAGCTAATAGCGTGCTATGACTTATCATTTTAAAAGTTTTTAGCCTTACAAAAATATAACTATTTTCCGGGTTCACTAATTTTCTTTGAAAAATAAAATGGGACGAAAACGGGACATATTTGTAAGAGAATTTTTTATCTTTTACGAAACGAAAAATTCGTGGGAAGGCAAAATATGCAAGGCACCATTTCAAAGGAATTATTTATCAAATTTAAAAACGCGCTTGCAAGAAAAACACAACGAATTTTTAAAATATTTGCATAATACTTTCATTTTGTGAGTAAAACAAAAAAACTTGAAAAATAATTTTTATTTTCTGAGTAAAAAATAAAACTCTAATAGAAATTTTCGATACAAGTGTCGAAATGAAACTTTTTTTGCACGAGATGTAAATGTAAAACGAGGCGCAGCCGAGCGATTTTGTCTGTTGCAGTTGCTTGAAGAAATCTCCTTCAAAATGGTCAAAAATCAACGGATCAACGGAGATCCTTCGCTGGCTTTTATATGTCGAATTAAATTTTCATCTACATGGGAACGGAGCACAGTCTCCGCTGTCACATAATGATCATTTGGTGTCTCATTTGGCCTTGTTGTAACAAAATAAGCGTTAATTTCAGTCTCCAAACTCATTTTTACTATCAAATTCTTTTTGTGTTTTTTTCTCCCGCGCGTTCGAACGTTAATGGAACGAATAAGAACGAAAGTATGAATAACACATTCAAATTAAACTCATTGGTCGTGACGTCATATCAGATTAAATCTTGTTTTCAAGTGATATTGTATATAGCATTTAATTGGCATATATTTAACAAATTAATACAGTTTTTCCTTATTGGGAAATATAATACCCGTATATTTTTTAAGTCATTTATCTCGGGGATAAATAAGCTCTGCAAATTTCGACTCAAATAGCAACGAGTATCCCATCCAATTTGATATTATAATATCAACATCCTTTACGGGAAGTTCAACTTTTTCAACTCTTCCTTTTAACAAAGTGACATTATAATTCAATTTGTTTGCACAGAGAACTTGGCGTAAATATTCAATAGACTCCGATCTTTCGATTCCATAAATGTTAGCAGCTCAATTTTTGGCCGCCCAAACGGTAAATATAAAATCAACGGCACAATTTCGAATGATGACTTTCCTTCCAATGAATAAATACCGATTGTGGCATATTGCCTTTTGAAAGATTGTTTTATGGTCCTTGACCCGCGACATCATGAAATCCTGTGTATTTTCACTGCTGCTATTACTGCTGTCTGGGCGAACTAAGTCGTGACGATTTTGTATTGAAATTATTAATTATAATATGATTTAATAAATTTTGTGTGATTAATGAAGATATGAAGAAAATTGTTTAAAATTACATATGCGTCTTTTATTTCATCATTGCTTTGGCTGAAAAATATCGACCCAAAATATTCTAAGTGGCTTTGGCTAATGTTATTGTATTTAAAAGTCGTTTCTGTTGGATGAATTTTGAAATATGCTTCGAACAAGTTATAATAATTTATTATGGTCGATGTTTTAATGTCTATTGTTTCATTATTTATTTGATTGATATTAAAATTGCTAATTAAACGTTTAAATATAGGCAGGTCTGCTTTTTGAAAACAAAATCCGTTATTTACCTTGAAAAGAATATGTAGTGATCTTATATGAAAAATTTCCTGAGCATTAATATGTTTAAAATGTCTTAAATCAATCGAAATTGGAATTGTTTTGAAGTGATTCGTTATATTTAAGTTAAATGTAGCATTGGAGATGCATGCTTCGTTAAGTTTTGAATGGTCACAAAAAACGTGAACAACATTTATGTGAACTTTCTCTGCTAAGTTGCAGCATGAATTTATGAAGTTATCATAAATCACTTTTAAAGTTGTGAAATTTGTATGACATGCGAGGCATAGTCAGAATGATTGAAATGAGTAAAATTTCGCGGAAATTGGTCAATTAATATGATGAAATTTATTTGTCTAATTTTTCTTTGTATTTCTTTTGATTTAAGAAAATTATAAATTTACAAATTAGCATTAATTATTGCTTCTTTAAATTTTGACGATTCTATTATTGTTGCATGACTAACCGCCACTCCAAAATCTATTTCAGTATTGGTAGACATGAAATTATACTCATTAAGCAATGATTCGTCTACTATTTCGGTTTCCATAAAAGATACTGACGAATTGGTGGGGGAAAGCGCATTACGTATATCTGGAGAGAATGTTTGATTTTCGGATGTTTGGTCTGGTTGAATTTCGGATGTCTGGAGTATTTGATTTTCGGATGTGTTATGTTTTTTTTTAGATGTTTATAGTAATGGAAGCGGGTTTTGTATATTTTTTTACAATATTGGCAGATGTACTCATTTTGTGGACAAGGTAATGCATTGTGCATCTGCAATTTAATTGTAGTTCGAAATATTGATGCACATATTTTGCATATGTGCTTTCGGCATTTGTGTTTCTTCATATAGCGTGCTGTTTTGATCGTTTTCAAACATTTTTAACGGATAAATTACAAAGCAGACACGGAGAACGTCGCTCACCTGTACGTATATAGATTCAGTAAGGTTTTATGTTATGAGCTACCGTTATTTTATAACATATTCAATGAAGTGTTTTCAACCGAAATGGAAATACAAAATTTAAAAATTTAAAAATAAAAAATATTTATGTTTCTTTTCCTCCGAGATCCCAGTAGCGTTTACTTTTTTCAAATGAAATTTTCATTTGTTTTAGGATCATATACTCTATTTTCAAATGAAATAATCATGCACGTTGAATCCATTTCAGCCAGCTAGCATGTGCTCTTTTCTCAATTGAAGTTTTCATGCGAATTAGGGTCATAAACTCCTTTAACACATGAATTTTGAAGTACTGAAAATAGCGGCCATCTCCTAACAAATTTCATTAGAAATAAGGGTTAGTAATACGAGTAGTCGCAGTATGAATTTTCACCACTTCGGAAGTACTGCAGAAGTAGTGAAATTTCCGGCTGGGGTTTTAATAATTTTAAGGGTTTTTTTTTTCTCGGAAAAATGTGGCAATACTAAGCAAAAACCGGACTGTCCCGTATGTGTGAAAGCACAAAAGCCATATAGTACTATAGATGGCACTTGACAAAAAACGTGTGTGTTGAATTAAAGTAGGCCCCCTGTGCATGCATTCTTATGGAAAAATCAAAAACGTAGCACGCCCCCTGAAAATTCCGGTTCCGGTCTAACAAATATTTTATAATCTTGTAACATGAACAAAAATTTTTGTTAAAAATCAGATATATATACGTGTTAATCAAAGGTTTCTCATAAGAACTCATTATATTTTACAGCAAAATATGTTATTTTTATACAATTAAAAATAATTAGATAAAATTTTGCTCATATTATTGGGGAACGCTACAGCAGAGTACTCATGCGTCGAATATGACCGATTCTCAAAAAGTTTGAATTCCACCACTTCTGTGGTTGATATGAAATATTCAGTGATATCATAACTAAAATTGCTCGATACATAATTAGTGACTCAAGTACTTATTACATATCATGATAAATAGAATGCATAAACTATTAGGCAGTTCACAAAGGCTACTAAAACCCCTTTTAAAAATAGCACCAGCTAAAATTAGTACTTTTAGCTCTATACTAAATTTTGTTGTTATTGTTTTCTATGCAAACGCGAATTAGCACATTGCCCATCGAAAGAGCATGTTTGTTTAGAGTGGCAAATATTGCTCCAACAGCTGTGTTAAACAGCTGTTCAGGAAATGAAAACATGGAGATGTAAACATAATCCCATAAGAAGATTTGATTTTCCGCTAGCTGACGACATTTCAACAGCTGTTTCAACAGATTTTAGATTTTAGTACATGTTTAAGTGCTCACAATAATGATTTTGGCTTGTAGCAATGTTGCCACATTGCCATATTAGCATACCTTTGTGAATAGCCTATATATATTTTTGGATCTCTTCTGAATGAAAAGGGTAGAGAATTGCATAAACTATCATAAAAAACTTAAAAAGTTTTACATTAAAAAGAAAACATTACAAAATTTCAACGCAAATATGTTTAGTTACAAAATTGTGTGAATACTCAACAAATATTAGCATCACTAGTTCACCACGGAATTCGGTTGTTGTTGTAAGTGTCCACTATATTACTATATGACAAAAGCTCATCATGTGTAGGGATGCAATATCGCTCATAAAAAATATCGATATGAGAATATCGATGTTTCCAAAAGTCAAACATCGATGTTAAAAATATCGACGTTTCCACACGATATATCGATGATTTTCCGATATTGCTAATTACAATTTTTAAGCCTTCATTCAGAGATGATGATTGCTTATTTCAACCATGAAACACCTCTCAATGCAGTCCAAATACGATTGACTATGTCAGATTAGGTTTCAGTAGTATAGATCACGGATGGAACGAAAGATGGCGCGCTGATTATGAGGCCTTTTACACTGGTTAATTATTGATAATATTTATTTTTACACGCTTTTAGAGTTACATACCTAATGATACCAACTGTTTGGGAAGAAAAAGCAGAACTTAGGCCACAAATCGAATTCAAAAGGCAGAACTATTCAGAACATGGGCTAGAAAAATCAGAACATAAATCAGAACAAAAATCAGACTACATTTTAAAATCTGAATGTACATTTTAGTACATTTTTTACACCTCTAGGCAAATCTTAACAAAAAATAAGGGCCAGTTATTAAAACATTAGGGAAATCAAACCAAATTAACCTTATTTTTGAGAGCACTTTTATTAAAACAACAATAAAACCTAAACCTCAGGATTCTGCTGAACATAAAAAAAATACATTTCCATAACAATTAAAACTTTTATATCCCCGATACTGGCTACTCATAACTCTGACCATTATAAAAATGACTTAATTTTTTTCTATTTAATTTCCATTTAATTTGACAGCCTGTCAAAGTTCACAAAGCAAACAACGTGCGGCTTGGCGTTCCAAATAATTGAAATTAAGTGAGATTGTCTGTTCAAATTTTTTAATTAATTTCTTCGAAACTAAATTTTTTTAAATATGGATAGTAGCATTCAGGTATGTATGTACAATAAAACCTCATCACTCTTTTGTGTGGGTTTTTTTTTAGTATATGAAACAAGTTAAGCTAAACACTTGAAGCTTTTTTTAAATAAATTTTTGAATTTTCCTTATGTTCTGTGAGAACAAAAAATATGAAGCAGTCCTCGGCAGTCCATAAAACCTATACAGAAATGAAGCTTCAGAATGTTGTCTATTAAGGCCCAAACAAAACGAACTCACACACCGATTTTCATTGAAAAAAATTAGGAATTGCGGATTTTGGACGCTTTTATGTGTTGTCCCGAACACACCCTAGTACTGGAGGTACCCTTAAAAATCTTCCAATAAAAATTTAATTTTAACATCGATCTAAGAGTTGTTCTCCGCACCTTTGTGCAAAAATTCGATGCTCTTTCTTTTTCTAGACTTTTTTGCCAAAAAAAAATGACTTTCTAGCCCTTAGTGCAGTGGTGGCTTGCTGAAGTGCTTGTGCTGTTAGCACTTGCAGTGGGCCGTTACTTCTTTGCTTGCTTTAAAATCTATTTCGTTGATCATGTAATATTGCGTTTGTTTCAAGCGAAGAAAACGAAGAAGAAAATTAATTAGCGAATAGGGATGTCACTGTATGTCTTATAGTTTGCAATGTGCTTCGATATACATATGTATATGCATCGATTATTCGATTTTAAAATTAAAAAAGAAATAATGGGTGGATGTTCATTTAAAGAAGTTGGTGGACATGCGGGTTCCCATATTTAGATATCAATGGAAAATCAGAACAAATCAGAACACATTCCGGAAAATCAGAGTTCTGATTTTTCTTAAAACTAAATCAGAACTCGCTTCTGCAAATCAGAACTTGTCCTGCCTAAATCAGAACAGTTGGTATCATTATACATACCTGTTTCCACATACAAAAGAGGGCGAAAAATGATCTATCCAGCACGCGAAATCATAAAACGGGCAATATTTCCTAAATTTCAACATTTTGTTTGCCCAAAAGGTGAGAATTCGCGTTAATAATTAGCTATTGTAAAAGGCCTGTATGAAAAAATATCGTTCATAAAATATCGCCTGTGAAAAACGATGTATCATCGATGTTTTTGATTTCAACATCGATATTAAAACATCGATTTCGAGGATTTAAACATCGATGTTTTGGAAACATCGATATATCGTTTGCATCCCTAATCATGTGTACATGTGAAAGCTCTTCGCTCGCGAGCTCAAGGCGTTCCCACCTCTGATTTAGATGAAAATAAAAAAAGCATATCCAAGCAATATTAAATAGTTTTTGTTTTTTTGAAATTGCATTGTTGTATTTGCGTTCAATATTCGAGATATCAATCATTTTTGATAGATGCATCAGAATTGTTTTTTTTTTTTTTTTTCATTTCTAACATCGACCCTACGTGAAAGAGGGAAACGTGGAAATATAAAATGTTGAAGCACTTGTTGAACGAAGCAAATTTTGCCTGTGTGGACACGAACGAAACATGAAAAGGGAATCTGATAATTTGTTGAACGAAGTGAAAATAGGATGTAGGTGATACACCAACGCGATTATCGATTGATGCACCAGTAAACCAAAATATGGAAATGAGTTTGATACTTTGCCATGACCTTTCAGTCAAATTCACATATGACGTATCGTGTGTAGCAAAATCTTTTGATTTCATCGGTAGAAGTGAAAGGATGTACCCAGTCAAACCGGAAAAAGAATAATTAAGGGAAAAGGCACAAAAGGAATTCGTGACTGAGCTAAAAATTTCTTTAAATGAAAGCTAGAATGGGCATCAACACGTACACGGGTGACTGATCAGTCAGACTAAATGTGTATATGACGCTAAATGTCGATTAATAAAATCGATTCGTTTAATAAAATGTCGAGTATCGATTTTACCAATTGCTAATATCTTGGAACAGCTGATTTCAGGAACAATTTGTGGTTTGTCAGTGATTGAATGTAAACGTTTTTTCTTGTCTTTTAAAACTTATCAAAGAAGCAATTGGTCATTTGAAAATGGCTGACTTACCGATCGATATTTTATTGCAAGAAGCAGAGGATTTACGTGAAACTATCAAATGCGGCGCCGTTCATCTAAATTTGGAGAAACTTGCTTTTAGCTATTCGTGCGCCTACTGTGATTTTGAATTTGGAAGTTTGAGACTATTTGCTGATCATTTTCAACAGCATCTTGTGATGACTGAAAATGAAAATGATATATTCATTAAAAATGCCGATGATGATAACCAGAATATTCAGAGCGAGCCTATCGACAGTTTTTCAAACCCAAATGATATAATGAGCGACGGACAAGAAGATGAACTTGCACTCCGAGACTATCAAATTGAAATGTTGGATGACACGCCACAAGAGGATGTTGAATTCCTGAGCAATACTGAAAACACAGATGTAAGTTTGCCATTAAAATAAATTATATGTATATACAGTATTTGTCATATAAACAAGGCACCCACTTTTTCGTGTTTTCGTATAAATTTACGGAATATTTTTTTGATAACCTGAGGAATGTGCTTAAAAAATTATTACAAAATCATAAGATAAGAATTAATTTGACTTTGTAAGTGCCTTATTCATATGTCAATACTTTTTATACCTATATGTAGGTCTATAAAAACATAGATAATTTCACAATTCGATTCCATTATAGGATCAATTCGTGTACCAAGTACGTTTATTCAAAAGCAAAGAAGATGAAGCGCAATACGACGAATCACTGTTGTCAAATAAAGTCGATTTAAGTGCGTCTGAAATTCAAGAAGCTCCTGATTTGGGATTTGACATCATGCCCGAAACGAATCCGAGAAGTTCCGCCAAGACTAAAAAGGATATCAGCTACATTTGCGAAATATGTGGAATTAAATTTGCCGAAGCATCAACTTTACAAGTTCACATTCAACGTCATAATCGTTGTCAGCTCTGCCAGCAACATTTCGCAACGAAAGCCCAACTAAAACAACATATAAAGATCCATTCCGGACAAAATATATGCGAAGAATGCGGCCAAAGCTTTAAGAACCCTGAGAGTCTCTTATTACATCAGCGGCGACATGTTACCGAACAGTTATTCCTCTGCAATACCTGTGGCAAAAGTTTTAACGAAGAACGTTCCCTTCGCGTCCACATTCAGACACACACCAGTGCGAGACCTTTTATATGCAAAGAATGCAATATGACCTTTTCGCGCCAAGAAGCCCTTATGTTACATGCAAGCATGCATACTGATATAAGAAAATTTAGTTGTGCCATTTGTCGCATGACATTCGCACAAAATTCCGGACTGCTATCACACATGAAAGACAAACATCGCAATAATATCGACAGCGGAGAATGAGTTACTCGCCAAAATTGCTGAATTCTTTCTTCTAGGAGGATATTTGCAAAATTTCAGCAGTTTAAGAGTAAGCAGCGAATAATAAGTGTTCTAAAATAAATTTTATTAAATATAGTTTGGCATACAAATATTTATACTTCACGCGTCGCTATAAGTTTATTCTAAACATATATATATATAATATATATATATGTATTTAGTATAAAATATTGTCTATTTAAATAAAGCCGCCAACATTTATACCACGTAAATACATGTGGAATCTAAATTTTTTTTTTAATGAACACCAGCAAACATTTTCGAGTGAAATATAGTCCGAAATGAGTCTAAATAAAGAGAATAGGCTCATATTTATGAGTCGATATGAGTCAGAAATATTAAAATAAGAGCTTCATATTATGAGTCAGAAAATGTCGAAAATAAAAAATTTTTTGTAGTTTGACTTTAAACTTTTGGTTGTTAATGGATGCACCCGTTATCGGAGTGATACCACAATATTTTTCTTGTGTTGTGCGTGATTTTTATGAGTGTCCAAATGATTTTTGAAAAAAAGTGCTAAAATTATTTTTTGTATCGAAATGGATAAGAGCAAACATTGTTTAGACGACTTTAAACTTATTAACGAAAAAAATCCCAGACTTTCGATTTAACCAACACGGTTTCATGGGTGAGCACATGACCATAAAGCGAAAGTTCCAAGGTTAAGTCCCACACAGGAGAGAGAAAAATGAAATGAAATGAAAAAAATTTTGAAAATATAAATACTAATAATAGGGGTATTCACAAAGGCGTGTTAAAAACGTTGCAAATATTTTAAACTTTTTGTTACTTGCACAACTTTTTAAGCAGATTTTCCAACGCCTTTGTGAATACCCATAATATATTAATAAATATTTGAAATCATTATTATGGATATTGAAAGAAGACAAACAACAAAAACAAAAAATACATCTTAAAAAAAGTCAAAATTTTCTATTTTTCAATCCACGGTTTTTATACAATTTTAAGTTTTCATTAGTTAAGCTGGTTGTTCATCACATACTCAAATATAAAATGTGTTGCAAAAGTCGAATAAAAGTTTGACTTAACTTACGTCATGTAATCGGTTACTGAGGCAATCGGGCTTTCGAAGGGGAATTTAATTGTAATTGACTTTTAAATCTCAATGAATATATTATTGATAATGAGAAGTTAGCCTTTGATCATTAAAACTAGATTTGAAGTGGTACATACTCTCTTAAAATTTCACTACTCAATGATATAGGTATTTATGGGTTTTGAGAAATTTTTATGACGACCTTAAAATTATTCTAATCGTTGGGAAAACAGAAAATATTTGAATTCATAAATACACAAAGTTTAAAAATCTTAATACATACAGTCGAAACTCTTTCTAACGAACTCCTCTATAAAGAGTTTATCTCTATAGCGAATCTTCTGAAGGCTTTTTCGTTACATTTTTAGCGTCTTTTTTTTCTCCTTATAACGAACTCTCTCTGTAACCAAATTTTTTTCGCGGATTTTTAGAATTCGTTATAGACAGTTTCGACTGTAGTTTTTTTTTATGGAAAACAAATACAACTGTGTGAAACAGGACTCCAATCAAATTTCTCAAGCTGGCATGCTCTAGAAATCGAATCCGAATGAAAAAAGTTCGAAGTCAATCGGGCATGTCACAGAAATCGAATACGATTGAAAACGACCGAAATCAATGAAATTTCATACAAATTTAAACGAAATCGAACTTTTCTGTCGTATTCGATTTCTGTGACATGCCCGAATATGATTTTAATAGAAATCTAAGCAATTTCGGATTCGATTTCTAGAGTGTGTCTAAGGTTCTAAATATTTATATGCATATCTTTGGATGTTGATTTTAAATATTTCCTATTGCCCATAAAACCATTATTTACAAAATATATATGGAATGCCTCGAGGATAAATAAATTCTTTTCAATCTTGATTTGGTTAACTATTCTAGGAAATTATAAGCTAGTCAATTTTGATCGGTTACCAAAGCAAGCTTCAAATCAACGCTTTAAGATGTCTTAATTTTTCATCGGATGAATGATCTTATTAATTTAACTATTGTTTTCGTTGGGTACTCTGACAGATTCAGTCCCGATTTCACCAAGCTATTTAAATGAAACTTATTTGAGACGATATGTCAAATTTCATATTAAAAAAGTAAATTTTTATTTAAGTTTTATTTAAATAGCTTTGTGAAATCGGCCTCAGACTAGAATTATTCTACATTAAGATTTGTAAGCAATAGTTAACAAAGTTTACGAAAAACATACAATTTTGTTAATAATAGATTCGTTAACCCAAAATAATCTAAAACTCTAGTAACCAAACCAGAATCTCGCTACACTTCTAAAACAAAGATTTAAAAAACCTAATAAAATTGGACGGTATTACACAAAGCTATTAAAAAAACGAATACCAAATATTTTGAAATTTCGCCATTTTAAAAAGGACAACTATTCTTCTCTAAAAACGTTTCTGATTGTAAAAGAATCTTTTGAAAACTTAAATTATTCTCTTTCTATGTTCTTGTAAATATTTTTTTTTGGATTTCCCGTGGTGCAATTCCTTATTCGTAATGCAATACAATAATTATTGTGTTTGAATTTGAGATACAAGAAGGAGAGTTTCGCCCTCTTTTCATTGATACTTAATTTTGGCAATATGATTAAAACTTGCGCTTTCTCAGACTATATTAATTTGTATTTTAATTACTAATCGATCACCTTCACAGAATCCTTTGTGCACCATATCATTCAAATTAGCGTACTCTATGAATCCAAATCCTCGTGTACTGATCTTTTCGCGCGGCTTATGGAATGCAAGTATTTCAGGTTTTGTCATTATCGTATCCTGCTGGGAGAGATTCGTATCCTTTGGATGTATCATACAGAGTTTAATACGCCCCTTAAAAGGCCAATCTAGATGGAAGTCGTTTTCCGATTGCATCAAATGGACATGTAAGCTTAGCATATGATCTCTTTTTTGTTGAATATTTAATCGTGCACAAAACTTATAGCCATACGGCGAAGTGTAACACTCACGTGAATAGACCTGATTATTGGCGTTGGCACGTAGTTGCTCAATAAGATTCTGGAAGTTATTGATCTCCCACAGGATAGTACCGTTGCTATATCGTGGATCGATTTGTTGGCTAACTGAAGATAATTGTTTTTCAGATTCTCCATTTTCACATCGTGCTCCCGGGCTCGCTGTTCCAATACAACAATTCGCTGATACATCGCTTGAATTATCTGTTCGTCAGCCTCGTTGGCATATTGCGGCGGTGGGGGGGGCAGCGCTCCGTCTTCCGTATGTCCATTCGCCTCAGACGATGCTGATGTCGACTTCTGCGGATTCCATGTAGATAGTGCGGTTTGTTGAAATGCTTGCAACATAAGCTGCATGTGATGTGGCATGTCGAGCTTTAAGTGCTCTTCTAATGCATTTGTCTCCGGACGCCCAACGAAATCGCATTTAACACTTGCAAATGGGCATTTCTCTTCGGTTAGTTCCTGCCTACGATAAGGACAAGTTGGCAAGTGACGATCGACCTCAATGGGCGAAGCAATGAGCGCACAACCGAGCGGTGAATTCGGACATTTGAAACGAATTTGTCCAATTTCCCGTCGTGTGCAGTTATCTGGGAAAATATCGTGCTCCGTTGTTAGTTTCTTGTTATCCAATGGACAGCATTGATTGTGATTACGCAGCCAAGAATTCAGGCAGGACTTGCAAAAGCGATGTCCGCACGAAGTTAGGACAGGTTCATTCAGCCAGTGTATACAAATAGCACACTCGTACCTACTATCGGGATAGTCTAATTCATTATCTTCTGATGTTATGGACTCAGCTGGTGGAGAAAATTGCGTTTCTTTTCCTAATTTTCGCATTTTATGTGTAGAGATTAGCGTCGTCCGTCAATAATGAGTTTTCCTCCGCGTTTAAGTACGAAAACTCTGCTCCTTCAATCTGAATCACATTCTTCTTCCTAAAGGTGAGTACTCACCTGAGCGGAAAGGCTGCACAGTAAACAAGTTCCTACTCTGTAGCGGGCTAACGCAAGATACGTCTGTGGAGTTTTTGCAAATCGACGAAATTTTAATCGGCCTATTGGGTTTAATAAAGTACTTTTTGTTTTATTAATTTGAGCAAGCGAAAGAAAACCACCCGCAGGCAACAGTTTCACTTGCTGCTCACATCGTCTGACTTCAGACATGGATACTCAACTTACACAACTGTCAAATGCTTAAAATGTTTGAAATTTTCCAGTTATCATTTGGAAGACTATTTTATGAGATTATTCGTATACGAGTCTTTTTCGAGCCCCCCTTGATGATTTAAAAGCGATTGATTATAAAAGAAGATTATAAAACGACTCTTCAATATGTTTCAAAAGCGAGCCGTATTGCAAGTACAAAAACAAAAAATAAATCAATCGCCAATAAATCACGTAGGGGATTGAAATATCATAATTAAACCTCTTTCTAGGTTATATTTCACTTAATATTTTACTCAAAATTAAATTGATGGAATTTTTCTTTAAAGCTATAAACGAAAAAAACCCATAACTTGATTTGGCAAACACGATGTCGACGGGTGAGCAAAGTAAAAAAAAAAAAAACATTATTGAATCTATAAATAATACACATATACACGTAAAAGCCAAAAACTTTGTATTGATTTATCAATAATTTTTTTTTTTTTTTTTTTTTGGAAATCAATCGATTATAAATATATCTCGGAAAAGACTCGAAAACGATCAAAAATATCAGTCAAAAACACTCGAATATGATAACAAACATGACTCGAAAACTAAGTACATAATCTACAACCTTTTAAAGTGTGAGAGAGACAAATTTGATCACTATTATTTAATTCTTCAAAGTACGCCAACTACTTATTTCACACTTCCGAAGTCGGTGTTCGTGTTTGCTCTAAAAAATAAGCTGCAATCAAATGTTCTGGCATTTACTTTGCATAAAAAGGTAACATGTTCGTTTCTCAGGCGAAGTAAGGCCACAGCGTCGCATACAAGTCTTCTTCATTACTTGGCGGCTCAGTATAAGCGAAAGTGAAGTATTTAATTCGAAGTAATTCTCGATTTTTTTTTCCGCGTATTTCTTATGGGCACTTTACTTACTGCACATTTAAGTATAGGCTCTTAAAGTTCAAAAATTTGCCATGATTTTTTTAAACATATAATGGCATACTTTTAGGATATTGTTTAAATATTTCGGTTACTATTTTGAATAGCTTAAAATTATATTTTGACTGGAAGTTTGTCATATTTTACACAAATACGCACGAGCCGAATATATCTTTCGTTTTATTTTCTATTATGTCTAATAAAAATTATTTTTTGAACTTTGTAGTCATAATGTATATGATATGAGTCTTATGTACACTTAGTTATTGTGATGATATCTATTTTTCAAATTATGTTTATAAAATACAAAAACAATTACATAAAAAAAAGAAAGAAGGAGCAAGAAAAATCCGCCTAGAAAAATTAACTGGGAGATGTTTTAAAAAACCACGTAAAAGCAAAAACTGCGTAAAAATAATCCACGTAAAAAGAGGATAAAGTGTATATGTTTTGCGTAAACTTCCTCGAAAAAAATCCTTACTCAATGCCTGAAAGTCCCCGCATATTTACATTTACATTTCCGTTTGCCTTTTGGTTTTCCTTACACCCCTTTGTTTTGGTTATGCTCTGATGTCAAACGTTCCATGTTCTTTCATGATGTTCGTGAGAATATTTTGAAATGGGCGATTCATATCGCAATGAAATCTTATGGAATCATACTTTAAAACGCGCAAAATTTTTTTCATACAGTTTGTATATGAGGGTGCAAAAATGTCAGGTTTGCGCTTTTAAATGAGTACCCCGACAACACAATAAAAAAGTATCTGCAAGGTGTTTTCCCTCTTCCATTTAAAAATTCTCACAGAGCGCATTTCAGTTTTCTGTTGAATCTCACTCTATTCAGTCGTCTTCGGGGTGTATTTATTTCGCGTATTCAGAAATTCGGCATTTTCGTATTAAAGTGTATGTAGAAAAACATTTGAGCTTCAGTGAGTTATCAACTGTCTGTTCGACTGCAAGTGAAAATTTCGTGCGGGAATTCAAACGTGCATTATTAAATTTACGAAAATACGAAAGGCTTTATTAACCCTCTTCAATTTTAACTGAAATAGATTGATTAATTATTTTTATTAAAATGCCAAGAAACAGAGCAAAATATTTTAGGATTTTTTCTTTAATTGCTGTCATAGTAGTACTACCAATAATTCAAGCTCATTATTTGACTGAAGTTGCGAAAAATTACGAGAACAGTCCAACAAATCCAATTAACAATACAAGAAATACAGCAATATCAATTAGTGCAACATAAGTCCCATGAAAGTGATGGCGAGACGCTCGAATCATTCGTTTCGGTGAGAGGCGAAGGCCAAGAGAAGCAACATAGCGAATCGTACGATAAAAACGGTGACGTCGTTGATGATGTTTATGCCGCAAACGTTGATTCGCTCAATAAAGAAAACATTGGACATAACGACGTCGAACATGATGATGTTGGCGATGATGATGGAGAAGTGCAAAATAAGTTATTGTCGCGTAAAAGACGAGAACTTTCGGATTGGCTAATAGCGCCGAATACGAAATGGTGTGGAAAAGGAAACAATGCGGATGACAGGTAATATTTCATAAGAATGAACTCATTGGTAACTATGTTTAAAATCTTTAAATTATTTTTTAATAAATATTAATCTTAACAAAAAAAAAAAAAATATTAATCGAAATTATAATGGTTAAAAATGAAAATTCTATAATTTTTCCTTTAAGAAGGAGTGTTGAAGACAAATTCAATGAACTATTTTTTTTTTTTTTTTTTTTTGCAGATATAATCATCTTGGTGGGGCTTCAGCGGCCGATAAATGCTGTAGAAGACACGATCATTGTAAGATGTTTATACCCAGCATGAGCAACCGCTATGAGCTTTTCAATTACCGCCCGTATACCTTGTCGCATTGTAGTTGCGATCGACGATTTCGAACATGGTGAGTTCAACTTTTGAAAGACCATAATAGATTATATCAACGATTTCTTTAGTTTGAAAATGGCCAACGACGAAGACGCCAAAACAATTGGGAAACTTTTCTTTAATATGGTCCAATCGCATTGCTTCGTTGTAAAAACTGAAAAGATTTGTCAGCAACGCGCCGCCGATGGCAAATGCCAAAGTGAGATCGTCAAGCAAAAGGGATATGTTAGATTCAATAAGAGGTTCTAAGTGACAAGGAATCCGAAGAAGAAGAAGAAGAAGAACTGAAGTCATAATGGAAACCAAAAATGTATGGCTGTGGGGACATTCATTGGGACAATTAGACGTACGAAGCTATTATATCATTTATGGTAGTAATTAAAAACTGCTACCCTGCTTGAGACTGAGAGTGCTAAGTGGAATGATAGGTATGTAAAAGTTCACATAAAACTGATATTATAAGTATATCTTAGAGAAATTTATCATAACGAAAATAGTTTATCCAAAAAATTACAAAATATTAACTGTTCAAAGCTAAATATGCGATAAACAATAGAGGTCTGGAATTTTATAATTTGTAAAATATAATTTCAAAATACAGTCGAATCTGGATATAGTGAATTAATTTTTGCACGTCCTGTTCGTTGTATCCAGATTGTTCGTATTAGCGAGATTAAATGTTTTGTTCATTATTTACAGGCCCGTAGAGAGAAATTTGGGGCCCGGGGAATTTTTTTTGGGGGCCCCCTCACAAAAATGTGCGCCAAAAAAGAAGTCCCATGCCGATTGTGGGTCCCTTCAGAATGTTCGGGCCCGGGGGGAAATCGCCCTTTTCCACTCCCCTCTCTGAAGGCCTGATTATTTAGAAAAGTCTCAGCTGTCCAGCTGTTCATTATTTCAGGGATTCGTTATATCCAGATTCTACTGTATGTATTCAAACTCGAGTACAGAGGGGCTTTGTTCAGGAAAGTCTCAAATACCCTTCAAGTTCTTTTTTATTTTTTTATCTATGAGTCTGAAGAACTTTTTCTATCGCATTTGTTTTACGTGTCTTTTTTTTGTATTTTTCCTCATTTTCAGGCAGCTGTGAGAATAAGAATTGAAAAAAAAAAAAAATTAAATAACATAGAGGAAAATACGCATTTCTATAAATGAACTGATGACAAGAGCGACGACGGGTATTAATCAATGCCAAATGAACTTCAAAGTGATTACAGATAAAGAACACAATTATCTAATTCGGGTTAGAAGCAAGAGAAAGCACCGTTCACAGCACATTAAGGGAAAATTGTGAAATCGACAATTCATATCGAAATGCGCAAAAAGAAATTTCGAAATTTCTTTCAAAATTTATTCTTCCACTCATGTTTTATTAATTCCTTTAGGACGTAAGTGTTGGAAAATGAAAAAGACAAAAATTATGCATTTATTGGAAATATCTTATAAACTTCGCAAATATTGCGCTCCAAGCTTTAAAGTGTCGTCGCAATTTGTAAGCGAGAACACAAAATTATTCCAGATGCTCTTTAGTAATAATCTACTAGGCATAAATGAATCAAATTGTACTTAAACGTCATACGGTATACTTAGAACCCTTAAACGTACGTCAAAATAGTATTAATAATAAGCTTAATTCTATGTTTCAAAATACCACTTTCTGATCAAAGATTATGGCTTCTTTTGCGTACATAGTCGAAAAGACGTTCAAATTTGATCTACGCAATCTGGTAACGTGTATACATTTAACCTTGACAATGAAGCAAAGAAATCGGACGTCACATTATTTTTATAAGGTTAAGAATCTTTGTACACGTGTAGTTGAATTAAATTTATTTATGTATAGATGTATGAAAAAACTTTTGGATTTTATACGTAATCATCGAGCAATATGATACTGCTGTTAAAAATAGATAAGCATGAATATTTTAGTGATTTATATTGAATAAATTATTTGTTAGAAAAAAAAAATTCAACACTAAAACAATTATTTCCCAGTTTTCCATTAAGAAGAGACAATTTTATCTAGCCGTGAACATTTTTAAGCATTAAACAAAAATTTATGCTGAAAAAAAACACACAAAAAAAACCAAAAGAATTTTTGAAATCGATGACCAGCACTAGACATTCAAAGTAATTAATTTTCTTGCCCAATCTTATCGATTATCACTAATGGATTAAATACGAAAACGTGGAAAGCCATTTTGGCTAGGAAATTTGCGAGGAATT
Source organism: Chlorops oryzae (assembly GCA_020466095.1). Taxonomy (NCBI): domain Eukaryota; kingdom Metazoa; phylum Arthropoda; class Insecta; order Diptera; family Chloropidae; genus Chlorops; species Chlorops oryzae. The sequence goes on from CM035808.1 coordinate 38,777,645, forward strand.
AAAATTTTGCAAGCGATAAGAGCTTCAAGAATATATAATTTATGGTATTTTCTTTTTTTTTTCGCTTATCAAAATGAAACAAAAAACCGTTTTTCTTTGTGGAACAAAATAGAAAAAATCGACGTTCAAAGTCCGGTATAATTTTTAAATGGACACATGAAATATTTTAATTATTTTCTTGAACTTCGTCAATGTTGGGAATTTTAAAAGTTTTGGGGTGGTAAGAAAAAAATAATTCCACGATTATGACGTTAAATAGACAAAAAAAAATTAATAAATTCGATTAATTTTCTCAATACATTGCACAGTGGTTTAAAATCCAGTTTTTGAGGAATTTAATCAAAATTTCAACCTTTTCATTTCGCAAAACCGAAAATGCCATTTGATTACCAAAAGTTCCATTAGGTTAAAATTGAATAAAAAGTTGCCCGGTGGAAACCAGGTTTTAGGCGAACAGCTGACAAAGTCATTGTTTTGAATTCTCTGTTTGTTGAAGTTTGATGTAGTGAAAGAATACTTAAAGTTTAAAAAGCCGTAAAAAGAGAACAAACGTAAAAAAAGTTCGTATTAAATATGGAAAGTATCAATGAAGGTATGGAGATTTGAAATATTTTTTTAGTTTGTGCAAATAGTTGTCACAGTTGTGGTATTGCGTTGTTTAAAATATGTTGTCTTTAATACACAAATTTGTTAATAGTTTTTGTGTTCAGTGGAGCTGATTTCACGAGGTTCCAAGGGGTTCCACGACATATATATATTTTCTGAAAGGGTATTTTGTGTGCTTTTATATGAATGTAATATTTCTGGCGTCCGTTCAAGTCCGCTGCTAAAAATTCACTTTATTTCGCAGGCTAAAAAATGTCGATACTTTCAAAATTTGGACTTAGAAAAAATATGACCCTACTGCGGTTAACGGCTGCATCGCTGGTAGGTATAAAAAGTAAGAAAACTAAAGTCTGTCAAGCCCGACTTTGAAATACCCAGCGTCCCGACAATATTGGCGCACTTTGATTTGCCTTTCCGTACGAAAGATACACAAAATTATTATATGCGGACTTGACAGTAGACGAAACGTGCTCTTTCTACGTCTTATGCTTCGTAAGCTACAAAAAATCTCCATTTGTGGGCGTGGCAGTGGGCGGGCTACATAAATTTTTTTCCTGCACTTTCGTTCAACTTGTTCAACCTATGTTGCGAATTTGAAGCTGTTACGCCTTTTACTTCACAATTTACGATAAACCCTTATTTGTGGGCGTGGCTCGAGAAGGACGGCGTCTATTTTTTCTCAGGATATGTCCCTTTTCGTAGTTTACCAGTGCACCAAATATCAATGAAATATGTTGAGTGGTTCACAAGTTACAAGCATTTTACTGAAAACACATTAAATTCATTTGCGGGCGTGGCAGTGGGCGGATGTCTCCCGTTTTTACTTAGGATCATACTCGGATCCCGATATACACGTGTGCCAAATTTCGACTTCATTAGTTCAGCCGTTTCGAAGGAGATCCGACCACGGACGGACGGACATGTCTAAATCGATTCAGTTTTTGATCCTGATCATTTCTATATATATTTGTCTATATCTCCAGAGCTTAATTCTCCCTGTTACAAGATTCGCACAAAACTAATATACCCCGCTTACGCTAGGTATAAAAAAGATAAAAAATTAAGATAAAATACTTATATATTAAAATATTTATTGTCAAGATTTAAAACAACTTAATTTTGTAGTTAAAAGGAGACAATATTTTGTATAGATTCCGTTCGGTCTCAAAGGGTTAAAATGAAATTTTTTTTAACACAAAATCTAATCGAATTGGAATACAGTCAAACTTCCATAGCTCGAACTTATCGAACAACTCGAATTTTCTATAACATGAACTGAATCGGGTGGCAATAGCGAATATTTTATAAACAATTTCGTTTCCCCAACTCGAAGTCTCTATAACTCGAACTATTTCTTTAGATAATTATGGTTCGAATTATGAAAGTTTGACTGTGTTTGGTTTTGATTTTAAGAATGATACGCAAATCTGATGAAACCCCTCACCTGTCGTAGATTCATTATTCTAAAGAAATTACTGATAAAGAGGCTTTCGAAATAAAGTCGAAAGTGCAGTTGAGAATGACGTTTTTTAATTTTGTTGACATAAATGAATTAAAATAAATATTTTTGTTTTTCGCATCTAGTCCCTGACGTGGATGAAAAAAAACAAATAATCATTGTTATTATGAAATGTCGAAAAGTAGATTTAAGCTCTCGCTTTGAATTCGATATCTCAAACAGTAGGATTTTTAAGCTTTGGGTTATTTCTATGGGGCATTTCACGTGAAGCGAGCAGCGCAAAAATGGTCATGTTCTGAAAATCTTGCATATTTTTATCAACAGTGTCTCTAGAAAATTTCATTCAGAGGCCAAAAAATTTCTGTTGTATGACTGTGTTGTATCACACTTAGTTTTAAAAAATGACGAAATGAAAAATACGTTTTTTTGCATGCAATGTTTTGAATAAATAAAAAATATTTCTAAAAAATAAATAGTAACGATTTGTATAGAAAATTTATTAAGCTATTGAAGAATGCAAAAAATTTCAAATACATTTTTGTTTTTTTCAGTGTAATACTGGTTGTGAAATGGTTAAACCAAAATCGCAACAACTAAGCCCTTTTTGTTTTTTTATTTTTTAGATTTTAAGCTTAAAGTGTGAAGAACATGTCATGTAAGTTTGAAAATGGATTCTTTATTAGTTTAGGAGATACAAAGCATTGACCGTGCGTACCCAGCATTTCATCCTCAATAAAAACGAAGCGAGCGCATTACATTCACAGTTCAAAACGGAACGGTTAATAATGCGCTCGTTTCGTTATTATTGAGAAACAGAAAGTTCTTAAATAAATTCAGCATCAAAAATCAGGTACAGTCGAACTTCCGTATAGTGAACGTCTATACAATGAAGTTCTCCCTACTATGATATAATTTCAACGCACAGATTTTTCGTTCCACTTTGAGTGTACGTGTTAATAATTTCTGTAAAAGAAATTTCTATATAATGAAGTGATTTTCTGGTCCCGTGCGACTTCATTATAATTGAATATTCTTCAATTACCATTACAAGTAATTGTAATTAAGTGTGTAATTAATTACAATTTTGTAATTGGACTGCCCAGGTCTGCCATAAAGAACAGCTCGAACCGCTGACCTCTGCGGGTTGGTAAGTCCGTGTCTTAACCATTACGCTAAACAAGCAAATTTAATGCATTGATCAAAACGCTAATTTGAGTTTTTGGTTGCTGAAGTTTTTGTGGAACGCACGAATAGAATTTTACTACAAAAATTTATTAATTGTAAAATATAATATGTATCATATTAAAATCTTAAGTAAGAAATTGCAAAAGTATTGGTCAAGACCCGACTTTGAAAGTACCCAGCGTCCCGACATTATGAGTTCGCACGGTATGTTTTGCTTCTCTATTTGATGATTGGCGTGGTCAAGTGGGAGGGCAACATAATATTTATTTCCGCTACAAACCTTTCAAATTCGCCTTGGTGAACCTATGCCTTGCGAATTTGAAGCTTCTACGCCTTTTACTTCGGAAGTTACGAAAAAATCTTCAACCTTTGAATGCGCGTGCGACAGTGTGGCGAGCCACAAAAAATTCTTTCCTACAACCAAATTTTCATTCGCCTTGGTGAACCTATGTTGCGAATTCGAAGCTTTCTACGCCTTTTACTTCGGAAGTTATGAAAATTCTCTATTTGTGGGCGTGGCAGTGGGCGGGCTACATAAATTTTTGTTCCTAAACCTTTCATTTGCACTTGGTCAACCTATGCTGCGAATTTGAAGCTTCTACGCCTTTTACTTCACAAGTTACGATAAGCCCTTATTTTTAGGTTTTGGGGCGTGGCTCGAAGAGGGACGGCGTCTATTTTTTTTCAGGATATGTCCCTTTTCGTAGTTTTACCAGTGCACCAAATATCAATGAAATATGTTGAGTGGTTCACAAGTTACAAGCATTTTACTGAAAACACATTAAATTCATTTGTGGGCGTGGCAGTGGGCGGATGTCTCCCATTTTTACTTAGGATCATACTCGGACCCCGATATACACGTGTGCCAAATTTCGACTTCATTAGTTCAGCCGTTTCGAAGGAGATCCGACCACGGACGGACGGACGGACATGTCTAAATCGATTCAGTTTTTGATCCTGATCATTTCTATATATATTTGTCTATATCTCCAGAGCTTAATTCTCCCTGTTACAAGATTCGCACAAAACTAATATACCCCGCTTACGCTGGGTATAAAAAAGATAAAATATTAAGATAAAATACTTATATATTAAAATATTTATTGTCAAGATTTAAAACAACTTAATTTTGTAGTTAAAAGGAGACAATATTTTGTATGGATTCCGTTCGGTCTCAAAGGGTTAAAATGAAATTTTTTTTAACACAAAATCTAATCGAATTGGAATACAGTCAAACTTCCATAGCTCGAACTTATCGAACAACTCGAATTTTCTATAACATGAACTGAATCGGGTGGCAATAGCGAATATTTTATATACAATTTCGTTTCCCCAACTCGAAGTCTCTATAACTCGAACTATTTCTTTGGATAATTATGGTTCGAATTATGAAAGTTTGACTGTGTTTGGTTTTGATTTTAAGAATGATACGCAAATCTGATGAAACCCCTCACCTGTCGTAGATTCATTATTCTAAAGAAATTACTGATAAAGAGGCTTTCGAAATAAAGTCGAAAGTGCAGTTGAGAATGACGTTTTTTAATTTTGTTGACATAAATGAATTAAAATAAATATTTTTGTTTTTCGCATCTAGTCCCTGACGTGGATGAAAAAAAACAAATAATCATTGTTATTATGAAATGTCGAAAAGTAGATTTAAGCTCTCGCTTTGAATTCGATATCTCAAACAGTAGGATTTTTAAGCTTTGGGTTATTTCTATGGGGCATTTCACGTGAAGCGAGCAGCGCAAAAATGGTCATGTTCTGAAAATCTTGCATATTTTTATCAACAGTGTCTCTAGAAAATTTCATTCAGAGGCCAAAAAATTTCTGTTGTATGACTGTGTTGTATCACACTTAGTTTTAAAAAATGACGAAATGAAAAATACGTTTTTTGCATGCAATGTTTTGAATAAATAAAAAATATTTCTAAAAAATAAATAGTAACGATTTGTATAGAAAATTTATTAAGCTATTGAAGAATGCAAAAAATTTCAAATACATTTTTGTTTTTTTCAGTGTAATACTGGTTGTGAAATGGTTAAACCAAAATCGCAACAACTAAGCCCTTTTTGTTTTTTTATTTTTTAGATTTTAAGCTTAAAGTGTGAAGAACATGTCATGTAAGTTTGAAAATGGATTCTTTATTAGTTTAGGAGATACAAAGCATTGACCGTGCGTACCCAGCATTTCATCCTCAATAAAAACGAAGCGAGCGCATTACATTCACAGTTCAAAACGGAACGGTTAATAATGCGCTCGTTTCGTTATTATTGAGAAACAGAAAGTTCTTAAATAAATTCAGCATCAAAAATCAGGTACAGTCGAACTTCCATATAGTGAACGTCTATACAATGAAGTTCTCCCTACTATGATATAATTTCAAACGCACAGATTTTTCGTTCCACTTTGAGTGTACGTGTTAATAATTTCTGTAAAATGAAATTTCTATATAATGAAGTGATTTTCTGGTCCCGTGCGACTTCATTATAATTGAATATTCTTCAATTATCATTACAAGTAATTGTAATTAAGTGTGTAATTAATTACAATTTTGTAATTGGACTGCCCAGGTCTGCCATAAACCAACCCGATTATTACCGACCGCCGGCTAGACGAATTCGATGGAGCGAACTGCCATAATTTAACCGGTAGGGTTTGGACTAGAGATGCACGCGTGAGTGACTTTTGATTCACGATCACGCACGCTAACGGTACCAAAATTTTCGTGCATGCATGCTCACGCACGTTTCAAAAATTACTTGCTGTTTTTTATTGGACATACTCATGCGTTTTAAAAAAAGATTGTAAAATACGACGGAAGAGGAAAGATAACATATATGCGTTCATGAATGCCGGTATAATCGCAAACGCTTTCATTTTCATCATTCAAAACTGAACGTTTGTGTAACGCTTGACAAATGTTCAACCGTCTCTAGAGCCGATATTATCGGAATTCATTCGAACCCTTGAAAGAGTGAACTCTGAAAACTTCTTTGCGTTAACTTTCAAAATACATGGAAGCTTTGACGGCTGTTTAAAATGTTCTCAAAGTTCACTAAGTTCGAGCTCTGACTGAATACCATCATGCATATATTACTATATATGTCACTCTCATAGATTTTGGGCGGGACATTTCGCGCCAGTTAGAAAGAGATGTTACTCGCCAGGCAAAAACAGAGCGAGGGAGAAATACTTTTGGTGAGTACCTAAGTGAAAAATGCTCATTTTGGTGGGTACCCAAGACCGTGGTGGGTACCCAAGACCGTGTTGAAAAGAGCCAAAATAGAAACGGCTCCTGAGTGACACATATAGTTATATATACCATCATGGTATCGATGATTTGAGAGCTCATATATTTACTACTGACATGTAGGACTGTAGGTCCAATAGCTTGAATAGACACATCAAATGCTTGTCAGGCATGTGAGAGTGTGTAAGTGAAAATGGCACACGTGTGCCTATACGTATACGTTGTGTGAACAGAATTCACTAATACACGCTCACATGCCTGACAAGCATTTGATGTGTCTATAGAGCGCATAATGCTGGCCACTCACGCGATACCGATCGAAGCGATTTGTCCATGTTAACAAAAAGTTACGCGTGTGAGGGGTGGTTTGTGCACCGATCCCAAGTATTTGAAATTTTTCATAAACCAGCGATTTGTTGACGCGTGAGTGGCGCGGTGTAGGCACTCTCTCAATTCGCATGCTCTCAAACCGGTTTTGGTTTGTTTTTTTTCAATGCATTTTCTCATTTTTCTGTAGTCGTTGTCGCGTAAACATCGACGGATGAAATGGCAAATGTTAGTAAAGCCTTTCTGGAGGAATTTTAGCTGACATGTTGATCGCACGACGACGAGAGCGAAATGACGGTTTACGGATCGGTGTGTCGTGTATGGGCAACATACTTTATACCAATCGCTTCGATCGGTATAGCGTGAGTGGCCAGCATTAAGGTGAAAACACTCACGCACTGCGGCGCACTGCGTGGCATGGCATAGCATAGCATGGCATAGAGAAAATTTGTAGTAAACAGTGACGCATAGCAATCAGCTGATTGATGAATGTTTCACACATATGTGCAGTGCTGCCAGTAGTTTTGGACAATTTCCCCTTTGTAGTCCTTAGAAAATCCCTATTTTCCCTATTAGTTTAGGTAAAATCCCACGGAAACCTTTGGATAATCTTGATTGTACTGAACGAAAAGCGTTTCTTTGTAATGCTAGGATTAGACGATTGACGAAAAAGCGTAAATCTTGCGTCAATAGATTTACGTCCGGTTGACGTTTTTTTATCGCAATCATAAATATATTTCCCCCCTATTTACACGATTGACCAAAAAGCCGTCAATTTTAACAACTTCAACCAAATTTCGATTGACATAATTTAAAAAAAAAGGTAAATCGTCAATTGTACAATCGAACCGTTTACACGCATTGTTGTATTTTAGATCAATCGAAGTAGTCATTTAGTTGACGGTAATTTTCAATGTTAAAAAATTCGATGAATTGTGGAATCTTGCCGCATCGGCGCTGTAGATGGGAAACATATTGTTATGAGAGCACCACCAAACTCTGGAATGCACCTACTACAACTACAAAGGAACTACAGTATATGTTTTAATGGCGATAGCAGTGCCCAATACAAATTCCTGTATGTGGATGTCGGTGTAATGGTCGCATCTCAGACGGTGGTGTTTTCAACAAGTGTTCATTTGGTGAATTTCGGCTTAAGTTTCGTCTCTGCTTTCTTCATTATACCTTTTCCGAAGGAAAGGGTATATTAAGTTTGCACGGTGTATGTAACATACCAAAGGAGTCGCGATAGATATAGACATATATATATATTCTTGATCAGGGTGACAAAAGGAATCGATCTAGCCATGTCTGTCTGTCTGTCTGTCTGTCTGTCTGTCTGTCTGTCGGTCACACTTTAGTTTTTCGTATTAACTCCTAAGCCATGAAAGATATCATATTGAAATTCGCATGGACATGAACCAGGTAAATGTCCGAAAAACTGCACACAAATTTTTTTCGTAGTCCCTTCTTGGTCGTGGGAAGTGGTTCAGAAGTTTCAAAAATCACGATTTTTAACGTTTTCGTGGATAACTTTTTGACTTTACATCCCAGCTTATTGAAATTTGGTGTGTGTATAGCTACTATGTAGACTTAAGCTTTCGCTGAAAAAAAATTGCGACATCGCTAAAACTATGGTCATCATCCTACATATAAGAAAAAAACACTCTTTCTCTTATTCTCATATCTGTATACAAAAATGATTTTTTTTTTTTGCTTCTTCCAATTGTGTATTTTGCCGCCAAATATAGTCGTCACTTAAGGTTAAAATTTGGCCATGACCACCATTCGCGAAATTCGCAAAAATTTGATTTTCACTATTTTGAATTGAGTATTTCGCAGCTAGACATATTGTCCTCTAACGGTTAAAATTTGACCATGACCACCATTCGCGAAATTTTTTTGCTTAATAATAATCTCGAGTTTTAGAAGCTAAATCGAAATACAGATAAGGTATAAATAGATATCCAAGCTAGAACAACGAAAACGGCAGGATTTTTTGTTAAGGTAATGTTTTAACATATTTTAGGCTGAGGAAAAGGTACTGTGCAATCGGCTTTGCCGATGTAAACTTCTTTACTTGTTTTCGAAATATATTTGAAGTTTTTTCGTTTCAAAAATGAAAATTATTTTTAAACGTTCAATATTTTTTTTCAAAATTGACGACTGTGGTTGACGCTTGAGACGTCAACCACTGGTTGACTGAAATGGGCTATGAATTCGAAATTATGTGTCGAAAGTTGCGTTTACACGATTGATCCTTTTGCGTAAATTTTTATTGACGAAAATTTAGAGCAATCTAGGGACAACCAGATTGGAGTAGTTTGACGCAAATAAAATTGTGCCATTACAACGATTGATGTAGTCCCTCATGTTGCCACTACTAGTCCCTTCCTAATTCCACTTCTAATGTATCCAACTGACCTTTTTAACATGGGCCTGGTATTGGAGAGGGACTAGTCCGTAAAACGGCTGACCCTAGGCCAGTTCTTTTTGGGTCAATTTTCATAATTTTGTCTGGTTTAGGGCTAGTCAAATTAGGAATAAAAAAACAATTTCTTATATATGTTTTATTTTTTTAACAACTTTTTTTCATTTCATTTTCAATTATTTTTCACAGCAGCAGTTTCTTTAAAAATTTAAGTAGAGCAAAAAGGTAACTTAACATATTTTTCACTGCTTTGTGAAAGATGAAAAAAATATTTTCTCTAAGTTGATGAAAGTGTCATTTACAGACTACCCATAAACCAACCCGATTATTACCGACCGCCACTAGACGAATTCGATGGAGCGAACTGCCATAATTTAACCGGTAGGGTTTGGACTAGAGATGCGCGCGTGAGTGACTTTTGATTCACGATCACGCACGCTGACGGTACCAAAATTTTCGTGCATGCATGCTCACGCACGGTTCAAAAATTACTTGCTTTTTTTATTGGACATACTCATGCGTTTTAAAAAAAGATTGTAAAATACGACGGAAGAGGAAAGATAACATACATATATGCGTTCATGAATGCCGGTATAATCGCAAACGCTTTCATTTTCATCATTCAAGACTTCATTCAAAACTGAACGTTTGTGAAACGCTTAACAAATGTTCAACCGTCTCTAGAGCCGATATTATGGGAATTTATTCGAACCCTCGAAGGAGTGAACTCTGAAAACTTCTTTGCGTTAACTTTCAAAATACATGGAAGCTTTGATGGCTGTTTAAAAAGTTCTCAAAGTTCACTAACATATATAACTATATATGTCACTCAGGAGCCGTTTCTATTTTGGCTCTTTTCAACACGGTCTTGGGTACCCACCACGGTCTTGGGCACCCACCAAAATGAGCATTTTTCACTTAGGTACTCACCAAAAATATTTCTCTCTCGCTCTTTTTTTGCCTGCCGAGTAACATCCCTTTCTTACTGGCGCAAAATGTCCCGCCCAAAATCTATGAGAGTGACATATATAGTAATATATGTTCACTAAGTTCGAGCTCCGACTGAATACCATATAGTACTATAGGTCTAACTGTCGACGTCATATAGAAAAAAACTATAAAAACTATAGCTGCAACTTCGTCCAAATTTTGGCGCGTTATGGCATGATTTGGTGAAAAAGTTCAACTGTGGTGAACCACGCCATAAGTCGAGTGTTGTGGTGAACCACGCAATAGAAAGTGTGGTGTACCACGTAATAGCTTTTGGCCGAAGTTGCAGCTATAGTTCTATATGGTCGACGTCGAAAGGCCTCTGCCGCTAATAAGAAATTCCCCATTAGGCAGGTATAGGAAATTCAACTCTTTCGAGAAATTCACCAGAAAGCTACCAACAACAATACAGGCAGACAAAAAGTGGCACTATGATGCCACTTGCAAGAAAATTATAATAGAAACACCGCGTCGACTTGGTTTTTTATATTGCTTGAAAAGTTCATAATTGAAACTTTATTAAATTTATTACGATATGTTTTTGCTTAATGTGCACGAATGTTTTCATTTTGAAATAAATTGACATACATTTTTTACTACGGCTACGAATTTGATTGTACATAGAATTTAGTATTTTCGCTGAAACAGTGTGATCAAAAGGTTATGTGCACAAGGTAGGACGAAAAGAACAATTTCTACTTCTCCTTAATATTGAAAATAGAGCTGGGCGCGTGACGTGAAATTTCCAGTGTCACGATGTGTCACTGCTACTCACTGCGTGACGTGAATGTGCGTGAGTTCAAATATCGTGATTTTCACCGTGAGTGAGTGAAAAATTACGCACGCACGGGCTACTCACGGAAAAACATTAATTCATAAAACCAAAGTAGGCATTGAGTAGAAAATATCTCCAAAGAAAAAATTTTTAACTATTTGAGTCAAGGCGTATTTAACAAGGTGGTGGCAGTAGGAACTGCTCTTCTTCTTCCCCTTTTTCAACTCGGAACTGTCAAAATTTTGTATTGAATTTCGTACGCTTACATTTTTCAACGAAATTAAAAATTTTTATATTGGAACAAAATTCAAACAAGCGTGAACTGATTTTGACATTTCCGAGTTTTTTTTACATTGTTGTTGTACTACTGCAACCACCTTGTTAAATACGCCTTGTATTTGAGTTTGAAGCAAACTAATCTTAACGCAGTGTTGCCAGTTTAGGGGTTTTTCCCCTAGATTTAGGGGTTTTTCCTACTTTTAGGGGGTCGTTTAGAGGGAACAAATTTTCCTAGGAGAATTTTAGGGGCTTATGATATATATGTATAAACAAATATTGTGCGAAGTTTAAAGTGTTTGATATGGAAAATCTGTCAAATTTGTTGTTGTTCTTTCCAAATTACTTTTTTTTCATTTCGAATATTGTACTTTTTAGGGGGCACATTTCCAATCTGGGGGGAGGTAAGGAGTAGTTTTAGGGGGAGCTACCTGGCAGCACTGTCAACGCAAACTGAATGTACCGAACAGAAAACAAGAAATCGAAAATGATTTAAAAAAGGATTCATTAGATCCTCGGTATTCATTTTTCACGCCTCCGAAGCATAAAAGTGAAGTTTGGACAGGATTTGAAGTAGTCAAATTCGAGGGCGCTATCGAAAACTTCGCACGATGCATCCAATGCAAGAAGATTTTGTGTGTAAACCTGTTTAATTGCTTATGTTTTATGTTCGGCACATTCATTTTGCGTTAAGATCAGTTTGCTTCAAACTCAAATAGTTTAAAATTTTTTCTTTGGTGATATTTTCTACTCAATGCCTACTTTGGTTTTATGAATTAATGTTTTTCCGTGAGTAGCCCGTGCGTGCGTAATTTTTCACTCACTCACGGCGAAAATCACGATATTTGAACTCACGCACATTCACGGACGTGACGTGATTGTGCGTGACTTGCTATAAGAGCGTGCGTGAGCGTGCGTGAAAGATCACTCACGCGCCCAGCTCTAATTGAAAATCCTTGATTAGTTTTATATTTTTCAAGCTTTTCATGGTATTTTATGAGTTTGGTAGATATTTTATATGTAATGTACCTGAAAATCGCCCAAAATTAAAAATAAAAGTGGCAATGCATTTCACCACAGCAGAGCTAAAGATTTCGCTGCCATAGCATGCTTCTCTTTTCCTCATGCTATATGCCTATGTTGAAGCAGCGTAGCTCTAACACATTGCAGGGATTAGGAAGAAGAAGAGTTAGACCTACAGTCCTATATGATGTTTAGCATACAATACTACAAGTGACACTTGGCTATGGAGGGAAAAATTGTATGGAACATGGACTTTCACCACACAGATTGGACATTCAACAAGAGCAATACAGCCGCAAAAAAGTTTGGACTTTCACCAAAACGCGTGTACGTACAATGCCAGTGTCACTAACACACAGTCAAAAACAAATTTCAACTCCCCACAGCTATCAGTCGTTTTCAGTCGCACTCATTTCGACTATTCTCTCTGTCGTATTCGCTCTTATGTATTCATATCAAACCTACAAGCAAATTAAAAAAAAAAAATGAGAGTGTCACTTGTAGTATTGTATGATGTTTAGCTTACTTTGCTTACCTTTTCCCGTTGGGACACGCTCAAAGTTGATACAACTTTTGATGTGTCTATACCCCGCATTACAATGACAAAAGCTACGTTTTAAGGAAATTTTCAACCATGAGGTAGTACCATTTATGAACATTTCAATGCAACAGCATCAACAACTACGAAAAAGAACACAAAAGGAAAGAAAAACACGTGCATAATTGTTGTGATCCATGAATTTCTTTTAATTTTCAGATAAGTTAAACTATTTTACTAGAATAGCGCAATTTAAAACAAAATGGGTAAAAAGACAAAAGTAGGAAAAGCTCGTAAGGATAAGTTTTATCAATTAGCCAAGGAAACAGGTAAGTTTATTTTTCGTTCTTTCAGAATAAACTAATATCAATTAACTATCTCATTTCGTTTTCAAAGGATTTCGCTCTCGTGCTGCGTTCAAGTTGATTCAACTCAATCGAAAATTCGGTTTTCTGCAAGAATCACAAGTATGTATAGATTTATGTGCAGCTCCTGGTGGATGGATGCAAGTAGCAAAGCAAAATATGCCAGTTTCGAGTATTGTTGTTGGCGTCGACTTGTATCCCATTCGCGCCATTCCTGGATGTATTGGGTTGGTGGAAGATATTACTACTGACAAGTGTAAGCACTCTTTAACAAAAGAATTGCAAACATGGAAAGCCGATGTCGTATTACACGATGGTGCACCCAACGTTGGTAAAAATTGGCTATACGACGCTTATCAACAAATTTGCCTTACCTTAAGCGCTCTGAAATTGTCAACACACTTTCTACGTAATGGAGGATGGTTTGTTACCAAGGTCTTTCGTTCGAAGGACTATAATGCTTTGCTGTGGGTATTGAAACAACTGTTCCGGAAAGTTCACGCGACCAAACCAAGTGCTTCACGTAAAGAATCTGCAGAAATATTTGTAGTCTGTCAAGGGTATTTGGCGCCTGATCGCATAGATCCAAAGCTACTCGATGCGAAGTATGTTTTCGAAGAACTGGATTTAGACGGAAAGAAAACGTGTAGCTTACTGCATCCTAATAAGCAAAAACGCATTAAGGCTGAAGGATATACCGAGCAGGATATAGCACTTCGAAATAATTTATTAGCATCAGAATTTCTTCAAGCTGAAAATGGCTTAGCTGCACTGCAAGGTATTGCTGCTATTGAAATAGATGAGGAGCGTATAGATAAGCATCCGAAGACAACAACTGAAATACGTGAATGCTGTAAGGATATAAAAGTTCTCAACAGGAAGGATATTAAAGGACTATTGGCTTGGTGGAAAACACTCAAGGATGAGTTCTACAAAAAGGAAGAAGCAGAAACAGCAGTAATTGAGGAAGAACCAGTAAAAAAACCATTAACTCAAGAAGAAGTTGAAGACATGGAAGAGGAGGAATTACAAAAACAAATAGCCGATTTGGCTGAAGAAGAACAGAAAGAGCTGAAGCGAAAGCGAAAGAAAACTTTAAAATCAAAGGCAAAGCTTCAGGAGAAAATGAATCTGAATATGATCATAAAGGGAGATGAAGGACCAAAGGATGAAGGTCCTGAGGATATTTTCGCATTGAAGGACATTAAAACGCATGAAGAGTTAGATAACTTGCTTGATGCTCCGCCTGATTTTGATGTAGAAGCCAATTCAGGTGTCGAGTTTCAAAAGTTGCCGAAATATAAAAAGTCAGTAAGCAATATTTATTACTTTGTTATTGCTATATAAAATTGTTTTCCCTCATTTAAGGTACGAAAAAGATGATAAACGTCTTGACGATGAAGCAAATTACGAAAATGATGATGAGCCCGAGATTTCACCTGCTGAGGACTCTGATAGTGATTACGAAAAAGATGGCCTTGGTCTCAGTGACGATGAACGCGATGAACACGATGAAGGCAAGCACAAAGCATCAAAAAAGAAAAAGCGTACTGAGCATCCTTTGATCAAATCTGGAGATTTTCGTGACAAAGATACTCGTCGGCAGCAACGCGTGCAGCTGTGGTTTGAAAAGGATAATTTGCAAAAAATTGATACAGACGATGATGAAGATTATGATCTCGACCATTTGGCTGATGAATACAAACGCAAAGGAGTTTCGGTTTTGGGAGAGACGCAAAGCTTTTTTGAAGGAGAAAGTAACAAACTTCCACTGGGCAAGAAAGCGAAACGACGAGCGAAACATGAGACTCCTTCGAAAAATTCGTCATCATCGGAATCATCTAGCGATAGCGAAGAAGAGATAAATACAGAAGATGATAAAACAGCTACTGACATTAGCAAAGGTATATTGATTCTTGGGAATAAATACATATGACCATTTTATTTTTTTCGTTTTATCATTTGTTTAGAACCTAAACTCAAAAAAATACGGCTAACTGAGGAAGAATTAGCTTTGGGTGCAATGATGATACGTGGGAAGAGGACAAGACGCGATTTAATTGAAGCTGCTTGGAATCGATATTCTTTTAATGATGAAAACCTTCCCGCTTGGTTTGTCCAAGAGGAAGAACTTCATATGAAAAAACCAGTTCCTGTTCCGAAGGAACTTTCTGAGGAATATCAACGTAAAGTACAAGAGTTAAATGTACGACCAATTAAGAAGGTAATGGAAGCTAAGGCACGCAAACGTCGACGTGCACTCAAACGCATGGCAAAGGCTAAAAAACAAGCTGAGAAAATTATGGAAAATAATGATGCCACAGCAAATGAGAAGGCTAGACAAATTAAGAAGTTGTATAAAAAGGTGCAAGAAAAGAAGAAGGAAATCACTTATGTTGTTGCTAAAAAGTCTCAAGCAACTGGTCGACGAGCGAAACGGCCGGCTGGAGTTAAGGGACGATATCGCTTGGTGGATCCTCGTCAGAAAAAAGATAAACGTAGCTTGGATGCAAAGGCAAAACGAATTAAGCGTAAAGGAAAAAAATAATTTCCGTTGGTTAAAATATTCAATAGTCTTACATATATATTGTAAAATACTAGATTTTTAGTAGAAAACCCTATTAAAAATTTTAAAGAGAGTATTTTTGTTCTCTGTGTATCACGAGGAAACATACCTAGAGACTTTTAGAACTCAAAGAAGTATAGTCATATTTGAAGCCACTTGAAAATTCTAAAATCAAAACAAAAATTCGTAATAAGAGCGTCTGACGATTTATTACAAACGAAATAAAAGCGATGGTTACCCAGGCCATTTGCTTTCAACCATAGAATAAGTAATCATATAGAAGGAGCGTCTGAACGATTGCTTCGTTGCGCATAATAGGCGCGGGCGGTAAGGAAGAGGTGGAAGAAACGAAATTCTCTCTCATTCTTAATCCTATTGATGCTCACAGCAGAACCCGCTCATAACATATTTGCATGGTATGAGCGAAAATAATCTATATTTTGACTTTAAAGTCCTATAACTTTTGATACACTGCTCCGATTTTCATAAAATAAAAACTATAAGAAAATTTGAATAATTTGGAAATTCTTATACGCTTACTCTATATAGCTATCTACAAAAGGAAAAAAGTTCGTAACTGACACAAAATTTCAAGTCTTCATAAACCTACAATTTCTATTAATTCTCTTCACATTCATAGCGAAACAATGAGAGCGGGCTCCACCCGAGGAACCTGCCATACAATTTTTGCTTTGTATGAGACGCTCCTTCTATATTATTACTTATTCTATGTTTCAACTCACCATTAACTTTCATTTCGATGACAATGGGAGCAAGTTCCAAAGTACATAAATGCTATTAGCGCTATGAACCAATGACATTTACAAGAAGATGAATAATGAAAATATTCAGGGGTGTTACAGAATCCGATAGCTGTCGGAATTGGAATTTTAGTCGACTGAATTTTCATATAAATTTCATAGACAGCAGGATAAAATAGGGTTCTGTGCAATTCAGAACCAATAATAGTTCCATTCTGTGACAACGCTGATTTACTTTCTTCCGACTTTCAACTTTAAAAAATGTTTTCGAATACACGTTTAGTCTCCTAAGAGATTTTTTGGAAAATTTTAAAATCAAATACTTTCATTTTCTTTGCAAATATTAAGGTGTATTTAATAAGGTACCTTCAGGACGTGTCGGGCAAATTTCCTAAAAGCTACTAGTGCTTTCATTAGATACTAAAGAACTAGTGCAAATGGAGGTAGATTTTCGTATAAGGCATATACTTAGCAGCAAATAGTAAAATTAGAATTTCCAAAATAAACACGTTAAAATCGATATCTCCGAAATCTGCTTAAACTATGTGAATAATATGCTTTTTCCATAGAGAAAACTCTTTGAATGCATAGAGAAAATCTTATTGAAACATTTTAATAGATATCCTCATATATTTAATGTGAATATCTTATTATTTCTGTTGAAGAATATGGAAAACTGCTTGATATAGTAAAATAATAAGGTGACCATATCAATCGAACTATGTGACGTTTTAATAAGATTCCTTATTGGAAGAAAATCGTTTTAAGAAGAGTCCATTTTAATATTAAAAGCAAGACTTATTGATTTAAAAAAGTATACGAATTCCGTATTCGTTCCATAGTTTAAAAAGACAAACCACTTTTTTTGCACTTACATTGATATAATCAATCTAGTAAGCTGAAGCAGTTTTTACTGGAAGTTATAAATGCATCATTGAGAAATGGACAGTTCCCGAAATCATGGAAAGATTCAATGATAACACCCGTCGAGAAAGTGGATAACACCGTGAAATGTGAAGAATATAGGCCAGTGAACACACCTAGAACTATGGAAAAAATACTGGAATCTATTGTAAAAAATCAGCTACAAACATACTTTGAAGAGAATAATTTATTATGCAAGTATCAGTCGGGTTTCAGGAAGCATCACTCTTGCGAGACGGCGGTTAATTTTATAGTTGGAAAATGGAAGTCAAATGGAAAGTCAAAGCGAATGGTCTTATCGTTAGACTTCAAAAGAGCCTTTGAGACGATCGACAAAGAAATTGCCATTGATAAATTAAAAAAGTATGGTGTAAAAAATAAAGAAAACGAGTGGTTTAAATCATACCTTGGTCAAAGGACACAAAGAACAAAAGTTAATGAAGACATATCGGAGTATTTAGAAGTGAAGTATGGTGTGCCACAAGGTTCAATCCTTGGGGCATTGTTATTTGCAATATACATTAACGATATATATAATATGGTTAGAGAATGTGAAATAATGCTATATGCAGACGATACGTTACTATGTGCGGAAGGCGAAACTTATGATGAATGTAAAAATAAATTGAATAACGACTTCAGTAGAATTAATAAATGGTTAAAAATGAACAAACTAAAACTGAACGAAAAAAAAACAAAATTGATGGAAATGAACATAGAAAGTGAGGAAAATATACAAATTAATAATGAAACAATCGAGAAAGTGAGTCAAATAAAGTATTTAGGTGTTATTATAGACAAAGAATTAAAACTCAACGAACACGTTAATTATATATGTAAAAAAATAGCTAAAAAAATTGGGTTTTTTAAACGGATGCGGCCAAATATGGATATTATGATGGCTATAAATATTTACAACGTGATGATCAAACCACATTTTGAATATTGTTCAACGCTACTGTACACATCATGCAACCAAACAGATTTGGAAAGATTGCAGAAACTACAAAATAAAGCGATGAGGTCAATACTGAAGTTAAACAGATACGCAGGAATTCAATTTATGCTCGATGCACTGAAGTGGCTAAGTATTGAACAAAGACTCAAACTAAACACTCTCATGTCAATTTTTAAAATAAAACACAGCTTGGCTCCGAAATATATGACTGAAAGTGTGACGTATGTAGCAGACGCTCAAAATTACTTACTAAGGAACGCAGGAGATTTTAGATTAGCATTACATAGAACTACAAGTGCACAAAATTCAATTTTCTATAAAGGTCTAAGATTGTTCAATGAATTACCATTATTTATAAAAAATGAAAGAAATTTTAATGTTTTCAAAACAAAGTGTATAACATACGTCAAACAAGAATTGATAGAATGAGCATATTGAGTAAGAGTTAACGTTGAAAATAAGTATTTTGTATAATGGTCAGAATGAACCTTGATGTGATGTACTCTGTTAAATTAGTTATAATTAGTTATGTAATATATCACGGGTGTTGTTAAAGTAAATTCTTTTTTACTAATAAATTCATCAATCAATCAATCAATCAAAAAATCATATCTCGCGATGGCGTAGTTGAAGTGTGCTAGACTTGTAATCTGGAAGGTCCGAGTTCAAACCCTGCCGCAGGCCAAAGAATTTGTGCAAAAATGGAGAACTAAACAAGGTAAATTAATTACAAGGAAAAAGTACGTGGAGCAGAAAGTAAACTCCCAACTAATAAATAAATAAGATGCGCTTTCATCGCGCCTTCCAAAACGACACGCGCACACAACCTCTTCAAGAAATTCCTATAGAATCTTTTTTAAAATTTTTTTAATATTAAAAGTTTGGTAAAATATTTTATTTCTCAGTTTTTTAAATAATGTAAATGTTAAATAATCTACTTTTCAACAAAAAAAAAAAAAAAAAAAAAAAACGACTGTCGCTGGAGCAGGGATCGAACCCGCCGACCTGGTTTTTTACAAGAATTCATATTAAAATTAAGAAGCTATCTTCTTAACTTTTCGGTGTAGTGTTAAACTATACCCAATATATCCAATTGGTTCCCCCAGCACCAGAACAGCTATAGTTCAAAAGTGAACTGGTGATTTCCCGCCCTCACGCAATGTTAATTTTCTATAGTGCAATGCATTGGCAGGGGTATAAAAAAGAACTAGTAATGGTAAAATTTGCACTAGAAAATCGTTAGATATGAGCTACTCGTATGTCCTGAAGGGGTGATAGCAGTTCTACAACAAATACAACTCGACAAAAACAACTGGGAGGTTTTTGTTGTGGCGAGTACGTCCAAATGTCAAATATGTTGTTGTGAATACAGAAATTTTTATAGGTCTGTTCCCGTACTGCACGAAACTGTCCAAAACTACCCAATTTTCTCCATTTTCATACAGTTTTCAAAAAATTAGGCAGTTTTGGGCAGTTTCGTGCAGTACGGGTACAGACCTAATATCAACTAATGAATACAAAAACAAATTTAGAAGAAAAAAAAATTTGTGACATTTAAATCGGAAAATAATAAAATAAGAAGAAGACATATGTGCTACTGCTACCACCTTATTAAATACACAAATACTTAAAAAATATTTTTTTCGCAACTCATCTCAAGAAACTAGCAAAATCCCCAAATAGCTTATTAAACCGGGAGACGATTTAACTGGTCACTGGCGATACAATAAATTTGGACCGAAGAAAAACGCTAGCCATAAAATACTAGCAAACGAAGTTTTAAAATAAATTCTTGTTTCAATTGGGTTTGCTTCAAATTCTGAACAAGTGTAAGTATATTTACATCTGGCGAACTTAGTTCTGTAATTCTGTAGTTCTGTACTAGATCTGCAAAAAATAATTATACCATTGGGTCTTTGTGCTAACCCCAATGCCATATTAATTTACTATCCTGAGGCCCTTTATGTATTTAAGCACTGTGGACGGTTTTAAGACGCTCCAATATTTGTAGGGGGCAACAAGCGCCTCCCCAAAGTTAAGGATTAGTCCATCTCTGGCCAGTCGCAGAGGACGTGTTCTGGCGTTTCTTCGTCCATTTCACAGATTCGGTACACCGATTCATTCGTTAGGCCCATCTTTTTGAGGTGATATCTCAATTTGCAGTGCCATGTGAAGTATTCGGTAAGGATTTTTAGATATTTCCTGCCGAGATACAGTAATCTATTACAGATTTGTTTGTCGGGAGGGATGAATCTTTTGGCTTGCCTTTGACCTTTTGATTTCATCCAGAATGAGCGAAAGCTCTTCCTCTCAGTTCCGAAGATGTTCTGTACTATGTGACCTTTGAAGTGTACAGAGAGGTTCGGGCCGGATAAGGTGTCTTTGAGCTCCTCGCTTCGCGAGACAATCAGCCCTTTTGTTCCCTTCGTGCCCCTCATGTCCTGGAACCCACCAAAGTGTTACTTTGTTGCTGTTTCCAAGCCCATTCAATAGACTGAGGCAATTCTCAGTAAGCCCAGATGTGACGTTCACAGCTCGAAGTGCTAGTAGGGCAGCCTGACTATCAGACAGAATATGGATATTGCATCCTTTTGTCTTCCTCTTCAGACATTCCCGGACGCAGACTTCTATCGCATATAATTCTGCCTGAAAGATGGTTGGGTAGGTACCGCGACACTTCCAAGTATGAGGTTTTTTTTTATTTTTCCGTCTGAAGAATATTTTCAACCTATTAACTTTCACAAAGCCCATGTTATATATATTTTCACAAGCAACGCGACGTTTATTAATTTTTTTCTTTTAGCTGCATTCAAATAAGTCGAAAAAAGTAACAGCAAATTAAAAAAATCTATCACAGAGTAATTGTTACAAAATAAACATTACCCAAACGATTCATAAATCTTTGTTCAAAAGACTAATTATTAGAATAAAAATTATCATTTACTAAAAAAACAAAAAAACATTTTCAAGCATTTCGAGAATGCAAACAATAACTCGGTCGTTTGTTTTCGATATGAAGAACCACCTATAATCTTCAGCTTAGGCAGACGGTAACATACACATGCAAAAAACACTTGTTTAATTACTGCTCAACGTTTGGCTGTGACGCTGCTGGTACATTCAAATCACTATCGCGTGAGCTTAGATTCGGTGAAATCATTGTTGAGTTTGACGCCGCAATAGCACGATCCAAATTGTAGTACTGCATTACTTTCGATGATGGACGTGTTGTTAAAATTTCGCTTATTTGTGCAACAACCCATTTTGTTAGCTTAATGACAGCCATATGTGCGGCAAACTGCAATACCAACGCGCCAAAGCCCTTGTATAGTCCTGAGAAGCCTTCTGTGGCTAAAGTTGTTTTATAACAATCGATAGCACCTTGATAGTTTGTCAATATGGGAACTACCGCATATCCATTATCTAAATTATCAATTATGGTACGAGTGCCTTGTAATTGTATTCGATGCAAAATCGTTTCAAATGGATAGAACACGACTTCCGTTGTCACTATGGATATAAGGTTAGCGTAGGCCTCTGCATTTTGACTTTCAATAGTGTCATCTTTGAATTTGGCACCTTTAGCTTTATGGGTAAACAAACGACGGCGCATTATGCGGGTTGAAATACCTTTTATTACAAGCCTAAAAATAAAAAAATATGAATTCGTTGTAAGCCTATTTAGATTTAAAATTTTGAAGCTTACCCAAACAGATATTTTGTAATACCAACTGAAACACAAGGCCCTATGAGCGCCCATACTGGTAGCATGCGACCTTTTTGTGGATACTTCCAGTAGAGCAAACGTAAGCTACCCTCGCGGAAAACATCAAAAATTCCAGGCTTTTCGCTTGCAATATCACTTTGTACCGTCTCGACAAGGGATGCAGCATAATATGGCATAACAGTAGCTATACTAATGCTGTACAAATTGTATGTTAATTTTTTTTTTATTGGCGGCGAAAAAAATGAATTTACCATTTCAAAAGAACGTGCTGTCCAAAACGACGCAAAGTAGTCCGGTTGTCAACATCTCTGCAACAAAGTAGGAGGCAATTTGTTCATGGATAAACTTTTGAAATTAAATTCGAACAATCTCACTTTGGCCATGCCGTTATTTTTGCAAGAATATCTTCAATGCTCATTGAAAGACCGCGTACTAACAAACAGCTTCCGATTCCCTTCCATAATGTTGTAACACCTTGACGTCGATGTAAATGAACAATGCTCGGGATTAGGTACAAAGGATGCAGGTGGTAGCTGAAATTAAAATTAGCTTTAAAGCCAATTTATAAAATTTCGATTTAAAACTCACTAGTTTGAAGCATTGTAAACTTGACATTGTCGTCTTAAGACGATAAAGGGATGACTGAGAAGATTTTCGGTAACCAAACTAACCCATTGGACACTGACACCAAGATAACGGCGAATAGCAGCTTCTGATGAGTGAAAAAAAGCAATTAAAATGTTTTTATGTTTTTAAAACAATTAACGAAGCGACTATTAAAAATACCTTTAACGAAATAAAATAAATAAAATTGATAACGAAAACAAACCTGAAAAAGATCGTTCCGGTTCAGCAAACTCACCGTCGTTTTCACTGTCGTAGTAATTCTCCAATCCTTTTTGTTTTTCCAGTGGTAACGACAGATCTCGATTTGAACCGGCATATTTTAAGTCGTCATCGTTGACCATGTCGAAATACGCGTTTTCTGCCTCATTTAATGTAAAGCTAAGACATAAGGAATATAATTTAGAATCGAAATGGGGAAACACAGAAGGCCAAGCTACTAAAAGTTTTTACGCTACTTGGATAAAATGGTGACATGCCCAAGTTGTTCCGTTTAGTGTATAGTGTGGAATGTTGACTTATAACGAGAGGAGCTGTGAGTGTGCATTAGTTTAACGGAAATAAAAATGATTGATTGTACATTCAGTTTGGATTTGTATTGCGGGTCAAAACATCAAAAAAGGCTTTGATGTTTGCGCTTCCATTTACATGAGCAAAAGGACACCCATAAATTATGATTAAACTATTAGAAAATTTTACTAGCAGTTTTAAAGGGAAAGATAGAGCAAAAAAAAAAAAATCAAGATTTTGGTCAGGAAAGAAGGAGTTTGTTGAATTACGCTTTCACTCTCTTGCCTACTTACTGCAAAGGCTGTCTTAAGCCGATGTCAGGAGTCTTTGTTGTTGAACGCGCTAAAGATTCTACAGAAAAGCCGCTTTTAATTGGGCTTCTATGTTTGTCACTATGTGCGATGTATTCTTCTAGCTCCTCGTCGTCATTGACATAAAAAGTTCTCTTATTTGCATGCCTATTCAAATATAATGTTAGAAGTAAAAGTTTTAAAAATGAACGGATTTCGATTATAAGCAAAAACTCACATTAGTGTCGAATAGTTATTAATACCAGCCATAATTTGTAAAACAAAAATTTGATACTCAAAAGCTTACTTTAGCCCGTAAACTTGTATAAAATATAATCATTTAAACGTAATCATGTAACTAACTGCACGCGCAATATGTAAACGAAATAGAATATTTTTTTATTTTTTAATTGACACCTGAATTGACATTTGATTAGCGCTGCCACTTTTTGGAGTTGTCGACAAAATTTAGTAGGTTTTTCCTTTGGTTGGTTGAACCAAATTTTGGCGGGATTGTGCAAATTTTAATGTTAATGGGCTATGCTCAGATATGCATTATATACTTGGAAGTTTCAAGTGTGATAGAGAAGAATATATTCCCTCTTCTTAAATTTTCAAAACATGCCAAAAATTTAACACTTTCGATGTCGATGATCGTGTTTACTTTGAAAAATATGCAGCAATAAGCTATTCTAGCACTTCAATTGCATAAAAAATTGGCATTTTTGCAATTCTGGCGAAGTAAAGCCAGAAATTCGGATGTAACCCTGCGCTTTAGAAGTAATTTTTGATATTTTTTTGAATGAATTTTACATGGGCACTTTAATTTATCTGACTATAGACCATAAACAAAAAACAAACGCAAAATTTATTTATATTCAAAATCTTACACATCGAGCATTGTCAAAGCGTCCATCTGTTTCTTTCTCTAATATTGCTTTTTTGACAGAAGTGTATAGAACACAAATGAAAATAGGAAAGCAAAGATAATACAACAGAAGGTTACGTCAATCGAGCATAAAAGAGCGCAATCAAGTTGATTGAATCAACCAAGGCCAGAGGAAAACGAATGCACATGGATGCGTATATAAGCATGGATGACTAAATTAAGAAATAAACCTAAAATAAGTATTATTAATGGCATAATGCTATGAAAAGAAAATATTAACCCTAGAATACTAAATTGAAATCTGTACCCATTAACAACAGGGCTCGGAACATCATCAGAATATTTATTTCGTTCGCGAACCAAATGCTTTTCGATGCCATAGTTTGCTCTGGCAACCCTGATTATATCAGTCAAATGTTAAGCGAACTCCTGTAGTGGAATATTGAATTTTGTATAAAAATTAAATAACGCAAATACAAAAGTTATGTGGAATAGAATTATTTGCAATTTTAATAATCTTAGGTACGTAAAGTTTCAAAATTTTTGTTTTTATTTTAACTCAAAACTATCTAACCTTACTAACCTTACTTTTTGAACAAAAGGATAACAAATCAAGTTTTGGTGACACAAGTGCGAGAGAAGGGACACCTGAACCGACCAAGGCTAAGAAATCCATACTGGTTTATACGTAAAACTAGAACGGTAAATGATTAAGTTCAGTAAAAATATAAAAAAAAAGGAATTTTCCCGATTAATTAACAAAATTAATTGATCATTAATTAATAATTGAAGAACAAAAAACACTTGCTTTCCATTCAAGATTCAAGAAGACCTTGTAACACCAGAAAATAAGAGCTTTGTTCAGGAAGTAATACACGATACATATGGGCCTCCAGCTTTAATTAAAGGCGTTCAGTCCTATGATCAAGATACGAAAAAACTGATAAAAACCGGAGAATTCGAACCCCAGCCATGGGCACCATGGACACGCCGAACTGGTGTTATAGCACGAAAAATCGGTCAATATCCTCTTTGGCTGAAAACCGGAGAAAGAATTCAAACAACACTTCTTCAAGTTGTCGATAATCATGTCATTAAGTATACACCACCTGAAGAATACACTCCAATGCAAACACCGAGGGTAAAATGCTTACAAAAATTTGGTTGCATTCTTGTTGGAGCTGAAAGTGTTGATCCCTCCTTACTAACCAAAGAGTATTGTGGCCTTTTTAAAGACTCGGGTGTGATGCCGAAGAAAACATTAGCAAGATTTTTGGTTTCACCATCAGCAGCAATACCACCAGGAACGCCATTAAACGTCGGACATTTTCGTGTGGGTGATTATGTCGATGTCCGTGGATTGACGTAAGTGTTCACAATTCGAATCCTGATTGAATTATTTTATCAACTAATTTTTTAGTGTTGATCGCGGCTTTCAAGGCGTAGTTAAACGACATGGTTTCAAAGGAATGCCAGCATCGCATGGTGTAACGAAAACACATCGACGTCCTGGCAATATTGGTGGAGGTGGTGAAAAAGGTCGCGTTTGGCCTGGTACAAAATTGCCTGGTCATATGGGTAATCGGTGGCGCAAGGCCAAAGGACTTCGAATATGGCGTATGAATACTAAATACAACGTTATGTGGGTTCAAGGCACAGCGATTCCTGGTGTGGTAAATGGTCTCGTATATATTTATGATACAATATTGCCATTACGCCAACCAACAACTGCTCCACCGTTTCCTACTCAAACAGACGAAGAATTGGCTGCATGCGAAGAAGATATTTGGTATAAGGATGTGCACAATTTCAAAGATAAATCCATAACATTTGAACCTGAACAGTAGTGAATGGCATAATTTTTGCTCGTGATAGTGAGGTGTATTTATAGTCAGTTATTTTATGCATATGAATAAATTGCACTTCTGTTTTTAATTTAAATTAATCGGAGCCGTTATGTAAA
This sequence comes from Chlorops oryzae, assembly GCA_020466095.1. Lineage (NCBI taxonomy): Eukaryota > Metazoa > Arthropoda > Insecta > Diptera > Chloropidae > Chlorops > Chlorops oryzae. Next base: position 38,804,085 of record CM035808.1, read on the forward strand.
TAATTTTATCGGAATTGAAATCCAATATTGATATCGATAGCGGTATTAAATCTGATAAATGTAGGGTTTCAATGCTGTAAACTCAAGAAATAAATCATGAGTGTCGAAATGCGATTGCGAAACCCGACCTTGGTTGTCCCCATGATGTTACTTCGCTTTGCAAGTGGTTATTCGTCCAGCTAGCTATTCAAACCACTTTTTTCCTATTAAAAATAGATGTCGCACTTCAAGAAACAATAATCGGAAATGAAAAATGTCTACCCTGTTAGCGTGTAATGGTTTTCGAGCAATAGTCTTGTATCGAAGAGTATAAACTTATAGGTGTAGCAATACTGATTTCTAGTTTTTGTGACTTCACAAGCCCTAATCATTTCCATTTACTTATAAATTACAAATTGACTTCCGCTGTAACGTCACAGGTTAATTTTTAAATTACATTATATAGCATCATCGGTTTTCTATACTTCTTGTTATTGTATATTTTTTTTTTTACCAATTAGTATTCTTCAAATTTTATTGAATTACTTTTATTTTGTTTATGGAAGTTTTTTTTATTTTTGTTGCTCATTTGTCGATTGAGTTTGTGGTTCCATGTTTTTTTGTTTCTCAGTTTCCTGATCTGTTGAATAGGGGTCTTTATCAACTTTATGCTGTGCTTGCTCCTGCAACAGCTCTTGTTCTTTCTGCTGAGCCATCTGCGCAGCCTGCGCCGCCGCCATTTGTTGTTGTTGTCGGACGATTTCCTCCATCAGCTCATGATTGTATGTAGAATGTAACATAAGTCCCAGTACTCCTGCGCGCGAAGCCATATTGTGACGAATTTGACGCTCTTGCTCTAGTAGTTCATCCATTTTTAGCCATTGCCTAACACGTTCCAAATCAATTTCAGCACGCCGTATTTTCTCCCAAACGTAATGTTTGAAGCAACTTTTTTTGGGTGCTCGACAAAACTCGCCAGTCGGGTAGAAAACATTAGCAACCAAAGGACAACCACAGACATCAGAGTCATGTACTTTCGGATCCTTACAATGCTCTGGACAAAGTACCCGTAAGCGTTTGCAATATGTCTTACTGGCTGGATTATAGAAATCACAGAACATTGAATTTCCTTCGATACGGGTTTTAAAAATACTTCCAAACGAGGCTTGAGATTCGTATTTGTTAAAGCATTTTTCCATGTGTTTGATTGCGGTGCGAGAATGAATTTCATGTCCACACGTAATGCAGTACATTGATTGTTCATCCTCGATATCATTATTTTCGGCTAAATTTGGATCGATTGTACTATGTTTGGCTCGTTCAACGATCATATCAAGTTCGAGATGTCTTTTATCTAGTTCAGTAAGTGCTAACTTAACCATAGCCTGCTTGTTACGAATTTGATCGAGTTGCTTTCGATTCTCCTCTTCGGCACGACAGCTTGATAGATTCCATTCTTGAACACGTTGTGGCAGTACCTAGACGAAATATACAAATAACCGATGTCTCGACTTTTATTTTCAATTTCTCTGTTCGCATGCTTACCTGAAATATACGATTCGTTGCTAGATTGATACCGCACTGGTCACTACAGTATTTGGATTGTGAACGAGCGTGCATGACACAGCCAGGACCATAACATTGCCGAATACCCTCTAACTCCGGATTAATGAAAACATCTGGGCTAAGTGATCGACGTCTTTTCCGTGTTCGCTCCTTAATAGGTTTAAGTTTCCTACGATGCTTAATTGGCACTGTTGTAGACACAACCGCATTCGTTGTTTGTGGATTCTGCGTTTGTTCTTGAGAAATGCATTGTCGACGTTCGCAGCGTGGCTTATGTCCGATCCTTATGCGACAGGAATTACAAACACCACAATTCGGTGTACGACATCCTTCGCAAGCACCACAACGCTTAGTGTGTTTGCCTGAGTTCGTTTCTTTACTTTCCTTTTTTGGTTTTCGTTCAGCATCACTTTTTTCACCGTTGCTAGTGTTATTATTAGTTGAAGCAATTTTCTCAATAGGTTGAACACGGAACACAGTGGATAATGAAGGATCTTCGCTTCGGCATGTTTGACAATAGTAATGCTTTATATGCTTGGCTTCCTTCTCTGTTACATTAATACAATCACCATGGTACCATTCTTCACAGCCATCGCAGCCACTGGGGTGAAATACTTACAAGGAAGAATCTTCTAACAATATTTCATTCGCACTTACATCATAAAACGAGAGCAATCTGAAGTTCGACATATGCAATATACTTCTCCATCTTGCTTCATTATTGTTGCTATTTTCGATTTCCTTTCCGGTAAATCGAATTCTCTCGCGATTTCCTCTTTCTTTTCGACAAATAAAAGAAAATTTCATTGCAAAATATTATTGTGTTTTCTAATAAATTCTGCTTACCGATTTTTTTGGTTTTTTCTTTTCCATTTTGGATTTTCATTTAAAAGCAAAAACTTCAAAATACTTTCTCCTTTATTTATTTTGCATGCCGCAATTTTGTAAATTAATCAGTGCAACATTTCTACCATATGGGACATTTCTATTACTATAAGCAGTGTTCCCGAATCGCAAATAATTTACGAAATTCGTAGTATTTTTTTTGGGAGTTTTTGCAGCTTGAAGCTTGAGGTACAATATGCACGACGCACAGTGTCGCGAGTGAGGCCGAAAATGACAAAATTGAAGGTTTGAGCTATTTAAAAGTTTTAACTGGTATTAAAAGGCAATACTTTTACTAAGAGAAATTATTCTTTATATGTTAAGCCCTTTACAGTTTCACTTTTCAAAGGGTGTGGAGGCATAATTCTAGTATCTGGCCGTTTCTGGGATCTTTGTTTTTTTGATGCCAACTTATAGAAAATGACCCCCTGATTCCAAATCCGCAATCCGTTTTTGGGGGTCGCCTCTAGTTTAGGAGATATCGACCTTTAAAGTTTGTATGAAAATGCAATGTAAACATTAGTGGTATTCAAGCAACAGTGCAAATCGCAGTGTGCAATATTTGCACTGCTTTTTTTGTACGCAATTTGACAAGTGCAAATATTGCACACTGCGTTTGCACTGCTGCTTGAATACCACTATTGTGAAAACAGACTGACAGCTGGTTATGGTGCTGCCAGATGTCATGATTTGAAAAAATCTACCAATTGGTAGATTTAATATGTGAATGTTCATAATATGGAAATTATTATGGGAATTATTTCAAATATTTCATTTTTGTTAAAGAAATAATTAAACAACAAAACGAAAAAAAATGACTGCGGTGCTATTTCCAAAAACAACAAAAAAAAAAGAAAAATATTTCTCACAAATCGCGCGCGCGATTTTTGAGAAATATTTTTCGCCTGCGGCGCTTTTTCCAAAAAATTACATTATTATACAAAAACTTAAAATTATGTTAAAATTTTTATATTTTTTAAAAGTATGGCAGCACTTCTCATCAAAAATTTACACATTTTAACAAAAACTAATTTTAAACAAGTGGCAACTACGCAAATGTCAAAATAGTGTAAAAATCAGTACGATTTTGGGCGTTTTTTAAATCGTTATATCTCCTAAACTAGAGGCGACCCCCAAAAACGGATTGCGGATTTGGAATCAGGGGGTCATTTTCTATAAGTTGGCATTTAAAAAAAAAAGATCCCAGAAACGGCCAGATACTAGAATTGTTCCGAAATTTCACACGGCATTTCTGACAGCTGGCAGCAGTTCAGTCAAAGAGTATCATAACATATTCTAGCTTTTTGCCTAAAAATGCACATCGAAGCCCAGGCTTTCCTAGCAGAAATAATTGATCTTGAATTGTTTCTGGCAGAAAAGTGACAGTTGATAAATAAATAGTTTAAAAGTGGTTTAATAATACTTACAAATAAGTTTCTATTTTCAAATTTAAATTTAAGTGATCTGTTTATGGCATAAACTTTATGCCATTAGGGCTGTTTAGAATATTTTCATGATTCCTTTTTTCTTTGGCGAAATAGCCTAGGAGTTTTCGCCGGTAATTCTTACCGAACTGAGGCGAAGCCTTTAGGACTAGCTCGAGAGTCAGACACACGAACAATGTTTCGAAAACATCCCATTTGAATGTATGAGAAAGAAAAAGAAGCACAGATTGTTCCGGAATATTTAACAACCGTCTTTTTCTTCGTACGTCTTCCGCCACTTACTTGATTGTTTCAAAACATTGTTCGTGTGTTTGACTTTCAAGTGAGCGTGAACGCTGCAGTAAATTTGAACGGCGATACAAAAAGTACTAAAAAACTACTATAGTACCATTTCAACATCGCTGGAGTCAGTGTATGGTCGTCTTTAAAACAAAAACAACTGAGGTGAATGGACAAAAATATTTCTATGCAACATTAGTACAACTGCAAAAGAAAACAAAGAAAAAGTCTGGTGGCGACCTTTTTTTGGAAAAGAGGCTAAAGGATACAGAAGAAAATTTGCGTTGTCCAAAATGGCACAACCGCAATCTGCGCCAGCTCCTTCGCATTTGAGCTTGGTGGCTACGAACGACGAAGAGGCTATCAATTACGTCGAGAAGGAACTAGATCGAGTTATTGAGAAGTTTACAGCTATTCGAGAAAATGCAAGCGCCGAAATTAATGATGTGGCTGCCTTGCTTGAGGAGCTTATGCAGGCTTTGAACAAAGTGGAACGAGATATGGTAGGAACTATCAATACGAGCACACAGGTCGACACCGATATGGACATGGATGACCCTAAGTAAGTGTTTCATTCTAATCATGTACCCAAGAAATTTTTTTTTTTCGCGAATGCGATTATGCGGCTTTTAAATCTATTGCACGGTTAGGGGTGGGTATATAAAGAAGCAGCAAGAACGACACCCTTATTTAGAAAATATGTACCTACATATGGAAGCGGCTCAGAAAAATGAAACCAGACGAAAAAAAATCAAAGTTGGTTTTTTTCGATATATTTTCAAGTAGAAAGAAAGCATATCTAAGTTATAGGAAATAGGAATTTTAAAAAACTAAAAGCCTTCTTTCGACATTCGCTTAAATATGGCAAGAAAACTTATTCCTAAAAGAAATGTAATTATTTTTATTTGAATGCAAACTTTTTTTACAATTTTGATAAATTACAATTCCTTTTCCTAAAAACAAATCAAAATTATAAACAAAAGTTATTTTCGTGCACATTTTTGGTCCACTTAAAACATACTAACTTTATAAGACGAAATATGCAAACTTTTTTTGTTATTGTATATATAATAAATAAAACTGGCATAGTCAATAGGTGAAATGTTTTTTAACATTTCTGGTCTACTTTTTGATTCCAAGTCATATGGTCAAATATGTTGCTTTACCTAGTCAAAGTGATTGTCCAACATATGTAACGTTATAAGTCATTTTGGCAATCGAGCGCATTAGAGAAGTTTAATACTTTAATAACTATTATTGTATTATAGCAATCACTGAGCAAGACTGAGAAAAATAAAACATATAGCTTGTTTACCGAAATGCTGTAAGTATGGGCAAAGGGAATGAAAAATTTAACCCCACTAGCCAAATTCCGACCTAAAGCTGCAATCAATCATGGCATAAGACGGCATAACAGAACATAACATAAGCGCTTTTTGAGTAGTCAGTGAAGACATAAGAAAACATAAGAGCAAAGAAGAGGCTATGTTGCAATTTGCGCACGTTGCGGAAAAGGGGAAAAAATTATTTCCGCAATTTCTCAAGAAATAATTAAAAAACGCTTGTAAATCAGTTCGGGACATGCCGAAAAGTAATAAAATATTTTTTACTTTAATAACAAATTATATGCTTAATACTATTTTAATATATTACAAAATTAGTAATTGTGGCTTTTCGAGATTTTCATAAAAAAGGCAAATGTTGCTGCTTTGGGAAGGAGCTGGCAGCACAAATTTGAATCAGCTGACTCTAACTTACATAAGACGGCATAAGAAAAATCTGTTTTATACAGCTTCTTCTGTTCTGTTACGTTATGTTATGCCATAACTGACCACTTGCATACAACATGTATTGAATAGATAGAACCAGCTGATTATGCTATGTTATGTTATTCCGTCTTATGCCATGAATGATTGCAGCTTAATCCTTCAAAACGGCGATACACGTGTACTTTTCCCAAATCCATTTCCAAAACTGTCATATTTTTGTACGAGTTTTACTGTGTTATTTACACTTCTTTTTATGTCATCCACTAAACAAAATTCGTACGGTACTATTTTTGGCTTTTTTTATGTAAAATTATCGGATATGTTTTTTTTTTTTGGAAAAACACTGATTTAAAATTATTATTTTTTGTTCTCACATTTAGGGCCAATATTACCAAGCATATTTAAAAAAATTTTTAAAAATAAATTTCATTTTCAATATCGCAATTTTTTAAGCATCGAAATTTACGGCAGCACCGTCTACTTCCAGGGCTTGACAGCTGATTAGATCGTTATTTTTAAAAACGGAATTTATAAAGAGCCATTCTAAAGATTGTTTCGTACTCCAAATTGCTGCCCTGTGACTCCACAGCTTTTAGTCCTCTCTATCGTATTGTGTTATTTCCACAACTGCATTTTTGTTGAAAATTATTTCTTTGAATTTTTCCAAACAGCTGGTTTTTGAAAATCGAACTCAAATATGATATCATATTTAAACGCAGTGCCGAGGTGATTTAAAATATTTTTAAAATTTTTTTAAAAATTGGAATGGTAAAAACAAAAACCGGATTTTTGTTTTAAAAAATTCTTAAATATGCTTGGTAATATTGGCCCTAATAGTTATAGTTTTACTTTAATATTTTCTCTCGTTTTGACATTTAAAAACAGATGTTTTGTGAACGCGTTGCCAACTTCTCACTTATTAACCAAAACAAATCATTTAGACATTGAGAAAACGAAATTGCTTAACCGACACTTTTAGTCATTCGATTAGTTTAACTGCCGGTTAGTTAATCTAGACTTTAACCGGACATTCAGAAAACGGGCCTAGTTCTGAGAAAGTACAGTGTTGCCAGGTAGCTCCCCCTAAAACTACTCCTTAACTCCCCCCAGATTCGAAATGTGCCCCCTAAAAAGTACAAAATTCAAAATGAAAAAAAGTAATTTGGAAAGAACAACAACAAATTTGACAGATTTTCTATATCAAACACTATGAATTTCGCATATAATTTGTTTATACATACGTATATTTACATATCATAAACTCCTAAAATTCTCCTAGGAAAATTTTTCCCCCTAAACATGCCCCTAAAAATTTGTTCTCCCTAAACGGCCCCATAAAAGTAGGAAAAACCCCTAAATCTAGGGGGAAACCCCTAAAATGGCAACACTGAGAAAGTATAAAAAATTGTTTATACAAGCAAAAAGCATGGCATACTACATGGTTTTTTTAAGAATGAATTTCAAGGCGTGTAATAATAAATTTTAAAAAGCACGCCAAGGTGTATTTAATGAGGTGATAGCAGTTCTGCAACAAATACAACTCGACAAAAACAACAGGGAGGTTTTTGTTGTGCCGAGTAGGTCCAAATGTCAAATATGTTGTGAATACAGAAATTTTAATATCAACTAATAAATACAAAAACAAATTTTGATAAAAAAATATGACATTTAAAAAGGAAAATAATATAATAAGAAGAAGACATATGTGCTACTGCTCGTGGTATTGTAAAACGGGGCGCAGCCGTGCAAAAAAAACCTTCATTTCTACAATTGTATCGAAAATATGTATTCTGATTTTGAAATTTGATTTTCAGCAGGGTTCGTATTTGAACACTCATGTTCAGATCATGTTAAAAATCAAAATGTACGTGTTCACAGTAAAATACTCTATGCTCATGAGTAGAGACTCCAAAAAATGTTAAATGATAAAGCCAAAAAATGTTAAGAAAATGTTAAATAAACATGCCGGAAAATGTTATGAAAAATGTTATATAGTGGAAAATATGTTAAAAAATGTAAAAACTTTCTACAAATATGGAAACTGGAAAAACTCACAATGACAACAAAAAAATCTAATAAAAATAGCTTTTAATTTTCTTTATTTATTTCATCATTTAAAAAGCTATTAAATTGAATAATATTTAACATTGATATATGTGCATCTGTTAGATTGTGACGTTTGTCGGACAAAATGCTTCGGTAAATGGAAAAAGAACGTTCAACATGCACAGATGTGAGTGGTGAATACTTTGAATAAAAACAAATATTTCTATGTCAGAAATTAGCATGAAAAGAAGATTTGCAAAAACCTTAGCGTTTGTCAGAGACATGGTGTTTGAATTTCACTTGCTTACTGATTTTCGCTGAACCTCGACAACAGTTTAAAACAATGGTAGACATATGTTAACAAGTACTGGACTAATATTCCAATATCAGGGGAATTTTTCTCTCTACTCGCTGAGCACCAACGCAAAACTATAAAACAAATTCAGTTAAAAATCAGCGGAAAACGGTAAAATGCTGCTAGATTTTCAGATAACCGCAATGATGCATTTTTCTCCGCTGCCTTCAAAATCTTCAAAATCTGCTAGATCTACTAGCATCTGCTGAATTGGCATCACTGATCTATGCGTCTAATGTGTCAGCTGTTCAGCAAGACAAAACAAGAGCTATTCTGTTTGCAGGGTTAGAAAATAAAGTAGTTTTACAATGTACAGCGTTGAATAATTCGGTATTTTTACGTTTTGCTCAATTTTATGTATAGAGTTTTTCAGCAAAGTGGATAAAAATGTTAAAAAATGTTAAAAAAATGTTAAATAGAAAAATAGCCAGAAAATGTTAAAAAAAATGTTTTAACATTTTAACATTTTTTGGAGTCTCTACTCATGAGCAAAGTATTCCGATAAAATACATGACTTATAATGCGCATAATTATGTTTCGTAAATCTTATACATATATTGAACATGTTCGATCGCGAAGTGTTCAGTTCACACAGCAAATGTTCATGTTCATAAAAGATTCTATTTTGAGCACAGTGTGCTTTATGCGTTCAATCTTCAGACGATTTCATATTCAATTCATGCTCATGTTCAGCTCAAACAGAAAGTATTCTTTACTGAATAAAAAAATTTTATTAAAAAATGAAAGGTACGAGTCTATACTTTCAATTTATACAAATAAAATCACCTTCTAATACCTCTTCTGTAAGTAACATCGATTTGAATTTCAAACGCCACTCGCAATATTTCATAAAAATGCTCAATAATACAAAAAATGGGGCATACTTTTAGGGTTTACGTAATTAAAACATGGAATGATTTATAAATGAAACTTTATTTTTGTTTACGAATATGTAGGCGTAACAAAATTTAATGACATGCTTAGAGATTATATTAAATTTTATCGTTTATAGTTCATATTAACATGAGTCTAACGATGGGAATACATCAAGGCATTTTTTTTTTCAAGCCCACAAACTGTTGCGGATAATACTGGCGTCAGTGAAGAACTTATCGATCGATTCAGAATAATTCTATAAATTATTACATGTGCCGAAAAAATATATAGTGACAAGTTCCAATCCTATACGATGGGCACTGCAAAATTGTTTGTACAAAAATATAGTTAGTACTATATGCCTGTCACTGTGCACAAGGTACTAATGCATGGTAAGGCTATAATGGATGCTGCTGTATTGCCAATAGGAATGCTTTCAGAGGAAGCCGAGGAAGCCAGAAACAAAGATTACAGGAAGTATCGATTAATGTTTTCGAGAAAGTGTGATCGAATTGCCACCAATACTGATGTATTCAACATACTTGTTATAAGTTCTGATCCTTACATAAGTAGCATTAGGCGTCACTCGAACAAAATTTCCTTAGATTTAGATCCCGTTGTTGAAGATATGGTGCTTGAATAATATTACAAATTAAAAACATCATTATTTGGCGTCCATTCAAAAGCATTAAAAAGGTTCCATAGCTTTATTTAACATCAATTTCTTTCTATGGCTCACTTTATCTTGGCATGCTTTACTAGAAAAGCGGAATGCATTTGCGATATTTTCGGTGATTTTGAAGGCTAACATCGTTCGCGGAAGGCTGTTGAGGGTATTATCTTCATTTGAATGGAGACAACCAATGTTTAAGCTTTTAGAAAAAATTAAAATTCTTTAATTTTTGTATAATAAAATTCCATATGATGCTAGATAGGAAATAATAACATGTAAAATCTACAATTTTCGATGGGCGTTAAACCCAAAGTAGGCGTGGCAGCCCCAATATTTTTAGCTTTTTTTCGGGGAGAACTCAATTAAGAAGTGTCCCGAATTTCAAGTCCCCCTAGGTCCCAAAGTAAAAATTTTGACTTGTGCACTTATATGGGAATTGGGCGTGGCAGTGGGCAGATTTCCAAGATTTTTCCAAAATATCTTAATTTAACTCACAGGAGTGTTTCTGCAAAATTTCAATGCTCTACGACCACTTCTTCTATTTTTTCCCAAAAAATATATGGAGCGGCCCCACTGTGCGCTATAGCGTTAAACATATATCGCACCCTGGCAACTAAAGTGACACAACTCAAAATTTAAGGTTTTCGAGTTATGCTATGAATCTTGTTCCTTAGTCACCTGTCTACCTGCAGGAAAAATTCCATTCCGTGTTTCCTATTATAAAAGGCCGAAAAAAGCCGTAATGCCTTTCTTCTTCCTTTGATTGACACTGCGACGCATTTTGTTTTTTGCGTTTTCTGAAAAATGAGAAATTTTGAGTTGTGTCTCTTTAGTTGCCGGGGTGCGATATGTCTAAAAACGTGTTGAAAACGAAAAAAAAAAACAAAACAAGTAAACAAAATTTCAAATTTTGCATGGTGGTTTTTGAGTTATGATGAAAAAACGAGTATTTATTATGCATGAGCCGCGACCATATGCAAAGGCAGAAAATCATTTTGTTCGTCTGTTCAACTTAAATATCAAACATTGCGAAATATTAATGAAAACTATAAAATATTCTTTACTATATGTTTTGTCTCCATAGAAGCAATTCATGTGTTGGAGGTGAGGCAGAAATGCAAGTGGAAATGGAACGTATGTTTGAAGACAATTAGAAATTGTATCCTTTGTTTCATGAAGTTTTTATAATTACAGCAACCCCTCCACGCTTAACTGAACGCCAAATTGAAATCATTACTGAAACTTTGCAGAAAATGAATGAACGTCTGCAGAAATTATCTACGGAGCATCGTGATCTTCATTCTTGCGTTTCAAAAGTTGGCAAAATGATTGATCGTAATTACGAATCGGATTTTTCGGCTATACTTCGTGTTGACGCATTTCAAGACGAAGAGAATTTAATGTTGCTCAATAAAGAAATGGCCAAACATTATTGCCGACAGGGAATGGATGATGTCGCGCGTCTTCTAATCAAGGAGTCTAAAATGCCAGAAGATGTGGCACAAGAAGTTTTCGATTCGGAAAGTAGCTTTGCAGAAATCTATTCTATTTGGAAAGGAATACAACAGCAGGAATTGCGACCAGCATTAGACTGGACTAAACGTCACTCCAAAGATCTAGCAGCGAAGAATTCCCATTTGGAATTTAAATTGCATCGTTTAGCATTTCTACAGATTATTTCACGTGGCATCAGCTCACAGGGCGAAGCTATAGCTTATGCCCGTTCTAACTTCGGTAATTTTATCGACAAATTTGCCAATGAAATACCGAATTTGATGGGTTGTTTCATTTATTTGCCTGTTGGTATTGAGAATTCGCCATATAAGCATTTATTAACACCAGAAGCTTGGACAGAAGCCTCATTCATTTTCATGAAAGATGCATGCAATGCTCTTGGTATAAGCAAAAATTCAGCCCTTTCGGTAGTTATAAATGTTGGTTGCGTTGCCTTGCCGGCTTTGTTAAATATCAAACAAGTTATGATGGCACGTCAAGTCATAAGTATTTGGAATACTCGTGACGAGTTACCAATTGAAATTGATTTAGAGCCAGAATATCGTTATCACTCGATTTTTGCTTGTCCGATTTTACGCCAGCAGACATCCGAGGATAATCCGCCGAAAAAGTTGACTTGCGGTCATGTTATCTCGAATGATGCTTTACATAAACTGAGTAATGGGCACATACTTAAGTGTCCCTATTGTCCTGTAGAACAAAATGCCGATGAAGCATTGCGCATCTATTTTTAAGGACGGGTCTCATAGTTCATGAGAAAAATATATTCTATGTGAATGTCCGAAAGATCTACACTTTTTTTGTTTTTTAATTTTATTTTAACTCAATTGAGCTTTATTTAAAGAATAAATTTAAGGTAATCGACTGTAACTAGCTGCATACTCTATAATATTCGCTTTAATTTAAATTTAAGTCTTGAATTTTTTTCTTTATTGAAATTAAAGATACATAGTAACCCTCAATGAAATTTTACTATTATTTAAAAGAATAGATTTGATTGTAAGTGTTTTGAGCAATAACCCAAATAGACAGCTATGATATTCATACAATGATTTCAAGGGATGCATGAAAATTGTCGACAATTTGATAACAATTCTAGTCCTCAAAATATGTTTTCAAAACTACATCAAATTGACTTCATTGCACGATCTCATATCATGACATGAATAATGAATAATATGAGTATGAGGTCAATATGTAACCATATACTGAAATCATTATTTGCTCTCAAGTTGAGCACATTTTGTCCCTCATAAGCAACACATACTTTCAGCATCGTTTGAGTCATGCATGATGTCAAGATGATGCGAATATGTTGTATTTTGTCTATTTGGGAAGCATCATCTCAATCAGTATTTGAAATATTTAAAATTCAACGAATACTATTGTTCATTCTTTATAGTTCGATTTTACTGCATTTTAAGAGCTTTTTACGGGCAGTTTTAACAATTCTGTTTAGACGAAGAATAGCATTGCCCAAGCTACGTGCTCAAGCAATTGAAGTGCAACATTAACTTGAAAGACGTAGAAAATGTGTCAGAAATTTTTAGACTTTCCACAATTGAGCAACATTCTGCGCACGGACCCCCCAAATGCAACCGATACGAATAATTTGGATATATTCTGGATTTTTTTTACTTCTAATTGGAATACTCGCCGATCGGCCTTTAAAGGCAGTAGGTCGTTTTGGAACAATGTGTTTTTCAACGTTTTGACAATTGTTTTCATTTAGAGAAAACGCATTGTTTCTGGTTTTGCAGCAACAGCGAAGCAGTTTCCCTGGCAGGTTGTTCTCAAAGAATCAAGGAACGGGCCACTACATGGAGCTGGTACAGTTATATCAAGAAATTGGGTTTTAACGGCAGCACATTGTATTCATGGTTTGAGATCAATACATTTGGTATTTGGAACCAATTTCTGGAGAAATAGAAATGCATTGATTTTATTCTCTCAAGAACTACAAATACATCCACAATTCATAGCGGAGACTTTTCAAAATGATATTGGATTGATAAAGCTTAAAAGACCATTAAAATATAGCTCCACTATTCAACCAATTGCCCTAGTTTCGAAGGAAGATCAGAAAAACGATTTTGTTGAAGCACATGCTGTTATAACTGGTTTTGGCTACGTTCAACATGAAATTCCGAATCCAATTGGTGATTTATTACAAGCCCAAGTCATTATCATATCAAATGAAGAATGCGCCGAATCGTACAGTGAAATCATCACTAATTCAACATTATGCTCGTTAGGTGCAGATAATTCGAACCAAGCGATTTGTGATGGAGATTCTGGTGGACCGCTTATAACACGCGATAATACGGGAAAAATAATTCAAATTGGTATAATCTCATTCAGTGCGGATGAATCTTGTGATGAAAATCATCCGTCTGCCTTTGCTAGAGTGTCTTCATATCTTGACTTCATTTCGCAAATGACGAATGCGACATTAAATTAAGATAAAAAAAAAACCGTTTCAAATAAAATGTATTTATTTTTATCTGTGACGGATGATTTCGAAAATGTTTTTTAAACCAAACAATAATAGTCAATCGTTAACTGGACTTAATTTTCAAGAGATATTCACTGAAAACAATAAGTCAACCAGAAGTTATAAGCTAACTTATCCCACTAAAATTTAACATGAGGAGGGAACATATCCCCTTAATTGTTTCGTTGTCTACATCACTGTCGGCTATGTTTAGAACATTTGGCAATCTGCATGGAATAATATTTTGTATACAAGGTATTTTTTATTTAAACAGGTGATGGCAATTTAATTTTTGAATCTCATTTTTAACACTTTTTATTCACCACAGAATTTTTTATTTGAATTTGAAAAAATATATACATAAACCAATTATATGACTTATTGAAATACGGGTTCTTGTTTCAGTTCAGCTAAATCAGACGACGTTCAATCGCATTAAGTCTCGGTTTGACGACATTACCAAATAAAAGAATTCCGTCAGAAAGATATTTTTTGTTTAAATAAAAAATTTTATTACTTCTTAAAAGCCTTGACTTATTTATTTTTAAGACAAATTCGATCATAATTACTACGAAAATATTTCAGTTCCGGGAAATGCTGGTTCAGCTGCCATTAATTTTCATGATAAGGAGAAATAGTTTATGAATGAAAAAAGACGAACGGCCGACGCAACGAGATATTTATAATTAACTCATAATCAAGGTATTACAGAGAAATTTTATATAAAATATGTCAACGAAAAACGTCATGAAAAATTTATAATTTATCTTATCAAGACTAAAAAAAGAACGAACAGGAATGTGATATTTAAAGTGCTTTCCAAATTCGATTGCCGAGCATAAGAAATTATCGTATGCAGTCCAAAGGTAGTCCTCTTGCAAACTAAAATGGAATTTAGCAGTGACATGGGAACTTGTAAATATAAAATGCTCCTGTACGCTTTTCTTGGTGTACTTGCGGCGGGACATACTTTCGGCCTTAAATATGTAAGTTATTTAAACGAATACGAAATTTCATGATTCGCCCGTAATTGCTTATCTTCAGGAACATCGTATAATTTCGGGTAGTAGGGCTGTCGACGGTCAATTTCCTTGGCAGGTGATATTGAAGAAATCTGAATTGCACGATCTACTCTGCGGCGGTTCTATTATTCATCGCTATTATGTTTTAACAGCTGGCCATTGTACATATGGTTTGAGCACGATTTATATGATATTTGGCTCCGTATTACTGAAAAATCTCAAGGCACTCAGTATGACATCAAATGAAATAATCATTCATTCAAACTACGATGAAAAAACTCTAAAAAATGATGTCTCGTTGATCAAACTTCCGACACCATTAGAATTTACACGAATTGTTCAGCCGATCTTATTGGTACCCAAAGCAGAAGCAGCAAACAGTTTTCTGGGAGCAACTGCCATTGTCGCAGGATTCGGCATAACGAATGATGAATATTTGGATTTTTCAAACAGCCTGCGGTACGCTCAGGTTTTAATCATAGATAATAATGTTTGTACTGCGATTTTTGGCTCCGAAGTCGTTACAAAATCGACAATCTGCGCAAAGGGAGCTCAAAATAGCAAGGAATCGATATGCAGTGGAGACTCTGGTGGCCCTCTTATAGCAAGCGATTCCAGTGGGAAGTTCATGCAAATCGGAATAAGTTCATTTGTGGCCCAGGATGCTTGCAGCGAAGGATTCCCATCTGGATATATTCGACTGACATCGTTCTTAGATTTCATAACTCAAATCACGGGGCTAATATCAAGCTGAAGACGTTCATCATTTTAAAGTTGGAGTAAACAAAAATGGAAAATCTCTTTTATTTTAAATGTCAATAAGACTTATATTGTTGTTTTTTTTCCAAAGTGGATCGATATTTAAGCATTATACTCTCAAGTAAAGACTCAAGATCATATAGAACTATAGGTCTAACTCTTCTTCCTAACCACTGCAATGTGTTAGAGCTACGCTGCACAGTGGGGCATCGGTGGAAAAAGAGGATTTTTGAACTTTTGAATTTAAATATTTTAATGATCCACTTTTGCAAAGAAATATTTGGATATGAGGAATTCAACATTCTTTATTATGAAAATTGAATTTTTTATTTAAAAAAAACTAACAAAAGTCAAGGGAAAGTTATTCAATAAATTTCAGATTAAAATTGTAGTCCAAATAGAGAACATTTTTTATGTGAAAATCCGAAGCTATTGCCTTTGTTTTATTTTTTGGTGGAAATATAGCAATTACTCTTTCATTAAAAAAAAAATTATTAAAATTGGAAAAGTAGAATAATTATTATGATTTGCCAGAAATTAGAGTGAAAAATATCAGCTTCTCATTTTTTGTTGGAAAAAAACTTTATGTGCTTTGCCCTCTTACTATATAAAAATGAAAGTTACGAGTCTATACTTTCAATTTAAACAAAAAAATTCACCTAATACCTTTTCTGTAAGTAACATCGATTTGAATTTCAAAAGTCCCAGTAAAAAAATTTAGGAGAAATGCCTAAATCGAGCAGTGAAGCAGTAATGACTTTTTCATCCATTCGGAGTTTTCATTAGCAATCCGAATTGGAGCAACGCAGGAGTAATGACATTTTCATCCATTTGGAGCAATCTGAAATCGAGCAATGGAGAGTAATGACTTTTTAATCCATTCGGAGAAATCCTGAATGGAGCAATGAAAGTGTAATGACTTTTTCATCGAGCAATTCGAAATCAAAATAAAATTAAATTAAATTTGATTTCAAACTTATAAATGAAAAAAATCACATACTTTCGATTTGGCAAACACGGTGTCGAGGGTGAACACTTGACTAGGAATCGAGAATTCCGAGGTTCAAACCCTACAACAGGAGAATCAAAAGCGGGAGATAATTATTTAAAAAAATAGGTATTAATTAGGTAATATTAATCAATTAGTGCTCTTTCTGGAGCTAAAAAATATTACTCCATTTTTGCTCATTCAGGAGATTCAAAGGAGATTACTCTTTAGTTGCTATTTCTCTCATTGTCCTCCATTCGGAGGTCAAAAAGAGTAGACTTTTTGTTCTCCATTGTAAGCTCAAAAGGATTGCTCGCCCGTAAGGACATGCAATGCTAAAAAGGAGTACAAAATATGTACATGAGGCTCGAAGATTTCAGGAGTAATCCATTGCTCCAAAAGGAGTAATCCAAGATTAATCTTTAAGTAATCCTATTTTTTTACTGGGGGGGTCCCTAATCGCTTACCGCCAATGTCATTCAATGTTAAATTAACCACAAGCGTAGTAAAAAAAGTTTAAATACGAAAGTAGCAGCAAATCCCAAGTCGGCGGGTTCGATCCCCGGTCAGGCAGCCGTGACTTTTTTTTTTTATAAATAATAACATAACATTTATATAATATTTAAAAACCTTACAGGAATAAAAAGTTTTAAAACAAACATTTTATGCAAAAAAGAAAAAAAAGACCTTCTAGAAAAGCCGAGAATGGCACCCTCTTTATTTATGGCTGGGAAGAAACTAGATTTTTAATTCTTAATTTCCCTTTTTTCCTTTAATTTTTTTCCATTTGCTTGAGAAATTCCCATGTTTAACACACTTCGTTCGCCTGCTTTAGGATTTGAACTCGAGCCCTTCGGATTGCCAAGCGAATACGCTACCGGTACGCCACACAGTGGTTTCTGAGCGGGAAAAATGGATTTTTTCGAGCATTTAATTTTTAAATATACATAGCTTAGCTAGATTAAATAATATTTCATTAAGAAAAATTAATCGAAATTTTTTTCAAATTGGCTGTTTCTACTGAGGATACGAAAGCCATGATTTTTTTGAAATTAGGCGCATTTTTAATTCACATCCAAAATTTTTGTTTTGTAAAACATAGAATTCTCAAAAGAAAATTAGAATGAGTCAACAACATTTTTAAGTTAATTGAAAGGAAATAGTGTTTAAGTTACATTTTCTTTTTTCGGGTAATAATTTCTCCTTTTTTTCATTAAATAAGACTTATTTCATGATATGTATTCACTTGGAATTTTTAAGCGAATGCGAAAATACAAAACGAGAGAAACGCAAAATACATCGGCTAGCATTTAGAGAGTGATCAAATTCATCGAACGTTAATACGATTTTTTTGACATGAGTTCTGTCTCGTATAGATTCTTGGAATGTTAAAAAATATTTCAAAATGATCCGTGGTGGTTAAATCAATAAATTTAAATATTTTTGAATTATGCATATTAATTCAAAAAATATTTTATGTCAAAAGTGAACATATATTTTAATTTTTCAAAAAAAAACATTGTAAAATTAAATAATTCGTGAAAGTTTGTATTTTATCCTTAAATTGATTTAACATTTTCTGAGATTGTACTGTTTTTTCAATTTGATAAGATCAATTTTGTCTCCTTTTTAGTCGAATTGACTCTTTTTTGAATCGCCTTGGCGCTTTAATATTTGAGGCGGCAGCCGTGGCTATCATAATCAGAACTAATTGAACTAAATGAAAGGCCGTAACTGACAGAGTTAAAATGCATTTGATAAAAATAAATTATATGGTATATTTGACTCACCAGTTTCTTGACTGTTCGAACGTCCAAAGTACATGAAATTTTTCACAGACTAGTCAAAACTCATAAAAACTTATCATCGATTACAGATTAGATAGATTAATGCAAAAAGACCTTATCTGTTCGGAGTTTTAGGCATTTCAAGAAACGAAATTTCTTTTACTGGAATTTTCACCGAAGAACTCAGTTTTTGAAAAATGTTACACTACCTCGCATTAATAGCTTTTGTGAGTGCTTGCTTTGCCGGAATTTGGTTGAATTACAAAAAATATAAGCATATGATCGATGTGACTAAAAGTATACCATCACCACCAAGCCTACCAATTATCGGTCATGCGTATCTCTTCATTGGTAAACCTTCTCATAAGTTGGCAATAATATTGCATGAGTTAATGGAAAAATATGGGAAAACAATAAAAATTTGGTTGGGGCCAGAGCTCAATATTATGACATCGGATATCAAGGACGCAGAGGTCCTACTCACTTCAATGATCTTATTGGATAAAGCTGGTGAATATGAAATGTTGGTACCTTGGCTTAAAGATGGCTTACTCATAAGTCGTGGGAAAAAGTGGCATCAAAGGAGGAAGGCCATTACGCCAGCGTTCCACTTTAAAATTTTAGATCAATTTATTGAGACATTTGAAAAGGAATCACGATCGCTAATTAAAAATATAGAAGAACAGATGCGGATTGATCAGCCATCTGGAATCGATCTGTACAACTGGATTAATTTGTGCACTTTAGACATTATATGTGGTAAATATAAAGTTATTTTTCATTATACATATGTATATATAATATATTAGCTTCTACATTGGGCGACAAACATCTGAAGGACATTTGCAGCGTTTCCACTGACAAACTTTTTTCCCTACCAAATAATTTTCAAAATCCAAATACCAAAATCGATTGAAACCTACCAAAAACTACAAAAAGGAGTTCTCCCAAGTAGCAAAATAGGTCGAAAATTGGTAAATTCTTACCTATATTAGGTCAGAATATTTACTTGACCTAACCTAAATAGGTCGAAATTACGTCGATTTGACGTCGAGTCGACGTAAGTGGGGAATAGATTGGAAGTCGATTGGCGGTAATAATAGGTCATAATAGGGCATTTCGACTTCAAAGTCAGGGCGAAAAGAAGTCCGTTTACCTAATATTAGTCGAAAATAAGTCGCAATGACCAATTTTCGACCTAATTGGACTTATGAGTAAAACGAAAGAGAACGTAAAAGGAAACGAAAAAAGTGAGAGAGAGAGTAACAGAGAAAGATATAAATACATAATATTATATCTTACTCAGTCATTCGTATTACTCGAAAGCAGAAATGAACGAGAGATTTTCTTCTTCGTGTGTCTTAAGAAATAAATAATAAATAAAATATGGACTTCATTAAAAATTATTTTTCGCTTAATAAGTCCCAAAAACATATGCCCGCTGAGATTTTTCGTGAAAGTGTTCCTTCTACTTCTTCAGTTTAAGGGGCTTTCTCATTGATGGAAATTAAATAAATATTGCTTGGAAAAAATTGTTTTTCTTAAAGAAAAAACATATGCAGAAGAATAATTCTCAATTTGCCATTCGAAAAACATGGCGGAGCTCGACCTATTTTGACCTATTTCGACTTTAAAGTCAAACCGACTATGAAGTCCGAAAATCAAGTCCGCTCGACTTTGAAGTCGAAGCATGCAACAAAATAAGTCAACTTTTGACCCTAATTCGCCCTATAAGTCAAACGGACTTTAAAGTCGAATTTTAGTCGAAAAATTGGTCGGTTTGCCTTGAAAAATTACCTAATTTGGAAGTCAAAGTCAAGTCAATATTAAGTCACAAAATAGGGCATTTTTACCTCTTTTCGACCAAAAATCGACTTGTTAGTCGAAACGACTTTGAAGTCATGAAATAGGTCGAAAAAAGGTAATATGGACCTTCGAAACGGACTTTAAAGTTAGGTCATATTTAAGGCCGGAAAATAGATCAGGAATAGGGTAATTTCAACCTAAATAGGTCGATTCGACTTACTGCTGGTCGAATCGCCCTATTGTGCTTGTTGGGAGCTATTGCTTAAATCTTTTGGGTGTATTTACAATAACAATAACTTTATATATTATGTTTACTCTAAAAATCCAAAATTGCTTCAAAATATTGTATAAAACTACCCATTTGAACTTCATTTGGCACATTCAAGCGACAAAAGTGATTATGTTCTTCACTTGTCGCTACGTCGCGCATGCTTTAATGCACGCAAGCTCTTATTGCATTAGCTTTGCTTTTCTATTTTCTTTTGTGCTCTATACACTTCTATAGAAAAAAGCAACTTGAGAGACAGAGATAGATGGATATGAAACATGCTTTTCCACATCGTTCAAGGTAGGGTTGACAAAAATCGATGTGTATTTTTCGATAACGGATATGTTTTTAGTCGAAATGGAAAAAGTTCCGCAATCCTACCAAAATCCGATTCAACCTACCAGCCTACCATGATACAAGAAAAGAAGATAGCGCCACTTCGGGTACCGCTATTTTGAAGCATTCTCTCAGAGAGCGAAAATGACGAAATACATAAAAGAGAGAGCGGCATTGTTGTTGTTTCCCATGCTATTCTACGACTTTTTATCTTAAAATCCCAATATTTCTTTTAATTTATATTATTTATTATCGATTTTTGCATAAGTATGTAGAGAAATGTTGCAAGAAAAATTAAAAATTCAGGTTTCTTAAAATAATAACTTTTTCATGCATAATTTGTTGTACAAAGTGCAACTTCTTCGATTGTTGAAAAATTTTCGCAAAAGCTCTTTCAGTCTGGCTGCGTCGGAGCGATCGCATAGAAACCCAGCCGGAACTGTGTACAGCTGGTGGTCAAACACGTGCATAGCACAACAAATTATGTGCACAGCACGGTGCTTATATACGCTTTTTGCTATATTTGCTTTTTGATGTCAATATATGAAGTGTATCTGTTGACATCGTGCATTTTATCACAATTCTGTTCACTTCGTGAATTGTTTCATGCACAAATGTTTTTATTTTGGCCTAACTACTTCGTCATATCATTGTGCTCATACACCATAACTCCCGGCTGGGAAGCTGAAGTGTGGAAGTTTTGTGCTTTTGTTTATAAAAAACAGCGGAGAAAATTCCGACACTCCGCTCGCAATGTTATCGCTCACAGCGCTGAAAGCGAACTGACGATCGAAAACGAAATTGCTTGCGCGTTTCCAGCAAGTGGCTCTTTGAATGCAAAATTATTAATGAAAAAGTTGATTTTTTGTATGAAATATATTTTTCTATTTTTTTTCAAACATTTCTTTACACATTGATATAAAAATCTGTTGTCTTAACCTTCAAATAGAACCAAAATTCGCATCCGAAGATAAAAAGCCGATTTAACATGCAAAACAACAACAAAATGTCAACAGTTTTGATTTATTTCGTCATCGGCCTGAAGTGGCGCTATCTTCTTTTCTTGTATCATGCCAGCCTACCAAAGAAAAAAATACCTACCCACTTTGGTAGGAAAAGCCCAAAAGTGTCAACGCTGGACATTTGATGTTCTGGTCGAGGGACAGAGTGTTTTCTCTCCCTTTCTTTCCTCTTCTCTCTCTCTCTCACTCTCTCTCTCCCTTTCTTTCCTCTTCTCTATCATTCTCTCTCTCTCTCTCTCTCTCTCTCTCTCTCTATCACTCTCTCTCTCTCTCTCTCTCTCTCTCTCTCTCTCTCTCTCTCTTCTCTCTCTCTCTCTCTCTCTCGTCTGTAACTTAAAAGTTTAGAAGTACGATGTACCGATGGAAGATATTGTCTTTCTTAATTTCAGAACAGGAATCGATAAAAATCTATTGTTTATTTATTTATAATTTTCAATATACACAGTTTACGCTATTATATTTCTGTTATTATTATTATTATTATTATTTTTTTTTTTTTTTGAGCTCGATTTTCTTTCGTAACATTATCTTTACGATAGATTTAACTTTATAGCTGAAAACACCTTCAGCGATATCAACTCCAAAGACGAGCAAACTGCTCGCATGGCTACTTTCAAATTCCGTTTATCAAAGCCCTCAGCAAAGAGAATAAACAAAACTATATTCTGATAAGTTCAATGAGCGATTCGACCAGTGCATAACAATACGAACATTTGTCCTTACATACTTATGGTAATAAATTCAACATCGATTGGGGTTCCGAAGCTATTCCCATTAGTCTTCTCGTAATGTTTCTCATAATCGGTTGCTTTTTTCTTTCCTTAACTTTAATCGGATCGTATTTATATATTTTGAAATATACTCGAATTTCTCACGTGAAACGCGAGTCAGAATGAACATTTTTTTGAATAGAAAATTTATCAATAAAAAAAAGATTTCCAGTGCTAAATTTAATATGAACTGAGTTTTTTTTTTAATTTGTTTAACGATGTATTTCGCCAAAACGATAGATTCGTCTTGGAGTTTTGCAGTGCACAGCTTGTGTTAAAATAGATATTATGAAGCTTACAGTTTGCTTTAGACAGTGATGCGGCTCTTAAAATTTTTCTTTCGCCACTTCAAAAGTATGGGGGTGTCGCCAAGCCTTCCATTTCATGGCCAGATATAGGTGTTGCCCTAAAGCAGAGGTTCTAAAACTTGTTTCGTCTATCCTCCACTTTAAAAATTAATAATTTTCCGGGCCCTCTTTTTTATATCCGGCGTAAGGATCTTGTAACGGTTAGAACTGAGATCTGCAGATATCAAATATATATATTCTTGATCACGATCGAAAACTAAATCGATTTAGATATGTCCGTCCGTCTGTGGTCGGATCTCCTTCCGACCCCACGAAAAATGGGGAAAACAAAGAAGAATGGAAAAAGAAAAACCGTCACAACTAACATCCACGACGGAGCTGGGAGTTGAACCTAGAGACTCTCGCATCGTAAGTTGGCATCTCAAATAACTACCATACTACTTCTACTGTTTTTAGACAGAAATTTAGTTTTATATTGGCATTTTTATTTCCGTGGCTATGTCAATAAACAAAATTGCCCCATAAGGGGCGAGAACCCACATGTGACTATTGAGAGGCCAATCCGGCATCATCTTCGAAAATTAGACATTTCAACAAGAGATGCCCACCTGTAACCGCCAACGTAATCATTGATCTTTTGCGTATTGTTTTTTAAAATGGAATAATCAGCCGAAATGCTTTATCAATGCATTTGTCAATTAGCCACCTCGGAGCTGTCATTTGAGCCCTTCGTCGTATTTTCTTTGCGCAACGATTAAGGACAAATGTTAAGCACACCGTCCAGAGTTAATTGAGTTATTGAAAAAATAAATCGAGGTCGGCAAGAAATCGAGGCCGGCAAGAAATCGAGGCCGGCAAGAAATCGAGGCCGGCAAGAAATCGAGGTCAGAAACCATGAAAATTTAATGTTTTTTAAAATACAGTAGAATCTGGGTACGCTGGGTATAAAAACGAGTATTTTAAGCACATTTTATGAATACCTTGCAAAGGCGCTTTCTTCTCATAAGTTCCGCTGATTCGTTAAGGGTTCGGAAACTTCAATCGCCGCAGTAATCTAGTGGAAATATTGTACCATAATTTTCCGAGTGATTAAAAAACTAGGGTTAAAATGTCTTTTCAGAAACTTCCATGGGTGTAAATATTAATGCTCAGACCAATGCTAATTCAGAATATGTACGCGCCGTCAAGACGTGAGTATTTCAAAGTCGCAAACGTACAGATAAGAATTTGACTTAAATGAATTTTGGAACTTCTTTGTAGAATTGCAAGTGTTTTACATAAACGAATGTTCGATTTGATCTATCGTTTCGACTTCATCTATCGATTCACCAATCTAGCACGTGAGGAAAAAAAGGCCCTAAAAGTTTTACACAATTTTACCGAAGAGGTAATCGTTCAGCGTCGAGAGGAGTTGTCGAAAGCCAAAGACGATAATAAAAATCCGAAAGTAGAGCTCAACGATATTGGCGTTAAGCGGAAGATGGCTTTTCTGGATATATTACTGCAATCGGAAATCGATGGCAAACCATTGAGTAATTTCGATATTAGAGAAGAAGTCGATACTTTCATGTTTGAGGGTCACGACACGACCTCATCGGCATTGACGTTCTTTTTCTATAATATCGCAATTCATCAAGATTGCCAGCAGCGTTGCTATGAAGAAATCATTTCAATAATGGGAAATAATCCAACCAAGCCAGTTACCGGCGATGACCTAAATAAAATGCGGTATGTTGAATTGTGCATAAAGGAAACATTACGATTGTTTCCTTCCGTACCGCTTTTAGGAAGAAGAGTAATACAGGAGTGCGAACTGAGTGAGTTCAAGGAAGAATCAATGGATAGAGATCACCCTTGATTGGAATTATTGCAATCATTTTTATTTTTTTTTCCAGATGGTAAAATAATTCCAGCGGGAACAAATATCGGTGTTTCTCCTTATATGCTGGGTCATTCTCCTGAGTTGTTTGATGAGCCCGATAACTTTAAGCCAGAACGTTTTGATGTCGTTTCAAGTGCCGAAAGGATGAATCCATATGCATTTATACCGTTTTCCGCGGGGCCACGTAACTGTATTGGTCAAAAGTTTGCCATATTGGAGATTAAAACAATTGCAGCGAATTTTTTGAGGAATTTTAGAATACTTTATGCTGGTGATCCGCTGGAGCAGCCGGTTTTGATTGCAGAATTAGTATTACGCACAAAAGATCCTTTAATGTTCCGCCTTAATGCACGTATTTGATTCCGAGATTAAAGTATTCCTTAAGTTTTTTTCTCCATGTTTTGAACTGGCATTCACGCCAAATGTGATAAGTAGGATTCGGATTTTATTGACCTTTATAAATTTGAAGCATACTTTATGGAGTAAAATTTTATTCAACTTACATAAAGTTACCAGGGTCCGAGGTTCGATTCCCGGCACAAGCGAAACGGAGTGTAATGTTCCAAGCCTAGCACTGGTGTTTCAAAAATCGCATGTTAGGGGCACACTACATAAAAAAACATACACTCACACAAACACAAGAAAACCTCCTTGGTATCACAATCGCCTAAGTGGCAGCCACTTCAACCTACCTACCTACCTACATAAAGTTAAGATTCAAATCGATTTTTAACTTCAACATGGTTTTCCAGAAGTTGGTAAGAAAATTTTTGTGCCCCATAAAGTATGCTTTAAATTTATAAAAGTCCAGAAAATCTGAGCCCTGGTGACAAGATATTTTTTTAAGTGTGCGGAAAGAATAAATTGCCAAAGTTTTACCAAATGTAATTATTAAAATAAAGCGAATGCTATAGTCATTAATTGGTAGCTTTTTTAAAGCAGTCACCACGACCACGCCCACTGAGAGAAAGTATTGTGGAAATTTACGCTGACTTGTCCTTTTTATAAGAATAAATTTTTTGGTTTCTGTTGTAGTGTCCTTGAGATATCCTTGAGAAATTCTTATCAGCAAAATCCCAAAGGCTTATCAACCCTTTTTTTCAAAACTTTATATCTCAAAAATTAATTAAGATAGAAAGATGAAACAATCAAATGACTTTGAGCACCATTTTACACAATCCATTTAACATTTAAAAAAAGCTCAAACCACATTTGAGAAATATGAGTTAAAATGATGTCAATGGTGCTAAAAAATTCAAACGCGATTTTCTCGAAATTCTTACGTGATGATATTTTTCAATTATTCAGCAGACCAAAATCTACTAGAGCCACTACTCAAACTCAAAAAGAGGATTTCATTGCAGACCAGTGTTATTAGAAAAACGTAAGTGCACATAGATGCTCCCACACTCAAAGAAAAACGTCCCATAACAATATTAAAAGTACGACCATTGTTTTAATAGGACGCTTTTCAATAGTATTTTACTATTAAAACAATAGTTTTCCAATGAAATCAATGGTTTTCGGGTTATTATAACAATAGTTTTAAAATTATTATTATTAATAGGACACAGATTATTAGTTTAATAAGAAATACGATAGGTTTAATAGTATTTTACCATTAATAATTAATAACACGTACTAATAATTTCATATTACGATAGCATTAATTTTCAATGGCATCGATACCATTAGTTCAATGTGAGAATCGTTTAGTTTAATACATATTATTGGCATATTAATTAAATAACATTGCTACTATTATTTGAAATAAGGTACACCTCATTAAAATAATCAGAAACAATTATTAATTTAATATGATTTACCCTGATGATTTATCATTTCACGTTCCCCCCATGTTTTTCGAATGGCGGGATGAGAATTATCCGCCTGCATCTGCTTTGACTTTTTTTTTATCTTCTTTTATTAATATTTTTTTTTTATTAAATTATATTTTTTCTTTATTTATTTATTTCTATTTAAATCTTTTTCTCTTTCATCTCTTTAAATTTTCTCGCCTCGGCCGAGCCTTGAACCGCTGACCTCCACTTCGCTGGGCGAACGTCTTAACCATTACGCTAAACGAACGAATTTAATTTGTTGGTCAAAATGCTTACTTGAGCTTATGGTTGCTCAAGTTTTGGGGATCGTGCTTAAGGAATTGTTTCACTCCCAAAATTTTTTGCTTGAAAATGAACCATTAAAAAAAATTAATTAAATTAAAACCTTAAAAATTTAGGAGAAAATTTTTGTCTTCCAAAACAACTACACTCTGAACAAAAAGAAACTGTAATTAAAAAAAAATTCAGAAAAATTCCCGCCGCCAGCAGGGATAGAACCCCGAAGCTCACGACTGTCAAGTCACAGCTTAAACAACTGAGCTATCGAAATCTCCGGAGACGGTTGATCAGAATGCGAACTTATACGTCTAAGTGAACGAAAGCGAATTTGAAAATAAAAAGTAACTGCACAGAGAAAAAAATCAACCAGAAAACTGGTTAAATCAAACGGAAAAACATACAAAACGGCTTCAACAAGGAATATTTTTAATTTTAACAATTTTTCTTGTTGAAAAAATTAAAAATTTTCCTTTTGAATCAACCATATTTCAGGTTGAATTGAAATGATAATTTTCAAAAATGGATTTAAATTTAAATTGTTGAACCAACCACGGACATAGTTGAAATGACAAGATATTTTTTTAAAAAATTCCAAAAAAATACCTATACAAGAAGAAATGTCAAAAAAAAATTAATATATAAAATAACTAGTCACACTTTTTGCCCATGTGGACTAGACCAGGAGTATACGCAGTTGCGTCGATTTTGGGTCAAAAATGAAAAAAAAGAAATAATTTTATTTATATTTTGCAATTTTTTTTATTAGATTTTTATATATTTATTTTTTAATATTTATTTGTTCATATTAGTTTTTCTTCTTTTAGCTCCTTGTCTTTTTTAATTCTTTTGCTTCGGCCGAGCCTCGAACTGGTAATCTCTGGCTCGCTAGGTGAACGCTTTAACGCACTGGGCCAAAGAGGCAAATTTAGTTTCGTGTTCAAAATGCTAAGTTGAGTTAATGGTTGCTCAAATTTTCATGAAACAAGCAGTTTGCACTCAAAAAGTTATTTACTTGAAAAATAAGTAACCTATTTATTTTATATTTTTTAAATATTTAAAAAAAGAAAACAAAATTAAAATATGGATGAACAAAATAAAAAATATTAAAAAATTAATTAAGACATAAAAATAAAAAACCGTAATTGAAAAAACAAAAAAAAATCACTCACGCCAGGAATCGAACGCTGGCCAACGCGGGCGCCGAGCGATAGCTTTAACCACGCTCACGCTCAATAGATCTCTTCTTAACTAGACATTGTCTGGTTAAAAAGAATCTAGTCCCGCTGCAGTCATATATCATACAAAAAACTAGCGTCATTTTAACTAGTCACGTTAGGTCCATACCGTAGTCTAGTGACTTTGTGGAAATTAACCTCAGAATTACTGCAGAGAATGCTCAGCGATAATTTTTTAAAATTCCTTCCTTCAAAAACGTAATGCACAAGCACTTTTTTTTTTTTGAATAACAAGTGTGGTTGAAAGCATATTCCTCTAAGTTTGTTAATTAAACGGTATTTAAACGGTAATTTGTAGTTTTTTCTTTCGATTTTGCTAAAATTTTACGTGTTGCACAGTTTAATAATATCACAAATAACATTCTTAAATAAAAACACCAAACTTTTCTACGCGGGTACGAGAATTATTTGAGGGATTTTCAAACCATCAAAATATTAATGATCGATTAAAATGTTTCAGGTAATTACTTAAAATTAACGTAGCTTGATAAATTAATGAAGAATCTTCACACATCTCCAATGGACGACTTGTTTTTTTATGGGTCATGTTCAGCAGAGTGCTCTATGCCATAGAGTCTATGGCCATTTGCTTTGAACGTTAATTAAATTTTTTTTGACATTTCTTCTTGTATAGGTATTTTTTTTTGGAATTTTTAAAAAAAATATCTTGTCATTTCAACTATGTCCGTGGTTGGTTCAACAATTTAAATTTAAATCCATTTTTGAAAATTATCATTTCAATTCAACCTGAAATATGGTTGATTCAAAAGGAAAATTTTTTATTTTTTCAACAAGAAAAAATGTTAAAATTAAAAATATTCCTTGTTGAAGCCGTTTTGTATGTTTTTCCTTTTGATTTAACCAGTTTTCTGGTTGATTTTTTTCTCTGTGTGTATTTTGCGAAGTGTTCCGTTTTTAATAAACTCAAATTTTTTAAAGTGCCACATTGACGGGGAGACGCTTCTGCATATGAGTGAGGTTCATATTTCGTACTGCATCCGGTGACACTGGAAGTTGATACGCTGAAAACACTATAGAAAATACAAGTAAGTATAACAATTGATGCTATATTGCTAAATTTGTTTAATGAAGTGGATGAAATTGAACGACAATCGCATTTTAATATTTTAATATTGTTTAAACAAATCCTACATTTTATATTCTACTGACGTTTAAAATTTTTTGTGTTTTTCCTTTTCATTTTTAAGATGGACGTTGCTGTGCAATCGTTTTTGCCATCTATGCACTTCTGGTTCCAATAGCTCAAGTCGTCGTAGAAGATCAAAGACGTGTTAGAAAAGCTTTCTCAACACGGGACTCTCAGCTCAGTTTTATGGTTGTTGGAAATACCGTTGCTGAGTGCGAGCAGCACATTTTGGAGTTGAGAAGCTCCAACCAGCGCATCCAGTCATTCATTATTGTAACAGGCTCCGTGCTCGAACCAGAGCAAATTATTTTTTTTTGGGTGGTATTAAGTATCAAATTGACTCAATGCTGATGGCCATTGACCTAGCCTTTAAAACTTTTCAGTTATTTAACTTGGAGTACCCAAAGCAAAGCGTTTGCGTATGGACATTTGTACAAACATTTTTTTTTTTAATATTTACTTAAGCTCAGACGTTAAAAGCCAAAAATTAAAGGCTTTCGTGTCTCAACTAAAAAAAAAATAACAAAACTGTACCACCCAACAATAGCACCTACACAGAGAAAAAAATCAACCAGAAAACTGGTTAAATCAAAAGGAAAAACATACAAAACGGCTTCAACAAGGAATATTTTTAATTTTAACAATTTTTCTTGTTGAAAAAATAAAAAATTTTCCTTTTGAATCAACCATATTTCAGGTTGAATTGAAATGATAATTTTCAAAAATGGATTTAAATTTAAATTGTTGAACCAACCACGGACATAGTTGAAATGACAAGATATTTTTTAAAAAAATTAAAAAAAAAATACCTATACAAGAAGAAATGTCAAAAAAAATTTAATTAACGTTCAAAGCAAATGGCCATAGAGCACTCTGCTGAACATGACCCAAAAAATAGCCATCGGATGGACTTCATCCGATTTCGTCACTCCGTTTTGGTGACTGCTTTCGCAATGCTTAAAATAGTTCTAAGATGAATACATATCTTATATGTCTTATTTTATAAAACAAATGAGAATTATACCGAACGAAAAGAAATGTATTATTATAAACATATTTCCTTTCAATTCAACCAAAAATGTTGTTGACTCAACAATTTTTCTTTTGAAATTTTTGTTCTGCTCGAAAATCAAAAGGACTGTGAATAACAATGCGCCCTTTTAAAAAAATCATGGTTACGTTCGCTCAGTGTATATAGCTTAGCTTAAAAAAACCAACATTACAATGTGTAATTTTTCCATGCATAGTTATGAATACATGAAGTAGTATACAACACACAAAAACTCAGCACAATATCTAACTTTTTAATGCTTAATTGGAATATAATTGTAAAATATAGTACAGAAAATATATATCTAAATAATATAATATTGATCTTTGGAGGCATTATAAGAAACGCAATACTAAATAAAAATAATATTAAAATTAAGTAATTTCGATGTAATTTACTTGACTTGACATTTTGGTTTAAAGTATATTTTTAGGTGAATATGCTTGGATTTTTGAAAAATTTCTTTAAGTCCTTTCTATAAGTGATTAGAATTTTCGTCCTTTTAACCTACACAATCATATATACATAAATTGTTTTTAATTCTTATCGCGAGTCTTTATTTAGTCAATCATTATTGCTTGCAATGAGAAAGTTAATATACTGTATTTGTGTGTATGATCTGGACGATTTTCTTGTCTATAAAAAATAGCAGATGTGAGACAGGCGGGACTCACAACAGTTAATACTAACAGGTTGGCTGATAAGTCCCCGGTCAACAAAGAAAACACATTTTTTTGGTCAAAATTCGTTTTTTATTCAACATAGTTCCCTTCAGAGCGATACAACGATTACGACCTCAATTTGTTGATACATTTTAGGTAGTACTCCGAGTTAGAGTTTTGCTCAAATAGCCTCAGTTTCGGCGATCACCTCTTCATAGCAGCCAAATTTTTGCCCTGCCAGCATCCTTTTGAGGTCTGAGACACACAGCAAAAACCTTCGCTGGGGCCAGATCTGGAGAATCGTGCTGGGAGCAATTGAAGCCTATTCATGAATTTTGCCATCGTTCTCAGACTTATGGCACGGTGCGTTTCTTGTGGAACAACGACCGTTTTTCTTCTTCATTGGGCCGTAAGTGACGCCACTTTTCGACCTTCAAACAGCTCACAATAACCGACATATCAGATAGTCACTGGGTCTGATGGTTTTGTTGCCGTTCAGTCAGCGAAAATATTCGCAGCCATCGGAAATTCGGCTTCTATGCAGGTTTTTTTCCGTTGAACGTTCCCGTGTGGCACCCATACATCGAGCTTCTTTGTGGTATCCAGCCTTATTCAAATGGTTCCAAACGGTTTTTTGTGCAATCTTTAGCTCTTTTGCAATCGAAACAGTGCTAACATGAACGGTCGGACTCGATAATTTCCATGATTTTATCGACATTTTCGACAATTGGCCTTCCAGTGCGTGGTGCATCCTTGACATCGAAGTTACCGGAACGGAATCGGCGAAACCAAAATTGCGCATGATTGGCTGTTACAGTATCAGGTCCATAAACGCTATTCACATTTTCAGCCGCCTGGCTTGCGTTTTCTCCCTTATCGAAGAAAAACTGTAAAATGTAGCGAATTTTCTCTTTGCTGATGTCCATCTTTGACAAGCTCTCAAACAAAACTGAATCAATCAATCAAAAAGTGTCAAACAAGCTTTTTTAGTAGGAACTGTCATCTTTCTAATGCCCCCTAGCGGAACACGATCGGACTTATACAACGCGAGATGCAGATAAATAACGCCATCTATTGGAAAAATAATGGATTTCTTTTTACTACACCTAATAATTAAACATATTTCCTTTCAATTCAACCAAAAATGTTGTTGACTCAACAATTTTTCTTTTGAAATTTTTGTTCTGCTCGAAAATCAAAAGGACTGTGAATAACAATGCGCCCTTTTAAAAAAATCATGGTTACGTTCGCTCAGTGTATATAGCTTAGCTTAAAAAAACCAACATTACAATGTGTAATTTTTCCATGCATAGTTATGAATACATGAAGTAGTATACAACACACAAAAACTCAGCACAATATCTAACTTTTTAATGCTTAATTTTGGAATATAATTGTAAAATATAGTACAGAAAATATATATCTATATATAATATAATATTGATCTTTGGAGGCATTATAAGAAACGCAATACTAAATAAAAATAATATTAAAATTAAGTAATTTCGATGTAATTTACTTTGACTTGACATTTTGGTTTAAAGTATATTTTTAGGGAATATGCTGGATTATTTTGAAAAATTTCTTTAAGTCCTTTCATAATATTTTAGAATTTTCGTCCTTTTAACCACACAATCATATATACATAAAATTGTTTTTTAATTCTTATCGCGAGTCTTTATTTAGTCAATCATTATTGCTTGCAATGAGAAAGTTAATATACTGTTTTGTGTGTATGATATTTGGACGATTTTCTTGTCTATAAAAAATAGCAGATGTGAGACAGGCGGGACTCACAACAGTTAATACATAACAGGTTGGCTGATAAGTCCCCGGTCTAACAAAGAAAAACACATTTTTTTGTCAAAATTCGTTTTTATTATTCAACATAGTTCCCTTCAAGAGCGATACAACGATTATAACGACCTTCCAATTTTTTGATACCATTTTGGTAGTACTCCTTCGGTTTTGCCTCAAAATAGGCCTCAGTTTCGGCGATCACCTCTTCATTGCAGCCAAATTTTTGCCCTGTGAGCATCCTTTTGAGGTCTGAGAACAAGAAAAAGTCGCTGGGGGCCAGATCTGGAGAATACGGTGGGTGGGGAAGCAATTCGAAGCCTAATTCATGAATTTTTGCCATCGTTCTCAATGACTTATGGCACGGTGCGTTGTCTTGGTGGAACAACACTTTTTTCTTCTTCATATTGGGCCGTTTTGCCGCGATTTCGACCTTCAAACGCTCCAATAACGACATATAATAGTCACTGTTGATGGTTTTTCCCTTCTCAAGATAATCGATAAAAATTATTCCATGCCCATCCCAAAAAACAGAGGCCATTACTTTGCCAGCGGACTTTTGAGTCATTCCACGCTTCGGAGACGGTTCACCGATCGCTGTCCACTCAGCCGACTGTCGATTTGACTCAGGAGTGTAGTGATAGAGCCATGTTTCATCCATTGTCACATATCGACGCAAAAACTCGGGTGTATTGCGAGTTAACAGCTGCAAACACCGCTCAGAATCATCAACACGTTGTTGTTTTTGGTCAAATGTGAGCTCGCGCGGCACCCATTTTGCACAGAGCTTTTTCATATCCAAATATTGATGAATGATATGACCAACACGTTCCTTTGATATCTTTAAGGCCTCTGCTATCTCCATCAACTTCATTTTATGGTCATTCAAAATCATTTTGTGAATTTTTTTGATGTTTTCGTCGGTAACCACCTCTTTCGGGCGTCCACTGCGTTCACCGTCCTCCGTGCTCATTTCACCACGCTTGAATTTTGCATACCAATCAATTATTGTTGATTTTCCTGGGGCAGAGTCCGGAAACTCATTATCAAGCCAAGTTTTTGCTTCCACTGTATTTTTTCCCTTCAGAAAACAGTATTTTATCAAAACACGAAATTCCTTTTTTTCCGTTTTTTTCACAATAACAAAAGTTGCTTGACAAAAGACGCTCTATCTCACAAACTAATTGACTTATAGACGTCAAATTTTGACACGAATCATTTTAAGGTTGCCACTATATAAAAATAATATGCATTTAATACTAGCGACGCCATCTATGTGTCAGACCGGGGACTTATCAGCCAACCTGTTATGATGAAATTTTGAAATACAGGGTGTTTCGCATAAGGATGTATATCCGAAAGGAGGTGATAGGGGTGCTCAATATCGACCAAAAATCGTATGGGGGGGGGGGGGGGGGTGGAAAATGCTCCCCTAAGGAGTTAGAGGGCCTTAAAGTTTTTAGGCAGTAAGTCGAGAAAAAAAATTCTCCCACGATAACGGTTCATCGTAGAAAAAAAACTGTTAAGCGGTTTGAAAGCCAATTCTATGGGCTTTTAGGCAAAATTAAATTCATGGTAAGAATTTAAGCCAATGATGGTTAATTAAGTGGTCAAAGTCAAAAATTCTGAAAAAAAATTCTATTTTTTTTACTTTGAGAGCCATTTTGGTATGAAAAAGGTCCTATTAACACATACTTTTCTAATTTTTTTCAAAATCCTCGATTAATTTACTTCAAATCTGTGGTACATTTGTCATACCTTATTAGCGGTTTAACCTCAGGAAAAATAGGATTTATAAACAAACTTGATTTTTTTTTAAAGGTTGATGAAATTCTTAAAAGAACAATCTTTGGCTTACAATGGCCAGCCAGCAATTTCTTATTTAAGACAAATTTTGGTTTAAAATTATACGAACTTTAACTGGAAAAATTGGTAATTTTTTGCTGAGATTATTTAATTTGATTTTTTAATTTATTTTTCCTGAGGTTAAACCGCTAATAAGGTATGACAAATGTACCACAGATTTGAAGTAAATTAATCGAGGATTTTGAAAAAAATTAGAAAAGTATGTGTTAATAGGACCTTTTTCATACCAAAATGGCTCTCAAAGTAAAACAAATAGAATTTTTTTCAGAATTTTTGACTTTGACCGCTTAATTAACCATCATTGGCTTAAATTCTTACCATGAATTTAATTTTGCCTAAAAGCCCATAGAATTGGCTTTCAAACCGCTTAACAGTTTTTTTTTCTACGATGAACCGTTATCGTGGGAGAATTTTTTTTCTCGACTTACTGCCTAAAAACTTTAAGGCCCTCTAACTCCTTAGGGGAGCATTTTCCACCCCCCCCCCCCCCCCCCCCCCTCCCATACGATTTTTGGTCGATATTGAGCACCCCTATCACCTCCTTTCGGATATACATCCTTATGCGAAACACCCTGTATATAAATATGAAGAAATTTCTTCAATATAACTAAGCAGGGTTGCGTATTTCAATAAATTTCTTCATGTTGAAGAAAATCGTTCGTAATATTGAAGAGATTTATTCAATATCAATAATTATTTTCGTAGATATGAAGAAATTTCTTCAATATAACGAAGCAGGATAATATACTTGAAGAAATTTGACTAAAAAAATTTCGTAGATATGAAGATATTTCTTCAATATAACGAAATTTTTTTCCTGATTTGAATTTCTTCATATTGAATATCGTCTTTATTCATATTGATTGCTTTTTTTAGTTAGCTCTATTTTTACTGCCGTTTCTTCAATAACGCAGCCCATTTCTTCAATATTACCTACGGATTTTTTTCGGTGTAGGAAACTTCAGTTTATAACTGCCAAGTTGGCAGTGCCAACTTGCTTTCTACCCCCCGCGCCCCTAATTGGGTCAAACTTTACCACAAATTTGAAAATTTACTTTGCATCTTTCTAAGTCCCAATTTTTCCGCCTGCGACAGGAATCGAACTCGAGCCCTTCAGGTTACAAATCGCAACACGCTCCCATTACGCTACCGAGAGATCTCATTCGGGAGTGCTACATTTAATATATTAATTTTCGAAAAATACAACTGTAGAGGCCTCGTATGTATGTACGGTATTTATAACATTCATATTATTTTGGGTGGCTTTGCGATGTACTTAAGAATTTTAACGTTTTCAAGGATTCATGAATAAAACAGGATCATGAACGCATCAATCATGAATACTACGGGCACGCGTGCTTGTTTTCACAACTGGGATACACAGAGAAAAAAATCAACCAGAAAACTGGTTAAATCAAAAGGAAAAACATACAAAACGGCTTCAACAAGGAATATTTTTAATTTTAACAATTTTTCTTGTTGAAAAAATAAAAAATTTTCCTTTTGAATCAACCATATTTCAGGTTGAATTGAAATGATAATTTTCAAAAATGGATTTAAATTTAAATTGTTGAACCAACCACGGACATAGTTGAAATGACAAGATATTTTTTAAAAAAATTTAAAAAAAAATACCTATACAAGAAGAAATGTCAAAAAAAATTTAATTAACGTTCAAAGCAAATGGCCATAGAGCACTCTGCTGAACATGACCCAAAAAATAGCCATCGGATGGACTTCATCCGATTTCGTCACTCCGTTTTGGTGACTGCTTTCGCAATGCTTAAAATAGTTCTAAGATGAATACATATCTTATATGTCTTATTTTATAAAACAAATGAGAATTATACCGAACGAAAAGAAATGTAATTAAACATATTTCCTTTCAATTCAACCAAAAATGTTGTTGACTCAACAATTTTTCTTTTGAAATTTTTGTTCTGCTCGAAAATCAAAAGGACTGTGAATAACAATGCGCCCTTTTAAAAAAATCATGGTTACGTTCGCTCAGTGTATGTAAATCACATTGCTCATACGTCGCTCTTATTGCTTATTCTTCCAAGATACACTGAGAACGTAACCATGTTTTTTTAAAGGGCGCATTGTTATTCACAGTCCTTTTGATTTTCGAGCAGAACAAAATTTCAAAAGAAAATTGTTGAGTCAACAACATTTTTGGTTGAATTGAAAGGATAATATGTTTAAATTACATTTCTTTTCGTTCGGTATAATTCTCATTTGTTTTATAAAATAAGACATATAAGATATGTATTCATCTTGAACTATTTTAAGCATTGCGAAAGCAGTCACCAAAACGGAGTGACGAAATCGGATGAAGTCCATCCGATGGCTATTTATTGGGTCATGTTCAGCAGAGTGCTATGGTCATTTGCTTTGAACTTAATTAAATTTTTTTTGACATTTCTTCTTGTATAGGTATTTTTTTTAAATTTTTAAAATATCTTGTCATTTCAACTATGTCCGTGGTTGGTCAACAATTAAATTTAATCCATTTTTGAGAAATTATCATTTCAATTCAACCTGAAATATGGTTGATTCAAAAGGAAAATTTTTTATTATTCAACAAGAAAATTGTTAAAATTAAAAATATTCCTTGTTGAAGACGCTTTTGCTATTTTTTCCTTTTGATTTAACCAGTTTTCTGGTTGATTTTTTTCTCTGTGTAGTTAGAGACTTGTTTTAATAGGAGCGTAAGAATTTTATTCAATTTCTATATTGAGATGGATTTATTACACACTTTTACGCCCAATTTTTTGACAAAGACTTAAATTTAAAACTCAACTTTAAGCGATTTAACTCGAAAATCGAGTGTGTTTGTTGTATTTTACGCCGAGATTTAACTAAATCGAGGCTAAGCCTCTGTCAACAAATTGGGCATTAAAGAAGCAAATCGAGTCTCGATTGACAAATATAGATTAGACCAAATACTTTCTTGTTACCGTAGCTATGAAAGCTTTAATCGATGTTGAGTTTTCGACTAACAGCTCAGCCACAAAGACGCAAAAAGTGCCAAAGAGTAAATATCCGTGCAATATAAAAATAGCTCTTAAATCATGAAGGGTAGCAACACTTTCGTTGAACATTAATTCACGGTTTCTAAACCACGCTCGGGAAGAACGCACATTTGCCAACTCTTCTTCTCTTATTTCGACCATATAGTCCGATTTAAATCTGTCGATGAAACCATTATTATTGCACCAGAGGAGTTGGTCATTCAGCGGTGCTAGCAGAAAGGAATTTTTCGGAAAGTAAAATGACAATGGTGACGTTAGAATGCGTTCGCGAACCAATGTTAAGCGCTGACTCATGGTTTGTTTTATTTTGCGAAAATAGCCAAAATACACGTATGGAGTGAGTATGGCTATGCGGCGCGCCGTTTCATTTGCTAATGCGGGGAACGCTTTCAGCTCGTTTCCGTCTAAGAACTCGAGGAGTTTCACTTCCGGGAGGCTTCTCAAAAACCCCACATTTTCCGGTTTCATTTTGACCACGTAATTTCGTTGAACGACCTCAGCAACGGTCTGGGGTGGCTCATCGCCGAGTTGATCACGTAATATTTTATAGAGGCCCGATTGAAAGGCGCCGCGTAAAACAAGCGTCGAGAGTAGCCACAATGCCAATATGTACCTCGCGAAGTTACGCTTTGCCAGCCGCTGCGAGCACGTGCCGCCTAAAAACGTGATAAGTATGTTGTAGAACGGTGTTCCGTTGCGCTGGTAGCCAATAACAAATGCATTAAAGCGTCCTTTGAAGCAACGCCTAGCGATGAAAATAATTATAATTCCCATGGCAAATGAGAGACCAATCAGGAGCCACACAAGCGGCTGCAGTGGATCTGCTATTATTTTATACCATCTGTGACGTTTAATATGATTGACCACCAAGTAAATATTCACTCCAAAGTAGGGATTGCTATGCGAAAATGCCATTGTCCCGTTAAGATCGGACCTTGAGCGCAGGCCACCAATGACGAACTTAATACCATCAGCGAAGAGCTGTGAAAATGCATAAATATGGATAAATAAGACGACGATGTGCTCATAATGCCATTCAATAAGCATGGATTTATTTTATAAAGTAGATATGTTTATTCGTAATTGTGAAGGTACCTGCCTACTCAAACCATCTTCTTCTATTCTACAAAATATCACCATAAATCTACTGATGAACGTGTTCCCTACCATTACGTTTCAATGTTTACTTCAAAATGTCGATATTTTCGTCTCCTCCGGCTATCTTCAGACCATCTTCAGGAATTTCTACACACAAATCACAAAAAACACAATCACCATAAATATAACATATATCTCACAGAACCAGGGACCGTAACTGTTATAAGATATATTAAAAAAGTTATTTAATAATTATTATTTTGAAACTTTTTTTAAAAAAATCCAACTAAAACAGTTATTTTTCAACTGAAAAGAAAAAAATTAGAACGAAAGTCTTAAAAAGAGATTTTTATTTTTCGAGCCAAAAATAACAGTTATTAAAAAGTTTTTTTTTTAAATAAAAGTTGCAAAATAACAGTTAAATGGGACTGAAAAAATAAAACTCTTTAATAACTGTTATTTTTGGCTCGAAATATAAAACTCTCTTTTTAAGACTTTCGTTCTAATTTTTTTCTTTTCAGTTGAAAAATAACTGTTTTAGTTGGATTTTAGGATTTTTATTCAACATCATCATGGATTAAGCAGTACACAGTTTTTGAGGTCGCAAAACAGTACAATACTGCGAAAAACAGTACAGATACGAGCATTAACCATTATCAATGCCTAAAAGTTCCTCTAGGATTTTAAAGTATGTAGGCACTTACCGCGTTAAATGTGCATTCGGCGTCAATTGAGATTTTACGCTTCTGACTTTGATTAAGTACGTAAAATTCGGGAGTGAAATTTAAATTTTTAGCCATAAAATTAAGTAGATGGCCTTCGATTCCTTGAAAGCCCGAAATTTCGCCTTCCTTATTGCGTATCAGTTGAAAATATGGCATATTCTCGAATACAGCACATTTAATGGGACAACCATAGAAATTCCGTACTTTATCGGGAAAATAATTACGCGACATCCATGATCCAGTTCTTCTGTTAAAGCGATTTAAGATCACAGGCGTTATTACTTCGCAGCTCTTCGGTTTGTAGGGAAAATACGTGAGCATTGAGATCGCATTCGTTAAGTTCTTGGTGGAAGGGACTATTATGCCAACATTGAGTACCCGAAATTGCCACAAAAATTTCAATGCCTTGTTGATTGTTAGATCATTTACGCGATTAACTGATGAGAAGAAGATGAGAGCAAAGGAAATATTGCCTATATACGATCGATCTCTGTAAACGCGCCTGAAATATAAAAACAAACAACATTTCATTTCAAAAATCTAAGATTTTTGGCAACGCAGCATGCAAAATAATCTGCCCACATCAATACTTATCACAAAATCAAAAAAAAATGACATGAGAACACTTTCTAGGGTAAAACATTTCTCCATTTTTTTTTTTTTTTTTTTTTTGTATCTTTCCGAAACTTGAAAATTGATTTCCCATAGACCACTTTTTTGAATATACGAGCAGATAACTCCGGTACGACGATACATATGTCGATTCATCATAGTTAGACTAATCATCTATGCATTAAACTTGTCCTCGCCAATTCTCCAGCGTTGAAATTAGAAATGCTATTCAAAGACTCCCTTTCTTTCCTTATAGCATTTTTGGGGTAATTTTTGCAACCTCCATTTTTTTTTTTTTTTTTTTTTTTTTCAAAACAGTACCCAAAATGTTGTGATCGGTTTGTCGATGGAAAGAAATATTTCTGGTAATTATGGTAAACCATACATTAAACCAAGTCAGGATGTTATAGTCAAGCGAGCCTGATAATGCAATACCCGACACAAATAAATAGATAACTAAAATATATTTATTATAGGTATAGCAAACGGAAACTGAGAGAAAATCACATTCTGTGACCTAAAAAATTAGAAGTAGCATCATTAGCACCAGAAATAAGAAAATCATGCGAAGACACATATTTCGTTCGAGCACGATTGACCAATCATTACCGTGCTCTCAATACCACGGACCACTTTAAAAATCCTACACTGTTGGGCCATTGATTCTTCGGCTGCAGTTATTACATATTTATTGAAAGCGCTACCAGTAGCTGCAACTGTGGGTACCTTGTCGCCCGTGTTAAAGCTAGTTGCGCTTGCCTTGTGGCCCCCAACAAAATTTGACCTTGCAAAGTATTCTTGTTTCAAATGATGAACTAAGTGGTTCCTGCGCACGGGCCAGCAAGAGATAGTTTTTCGAAACCGCTCTTTTGCCACGCCCACTTCACGAAAATTGGAAATTTATTCGGCCGCCTCAATATTGAGACCATATGATAAGTTTCATTGAAGTGTCTCAAAATATTAAGGTTCAATTTTACTAAAAGGCCCTAGTACTGAAGGCTACCCACAAAAAATGGTCTGAACAAGTCCATTCTCAAACTTCATTTTATCTGTGATCCCGCCAATACGCACACCCAATCTTGTCAATATAACTCCGCTTCTTTGATAAGAAAACTCTATACAGACTGACGGACAGACACAGGGACGGACATGGGTAAATCGATTCTCCGGTTATCATTTTTTCACAAATTTTGTATCTGGTCCTGGGGTCCTATTCCGTAGTTAGACTCAAAAAGCCATTCTACTCTAACACTAATTCCGAGTCGAACGAATATTTGTAACAACGCATGAAACGTTTGAATCCGAGCAAATCTTTGTTCGATTTGAACTAGAGAGTAAGGGCCTTAGATTCTACACACGTACGCACAAACAAAATATTCCCCCGATCCAGATAGTGTCGGGTATTTAAAGTTGATTTACTGCCTTTTAAAGCTTCTTCCCTGAACTGAAGTTAACACATCACTCTTTGAATCCTGATTGCTTAATTCGTCTACGATTTATATGCGTGGAGGTTTCCAATTTCTTAACAAAATTATTACTCACTTTAAGGACCTGAATGTATCCAAAAGAATCACTTCAACATGCTCCTTCGATTTGTACGGCTTTAAAGTGTTTTCATAATCGACAATAACAGCTCGATCAAGTGATCTCGTCAAAATAAGATTCGAAACATCATTAATGAGATCCATGCTTTCAAACTTTTTTCTATCATACGAAACCGACAAGTGTAGATCTTTTCCCTTAAGCAAAGGATCGTCAGTGATTATTGCGTTTATAGATATGAAAAGATCTGTAGCTAATCTTTCCTTAATCTGGCCACTTTCGAGGCACTCCACAGCGGCAGAAACATTCAAGAATATGACAAAAACGAACGGAAAGAACATCGTCTTCAC
Organism: Chlorops oryzae; assembly: GCA_020466095.1. Classification (NCBI taxonomy): domain Eukaryota; kingdom Metazoa; phylum Arthropoda; class Insecta; order Diptera; family Chloropidae; genus Chlorops; species Chlorops oryzae. Next base: position 38,846,155 of record CM035808.1, read on the forward strand.
AGTTTGTACGTTTGTATTTGAAATGTCCATCTTTTATTTAGTCCTCCCAATTTTATATCTAAATGAAGCTACTGCAGTCATTAACTACGGCCATTCATTAATGCTTATTCTCCAAGGGATCTTGATGACTTGATGATTGCAATGTCCTTTCAAGAGGGCGAGGTAATTGTGAAGACACTCTCAGCTTATTCGATTAAGTTAATTGGCACGTAGCTATTTCGAAATGGACGTGAGCTTCCCTTTTCAGTCTATGACTTTCATATTAGCACAAAATCGATATAACATACATCAATCAGCTAAGAATCACTCTGCTTTCATTTCCAACGAAGGTATTCATTTTGGAAAATATGAAACGTTTGATATTTCCGGAAGATATCTGAACGAACAACCTTAGGGGATATAGTAAAATTCTCGTAAATATTTGGTAATCTGAATTTATCGCGTGGAGTTGTGGCAACTTTTGCGAGACTTCCCAGCATGAGTTCCAGAAGTGAAATAATTACTACAAGCAGAGAATAAGCTTAAAGCCAAGTGTCGACTATAGAGTTTTTGAGGTAGAGAGTAGAGTGTAGTGTGTACAGACTCTACGTATGTTGTATACACTGTAGACCGTTTCTACAATTCCACAACTCTACGTAGAGCTGCCGTAAACATGTTTAGAGTAGAGCTCTACTATGTGCTCTATAGCCTGTATACAATGCAGAAGAATTTTTTTCTACTATAGAATCGTGTAGTAGAGCATAATCGTATAGCTCGGCTATAAATTTTGAGATTTTAAAAAATTTCAAAAATTAAAAGGACATTTTTGAAATTCATTCCGTAAAATGAGTCGTCGCCAAAAGCAAGCTGCTGCTGCCCTTGTTCTTCTGACTCAAGAAAAAGAAGGAACCAAAAGAAAATGTTGGGAGCGTGACTGGATCGCTTAAGCTTTGGCTGAAAAAGAAATTGAAACATCTCTATAACTATGGTCATTTTTATTTTATTTTATTTCGGCCATGACCACAATTTGCGAAATTTGCAAAAATTTGATTGTCACTATTTTGAATTGAGTATATCGCAGCTAGAATCAATGCCCTCTTACGATAAAATTTTGACCATGACCATCATTCGCGAAAATTTTGTGTTTGATAATAATTTCGAGTCGGAGAAGCTAAATCGAAGTACAGATAAAGTATAACCAGATATCCAAGCTAGAACAACGAAAACGTCAGGATTTTTTGTTATGATAATGTTTTAATATATTTTAAGCAGAGGAAAAGGTATGTGTGCAATCGGCAAAGCCGATGTAAACTTCTTTACTTGAAATGGTTGAACCTCTCATTAGATGTATTCCATAAATCGCTGTGCGTTGCGTATAAGCGTATAAGCCAATCAATCGTACAGCTTGGAGTCACATTTTCCTCGAGCTTTTTTTCAGAGGTTGTGCCATTTTTTCCACGAAATAACAATTCAAATACATTTGTGTTGAACAAAAAGGGAGCGCTTTAAATCGAAGTAGGTTTGATTTGAATTTCAAATTCCTATCTCTACATAAGATTTAAAAAAAACTATCAAAAATGTTTGATAGAGTGTAGAGTATATATGTATATTTCTCTGCCCCCTACATGAAAATATGTATACACCATAGATTTTTGTATCCAACAATTTTCTCAAGTAGAGTTTGTAGAGAGCTTTTGTAGTGCGCTCTACAGGGTGTATACACTTGTCTACGTATCTACACGAGAGTTTTTTCTCTATCTCTACGGAAATAAGTCTATAGTCGACACTTAGCTTAATGATTATGTTTAGAAAGCAGTATTGGTAAAATCTCAACTCCGGTGCATGTGATCATGAGTCACGATAGGAAATGTGGATGTCATCGTTAGCTGAGGATTAGCGGAATTAGGGGATTGAAAACTAACATTTAGGCTTTTGAATAAAGGACTTGAAACAGGGACGTAGCGAGAGAATGAGCGCTTTGTAATAGTGTAGTGTTTATATTGGCCACAGCGGTATATTGAACAATTATGAGCAGGGATGCCCGCGGAGCAAGCTTCGGAGCATTGAGAGCAAATGCTTGTGTACATACACAAAAGGCAACAAGCAAGCTGAGAAATCGAAACCTGTTTAGTCTGACACATGTAGGACTGTAGGTCTAACTGTCGACGTCGAAAAGCCTCTGCCGCGATGGGGATATACACCATTAGGCAGGCATAGGAAATTCAACAAATTGGGGAAATTCACCAAAAAGCTACCAGCAAAAACCTTAAGCAGGAATAGGAAATTCAACAAATTCGAGAAATTCACCAGAAAGCTACCAACAACAATACGGGTAGACACAAAGTGGCACAATGATGCCACTTGCAAGAAAATTATCAAAGAATCACGGCGTCGGCTCGGGTTTTTATATAGCTTTAAAAGTTATAATTGAAGCTTTAATAAATATATTACGATATATTTTTGCTTAATGTGCACGAATGTTTTCATTTTGTAATAAATTGACATACATTTTTGACTACTGCTACGAATTTGATTGTATATAGAATTTAGTATTTTTGCTGAAAAAGTGTGATCAAAAAGTTATGTGGACAGGGTAGGACAAAAAAAACCATTTCTATTTCTCCTTAATATTGAGTTTCCTTGATTATTTTTATGTTTTTCAAGCATTTCAGGACATTTTATGAGTTTGGTAGATATTTTATATGTAATGTACTCGAAAATCTCCCAAAATTAAAATTAAAAGTGGCAATGCATTTCACCACAGCAGAGCTAAAGATTTCGCTGCCATAGCATGCTTCTCTTTTCCTCATGCTATATGCCTATGTTGAAGCAGCGTAGCTCTAACCCATTGCAGGGATTAGGAAGAAGAAGAGTTAGACCTATAGTCCTATATGGTCTGACATCAGGCAGCGAACGAGCAAGACCTATGTCGGATGAAGCAAAAAGAGAGAACTGAAAAAGGCGAAAAACGTTCTTCAGTGCAATGCGCACACACACTATCGCAAGCTTTCAATGTAGTGGTGGGCATCCCTGATTATGAGACATTAACCAAAAACATTTTCAGGGGGACAGATAAAGTTTAGAGAGTTTTTGGACCAAAAACCTAAAGAATCCGAGATTTTCATAACGTCCGGTTTCGATGAAATTTTATATATAGATTTAGTGAAGTATTCTAAGAATTTTGGCGCTAAAATTTTTTCAAAAAACGGATTACAACTACTCCTTTTTGGACCAGTTTGGAAGTAGACCCTAACTAAAACCACATTTTTCTGAAGGCTGTTTTTTGAACATATACCTAAACAAGAACCCCGCTACCAAAACAATTGTAAAAATATGAACAAATTCTGCCGAACTTAAGGCTCAACTGCAAAAGTAATTGTTATGAGAACTGAAAACCCTCTCTTAAACACAGCCCAAGTCAGCATAGGAACGTCAAAAAAAACTGAGATGAGGCCACGCTCTAAAAATATTTCGACTAATGATTACAGAATCTGAAGCACCCTAATGCGGGGCACTCATGTTATACCGATCGAAAGGATCGGTGTAAAGTTCGTTGTCCATTCATCGTCATTCAGTAAACATGTCCCAAAAAAAAAAAAAAAAAAAAAAAAACGGATGCTGTGATTTTCTTTGGTCATTTTGCTTTTACTCCTCCACCGAGTACTCGCGAGTTTTCAGACAAATGCGCCACAGCGCCCCTCACGAGTTAACTGATCGTTGGCTTATGAAAAATTTCAAATACTATCGATACACACGCTTAATTTGCTTTCGACACGCGCCAATCGTTTCGATCGGTAGAAAGTGATTGGCCAGCATGTTATGTCGGAAACAACATATAATATGTACCTAGGTATCCAAAAAAAATATTGCCGATGTTTGAAAAACATAGAAAAAAATTCGGAACTGATTTTTCGCTCTACACATTGCAGGACATTTCGTTAAAAAAACAAAAAACAATTTTTTGTTGACCAGAGACGCACGGTAAAGATAAAAAACGCTCCAATATCACATCAGCCTAGCCTACACAAACACGTTTCATTATCGAAATGTCCTGCTGTGTAAATCCCGTGTTTACTGCTAAGAACGGATATTAACCCTTAAAGATCACAAATTATTGTTGCTGAAAAAATATTGAGCCTTGATGAACAATGATACCATAATGCGCGTGCAAAATTTTAACGGCCTATGACGGCATGAACTTCAAAATATCACCCAGTTTCGGGAGAAACGTGTCCGGTATAAGTTTAAGCAACTCGGGATTCCCAGATTTTCGCCATGCTTCAACGTCGTTGAGACTGTGTATACCGGTGCCAACTAGAAGCGTTTGGAATCCGCAATTATAGCCGAGCAATATATCGGTATTGCAGCGATCACCGATCATAAGAGTTCTTTCCGGTTTTATAAGTTGTTTTTCAATTAGCCAATTGCATATATCCGGATTTGGTTTACCAATCACAATGGGATCACGTTCAGCACCTGTCTGCACAGCTCGGACAAAGCAGCCAGCGCCTGGAATTGTCATATCCGACATTGGATATCGTTCATCAGTATTCGTAGCTAGAAACAAGCAATTCGGATTCATGAGGTAGGATACAGCTTTGACCATTTTTGGAAAACTAAAATGCTCATCGAACCCTACGATGACGGCATTAACATCATCTTCGAGCTTAAAGTTATCGGTCAAGTAACTACTTAAATCATTGCACATAACATCTGGGCCGATTCTTGTATGCTTAATCCCAACCGCGTCCAATTCTCTGACAATACCAGTGCGGCCGATCACGAAGACACGCTCGTTGAAACCGCGATTCTTTAAATAGTTTGCTGCGGCGCTTGCCGACGAAATGATGTCGTCTCTTTGGATATTAAAGCCATAATCATTAGCTTTCTCTAGCAGTTCACCTCGCGTTTTCGACGAATTATTCGTGCAGAAATACACCTTCTTTCCAAGCTTCTGGAAAGCATTTACAGCCTCGGGTGATCCCTCGATTACATTGCTGAAGAGCCATAGGACGCCATCACAATCCGTTAAAACAGTATCAAACGAATTCAGCCATTGTTGAACATTGCTCTTCAGCTCATTCAACAGATTTCTGGCGCTTTGTTTGAACATTCTTGATTTTGATAGTTCCGAAAATTTTTTTATAAAAATTTTTTTTTTTTTTTATCATTTCAATTTCTCGCATTGAAAGATTTTAAGGGGGACTTCTTTAGTGTGACCTCCTTAAATAGAAAGTTATTTTTGAGAAACGAGTACCGCATCAAATTTTTATCGCCAAAAAAAAGCCGCAATTTTTATCATCGCATAACCAAAACATCCGATTGTGCCATGACCTTCCGTCTGTCCATATAAGTCTTCTTAATAAGAAGTTCCCAAGCAACCCCCAGCAATCTTAAATTTTCCTGGTTTCGTAATGGAATCTGAAATTTTTACTTCGTTTAAAGCCATTAAGCTCGTTTAGATAACAAAGGAAAGACCCCATTGCGAAAGGATGTTCTATAAAAATGCTTCCTTCATTAAAAATTCACGGTCTCTGAGATCAACTTTTTCCAAGAAACATTCTTTCGAGAATAACAACTTTAAGGCCTAATTAAACTGGTTATCTTGGAATGGAAGTTAAATGACAACGCTCTCTGCGTATCTCAGAAGTCCCACAGTGTAGTTGTGTGACATATTATAACCCGACTCGGGGATATATTTTTAATAGGGGAAAGTGGGGTAAAGTGGGAAATGGTATTTCCCGGGAAAACTATCAAAGCACAGTTATCATGCGCTACTAACTTCTGCTAGTTACGGCCGTGAATGAATCTTTATGGTATACCGAAGCGTACAGAAATGTTTTTGTGCTCTTTGACCATTGTTAAAGTTTTCAAGAGTTTTCGAAATTTCATTCTCTCAAGTTTGCACGTCGATTTTTTTACTGTTTCGAGAACAAAACCGATTGTAACACTCAAAGTATTCTTTATAGTCCTAACTTAAATAATGCAAAAAAATCTCGTATCATTTATACATTGTAAAAGAAATGTCGCTCACAGTTTTGCGGGAAATTTGCTATGGGGTAAAGTGAGAAACATAAAAATCGCTAATGAGGCGTCATTTTGCATCCAAATGTTATGAAATCATTGTTAACCATAGGGACAATGCATGCCAAAAGATTTCAAAAATTCTAAAAAGCTATTGGTATTTCTCATACATTTGGATTTATAAATCACCCCACTGGTTCTATTTTATAATTCTCATAAGGTTTATAAATTTAATTTTTTATTGTAAAAATTTTGTATTTTTCATATTTGGAGCATTTCACAGAAAATTATACTTTTGTCCCATACAAACAGGCAAAAACTAAACCCCCTATTATGAATTTCCATACGGTAGACGATAAACGCTTGGAAGCGTATCGTATGAAATCAGTTTTGATATTATCGTTTTTACACGCCCGATAGATTTGCAATTGTGTTAGTGTCAGTGATGTATGTTTACTTTTGTTTTGAAAACAGCTGTTATTGTCAAATTATAACACATATTTTCAAAAGAGGTGTCAGTTGAATTTCAAAAATAAAAAATAAAATCCAAATGTTTACCTCAACATCGATTGCCTTTTTTATAACTCCAAATGAAAATGAGACCCGCATTGAGGCAGTCGCAAGAAGGCAATTAAGGGATGCTTCAAATCCTTTGGAAATGAACCCCACAAAACTCGCAAAAAATTTATTTTCACTATTTTGAATTGAGTATTTCGCTGCTAGACAAAATGTCCTCTAACGGTTAAAATTTGACCATGCCCACCATTCGCAAAAAATTTCTACTTAAATATAATTTCGAGTTTGTGAAGCTAAATCGAAGCACAGATAATGTGTAGCTAGAACAACGAAAACGGCGGGATTTTTTGTTAAGGTAATGTTTCAACATATTTTAGGCTGAGGAAAAGGTATGTGTGCAATCGGCTTAGCCGATGTAAACTTATTGGCCTAAAAAACTTGCACTATTCGATTCAATTTCATTCAAAAATTCTATTTACTCCCTTTAGCACTTACATTTTTTGTAAAGAGTAAAAAATTCTACAATTTCAATATTTTTCTGCGTATCGTACACAATTTTTCATCCGCTTGCATGCGTTTAAAATTCAACAGCTGATACGGTACGTATCGTATCGCAATACCATATTTTAACGATATACGATAAACGCTAACTGTCAGATATAATACGATAAATTTCAATTCGTAATATGGCATAACAGAATGCAAGCGTTTATCGTGTATCGTATGAATTCATAATAGGGGGGTAATATAATTACTCAAAAATTTTGGAAAGCGCACCTTATATCCATTTAAATATCTTAATATGAGTACATTAAAATAATATTTTCATAAAACTAAACATTTAAACATAAAAAATATCATAAATATTATTTGTCCCGTACGTGGAATACTCCATTTACTCTTTGGCTGCATTCTTTGAACCTTCTTTTATTCAAATAAATATTTAATAAATTTGCTGCAAGATTTGTGTTAAGTTTTTAAAGTTTCGTAAAGTTTACCACATTACCCCACGATTTAAAATTTTTCATGAAAGCTTACCGATAACTCAAAAAACTAATGATGCAGTTCGATTCCCCCTGCCCGAAATAGGGGAAAACCGTTGTCAACGGTCTTATCTTTTGAAATTTTTTAAAAAACTTGCGATTCCCTCCAACAAAAAACGTTTCATTATATCAGTTTAATCGGATCTAAGGGACTCCTCGTTTCTCGTTATTCCCTCTTGCTATTGTTTTCTCTCAAGGACGTTATGGTTACCAATCCTCGTGCCACGTGTCACGCTGTGCAAGTCATGGAAATAATTAAGAAATACATTAATTTTTACCATTGCATAAACAAACAAAGATTCAAAGGCACCCTTCTGCCTTGTTAGAGTCCTTAATACCATCACGAGCAAAAATATTCGGCAATTTGAAATATTTTTAGTTTCATAAGAAACATTTTAAATTTTCAATTGAGTATTATTTTGTTCAATTTTTTTTTTAAGGGAAATTTTCTTTTATACTTCGAGACTTTAGTCCTTTTAAGGGGGTCTTCTCATTGAGCAACTTTTTTTTCGACTTTTTTTTTTTTTGCATTTATTTATAGCTTGGGTAGTTGTGAATATGCCCCTAAAAGGATTTTTTGAAATTCGAAATAGTTTAGAGGATATAGCCTTCTTTGTCGAGCAAGATCTGCGCTAAAACGAGTAATTTTTGCGTTGCTTCAAACTTTAAACGCGTTTATCTCGAAACCACGTTTTTCGAACTGGCGGCCATGATATCTCCAGTTCAACTGAACCGATTTTCATGAAACAAAGTGGAATCGACGCAGAATTGTCACCATTCTCGGGTGAACCTCGAGCATAATTTTAAAAAATTTTTTACTATTTTTTTTTTACACTAAACTACAAAAAAAAGCCCGAAATTGAAATTTTTTTTTGAATGGCCGCCATTTTGTCAAAAAAAAATCACAAAATTAAGCCTGAGGTTCACCCGAGAATTACATCTATACTGATTATAACCCCGTTTTTTTCCATTTCGGACGCTCCGGAGACCCGGAATCGTGGCCGCCGTGACGGCACCTTTTTTTTCACCACCAACTTTGAAGTCTCATTACTTTTTGAACAGCCCACGTATCGAGGCAAAAAAATTTTTTTTATTTACTTTGAACTTTTTGTAATACAATAAATAAAAAAAGTTTTCAATTATTCTTTGCGTTTTCAAATAAGAATTTTTTTAAAAAGGGTCCAAAAAACGGGTTTTCAATGAGAAGACCCCTTAAGACGTGTGCAGCGATTGTAAAGATTCAAAGTTTTGCCTTTTGAAAAAAGGTATCAAAGCATTTAACATCGAAATTCTAGGTATACCAAGGCGAATATTGACTCGTTTTCATTTCTTAGCATCGAACTATGAAAATCCACTACTGTTTGGCAGCGAAATTCACGCACTTAATTGAACATTTATTCCTTTCTCTGATAAGAGCTGTTCCAATTTCTAAAATGCGGCGATAGCTTTGATAAGATAAACGATTTGATCGAACTTCATACATGGACTTCCACTGCTACTCCGACTACAAACCAACAGAAGAAAAAACGCATGCGGCAAATAATTTCATTTCGGAAATATGAGGAGCTGAGAATGCCTATTCAAATGGAACAACGAGTCATTCTTGACTGGACACGAACAGTGGCAGACCACAACGGGCAAGTTCGAAAAAGGCTTTCCAATAAGATCGAACGCAAAGGAAAAGCTGTTGAGAGCAAAAGTAAAAAATACATACATACATACATACATATATACAAACTATATATAAATAAATACTTAAAAGCGAAAAAGAATCGGATTACTAGTAATGAAATAAATATAAAAAAAAAAAGATTAAAAAACAGTGCCCGAACTACGCCATCTGAATACTATATCACCCCAACTATGTGTCACTAACTGAGTGTGTGCAGTGCGGAGTGTGGCCAGCAATGCTGGGGCGAATAGAAAAGCACTGAGTAAGAATTGTGAGTTCCAATAGTGTTTTGATAACGACTGATATCGTAATATTAATACCGAAAGGGGCATAACACATACAAACGAAATTCTCATTCTCATTCGAAGAGAACTGCTACATATCGAAACGAAAATGCATCATCTTCCAGTCAGTCCGAGATCGCCACCGGATTCTGCAGGCATCAGAGCGATCGATGCTGCTGGAAATTTTGCGTATCATCGACGTTTAAATCCAAATAAAACGATTATGAATTGTTTTCGCGATCGTACGCCGAGCTATTCCCGTTCAAATAGTCGCAATCTGGTTAAATATGAGCGGAGTACCTCGAACGATGGAACGGGAGCGGCTGTAGTTTTGCTTAAACAACCGCGAAAGAGTTCAAATAATAAATTAGCGTTACTGAAGAGCTCAAGTGTACGCGATCTGAGCAGCCGTGCGATGGAATCGAACTCCACTTCCACAGCATCGTCATTGGCATCGACGTCGTCGTCGATGCGTAGCCAAGCTCAATCGGATGATAATGTTGTGTCCCGTTGTAATTGCGGTAATTTAAGTCCGGATTGCTATCAGCGGATACAAAAACTCGAGCAGCGAGTTTCACAATTAAAGGATGAACTTGAATCACAAAAAAATATGAGCAAAGATCTGGAAGCCTTGCTGCATGAACTTGCCCAACGATTCGAAGATTTGGAACGCTCAAGGGCTGCGGCTTTAAAGAAACAACGTAAAAAGCAAACGCCAAATCAATTACAAGGATCCTCTGTTCAGCCATCGAAATTCGCTGCTTGGATTAAACTTTCCAATCTCTGGAAGCAAAGACCGAGCATTGAGACACTCAGAGAACAAAATATTTACAACGGTGGGTATTTGAAGCTATCAAGCGACGAATACGATTTGTATTTTTTTTTTATTTTTTTTAGCTTACATGATTATGTAGAGCAAAGTAAGGCTTTTGAAATTTATTCGCTTACGATAAGAATGTCCAGCAGAAAGTGTTTCAAGGCCCATGAAGTTATCTAAAAATGACCTCATTTTGAAAAAATTCAAATTAAAACATTCGAAAGTATGTAGTTTCTTGAGATGATGAAGGCTGTTTTCTTTCATCTATATAGAATTGAAGACAGTAATTTTTATTTCGAAATACTGTTTTTGAGATCCCTGTTACATGACTAGGGCCCTCAGTTACATGGCTAACGGGCCCTCAGTTACATCCTTAGGCACATCATAAAGTCATTCTTCGTCATTTGCTTAAACATTCTTTGCAATCGATATTACTCTGATGGTAAAATTTCCGAATGAGATCGCGAATTACTAAATGCACATAGTACACTGAAAAAAATTATTTCATTTTCATTTTATTTTTTGTGTAAAAAATTGTTTCAGTGTAAATTTAAAATTTTTTTCTTTGGACATTCTTTCTTTTATTAACCATCAGTCACCATTTGATTCATCTTTCTATCTTAATTAGTTTTTGAGATATATAATTTTGAAAAAGAATTTTTCATTATGTGAATAAATTTTCGGCATTTTCTCTTATTATCGATGATTCAACATCAAGCATCGTTTAAGCGCTCAATTAAAACGAATTAATTGAAAAACTCCCCAATTAACAGTAAAACATCAAGCCGTTTTATTTTTAAATTCAATAATAATTTTCCACATTCCAGATGAGCCATGCTTCGATACAGAAATTGATGCCGTCTTAAAACATGAGAGCTATCGAACGATTCCAAAAATTGTCGTTGACTGCTGTGATCTTATTGAAGAGAAATACCGCCGATCATCCGAGCCGGTCGAAGGCATTTATCGTCAATGTGGTGACTACAATAAAATCCAAACGTTACGCTTTAAAATCGACGCCAACGATTACGATGCACTACGTCAATCGAATATTGATATTCACTCCTTGACAGGTGTGCTCAAGTTGTTTTTACGTGAAATTAAGAGTCCGCTTGTGAGCACCAATGAGGCAAAAACGTTTATTGGGAAACCGAATCAATGGTGTGAGTAATTTTTGATTTTTTTTTCAACATAAAATGGGATATGATAGCTCGATGTTTAATGGTTTTTTTTTTTTTTAATTGCAACGCATTCCAGTGCTTATGGACTTGCATGATAAAATTGAAACACTAAAAAGACTGATACGATCATTGCCCGAGGTCAATCGTGATACGTTAGAATATTTATTCGCACATTTTAATCGGTATGTAACTTAATGTATATTGATTGATATAAGTTTCTATTCACGAATGTTTTCTTTTAGGTTGACTAAAGTGCCTCTGCAGCAAGTAAGCGCCGAAACCTTATCGATCTCTATAACGCCATCAATATTCCATGCTGTACAAAAAGGAGTTCATATGCAGGATATTCAAGCTTTATTGCGGGAGGGTGAAATACTTGCCGATTGTGTGAAAATTATGATCGAATACCATAGCCGTATATTCGAGTAAGTCAAGTCGACGGGAAAGTTTCATTCATTCATTCATTTTCCATTCATAACACTTTGAAATTTCGGTATTTTTCCCGAACTCTTAAGTGGGCTAACAATTGAAAAAGTAACTGAAATTCTTAAAATACTTTACGTTTTTAAGATTTTAGAAAATTTATCTTAAGATGGGGGATATAAATTGAGTTCTTAAGTTACATTCTTTTAAATTTCATAACTTTGGCATAAAGAATTAATTATTTTTCAGGTGTAATGCCGAACGAAAGTCACGTCGCATCAGTGTTCGACGATTGCGAAAGACGTTGTCGCATCCAGATTTGATATTTCAGAATTTGTTTTAGCCATATCTATTACTTATGTTAAATATGGGAATTTCCCACTCCAAGTAATTTTTTTTAACTTTGACGATCGCATTTTTATTGCTATCCTTATGAGAACTGAAACTCAAAGAAACCCATATTCTGCATGTAAACATGTAAAGCTACCAAAATACTATCAAATTACAAAGAAAAGTAGAAGAAAATCGTTGCAAAATTTGGTCGCGAACGTACGAAAAAAATACTGGGAGTGGAAATGCACATTATAAATATAACATATAAAATAATTTTTATCATCAAAAATTTTGTAAAACAAAAACCAGGGTCCTACTCTGTATTGCGATGCGATAGGCAAAACCGATGCGATAGCTTATTTCGAGTCGCAATTGGAACGGTTTTTTATAGTTTTGGATTCGTAAAATTGAACTGAAAGGTTCGGAAATGCATTTCCAACATACCAATTAATCTGAAAAAAGGATATAAGTGCAAACAACCGTTCCAATGGCGACTCGAAATAAGCTTTCGCATCGAATTGCGTATCGCATCGCAATACAGAGTAGGCCCCCAGGCATTTTCAATTAAAATATCACCATTGAAGCCTATCATCATTTTTATAATTAGTAAAGCAGCAAGTACTTTATTTGAATTTATTTAAATAAAATCTCTTAAAATGCAGTACCTATGTTTTTTCCAATTTAATTATTCATAGAATTTTAATCTCTTCGCCCTCTGTGTGTTCATAATTCATTTTGAATAAATGAAAAGAAAGTTTAGAATCTTTTTTACTAATAGTTTCAGCCGAATTTATTTTAAAACCGATTTTTTGCTAATCAATTACACCAATGGCCATTTTTCAAAGCAAATAATTAAAAACTGTATTTTTTCCTTCGAAAAATAGTTTTCAATAGTTTTTACTTCATAAGAACTCTCTTCAAATGGTCAAATAATAAAATGATTGAAAGTTAGAACATCCCTTTATTTTAAAGTCTATCTTAAAATAACTTTATCAAACAACTCTGCATAGCTCCAAATCGGAGATTTTCGAAATATGTAATTTCTTTGAAATTTACTCAAAAATGCGTTAAACTATCAAGTGTCCAATGTCATACAGAGCTGCATGAATGCATTTGTACATAGAAGCTGTTTCGAGAACTATTTTATTACAAAAGTAAAAATTATGCCATATTTATGAGTAAGTTAACTTACAAAGTAGTATTAAAAATTAAATGATTTCGACCTCACGCAGTCGATGTTGCGTAAGGAATCCAATATCGAATATGACTTCCTGCTGTAGTATTTCTTTTACTGTATACTTTTGCGATTCCTCATATGCATACAGAATGCTAGTATCGTGCAACATCATCTTACACTTTCCCAATGCAAGAATACAATTGCGTAGACGCGATATTACTACACGATCGTTCAGTGGCACAACTTCGGAGAGATTCTGAGCAAATCCTCCGTCGCCGCCTTCCGTTTCCGAATTAGCCGTTGGAGATATCCAGATATAACCATTATTTCCCAGGATTATCGAAGCGCCGCAAGGCAAATTGTGGAAATGTGTCTTTCGGCGCATCACCAACGAAGGAGAAACTTTAACCAAAACACCCTGAGAAAGTTTTCCATATTTCAAACTTCGTGTATAGAGTGACAGGGTGCCATCATCGAATATGTTTTGTACTTCAGCCGATATAAGATCACCTTCTTGCAAATATTTTCGCATCATTTGCTCATCCTCCGCGGAACGTCGCCTAAGCTCGCCGCCTGGAAGATTCACTGACGATAAAAGCAAGACGGATTCAAGTCGCGCATTGGTGTCAACACGCCAGCGCTTTTGTTGTACCTATTAAAGGATTTTGTTTTTATATGTGAAAACAATCACTTCTGAAGTAAATGTCACTAGTCCTAGAGTCACTCCTGCACCAGGACTGGTTACAAACCATACATATTCCCATTGACATTTTCTATGAACACAATGAGGGAAGAAACATGTTGACGTTGGAACTAGCGATGCAGTAGACTCCACAAGACCAGTTGGGTACATTTACTTTCGTACGTCATCAGAAAAGGGCATGGCCGGGGCTATCGTAGCTCACTATCCACGCTCTGATTCACGCAAATTAAATATATTAGGATGAATGTTCGATAAAATAGTGTCCGTCTGTAGTTCTTTTGTCTCTGGTGCAACAGCGGTGACATTTACTGCAGGGATAATACTTACTTCGCTTATTCGCGCAACAACAACATCGCCAATTTCACCCACATAACGGCTCTTTAGAGGTTTCACTGAAACTAATTTATTGACTTGTTCCATAATACCAGCGACAGAGGATTTAATATGGTCGTCCTCCACATATGTTCCGTGTCCTTTCATGAATCCTTGTTGGGTAGTTACGAATTCTCCAGGCGTAAAGAGCCGTGGAGCGTTCGATTGGTCTTGGGCAAGCAGTGAGTTGTCCACACGATCCAACGCGAGCCGGATACGTATGTTGGGAATAGTGAATCCATTGGATGCCATTATGAGTCCCAGGTATTACATGAATCGCGTTTAAACGTTCTATATTATTAATACAATTTAAACACGAGAAACGTGCTGTAGGCAGTGCTGCCTACTCACAGAGAGACATGAAAAATTCCCTTTTCCCCATTTTAGTTTAAATAAAATCCCATCTTTTAAAATTCCTGACTATTATGGACAAGTTACATGCGTCGGTATTTACAGCATTAAGGAATAATTTTATATTTCCCGATTTAGTGTTTCAAAAATAGCTTCATTGTTAAAAGCATTTTTATATTTAATTAGAAACAAATTGTCGGCGTTTTCTAGCTGTTTTCAAGCCATAACATTCTTCTTCCTTACTTACCTTCTACAATTGCGATGGTTCATAGTAGGTCTGTTCGCGTACTGAACGAAACTGCCCAAAACTGCCCAATTTTCATACAGTTTACAAAAAATTGGGCAGTTTTGGGCAGTTTCGTGCAGTACGCGAACAGACCTAGTATGCGATGGAAAGTATAGTGAGATTCACTTAGGTGCGCAAATAGTCGTTCGCAAATTTTATCATTCTGTGTGAACAACCCCATCGTTAAGTGCTGGAAAAAATTTGTGCATATGAACAACAGCTGATTGCCATCTAAATTGAAGTTTTGAACAATTTTTTCACATTCAGTTCGACAATTTACCAAAAAAGAATTCAGAAATGCCGAAAATAAGCAACAACAAAAATTTGTTATATGTAGAAGAACATGCAAACCAAGTAACACGTGATGCAAACCTACCGGTTCCATTATTTGCTTCGAAATAATTTAAAGAGCTGACTCCAAATAAACAATTTCCTGTTCCAACCTAAGGTCATATACACGAACATATCTGTTGTCAAACAAGTATGGAAAAATTGTTTTATTCTGATAAACCGCATCGCTTTTAAAAATTTTAGTTTTATACAAACCAAAGTGGAAAGTTATTTTAACTTGGTAATTATAATCGTCGTTATATTATAAACTTTAGCCTTAAAGTCAAATAATTAAACTTTTATAAGCATTTAAACATAATTGTTCCTGTATGTGGCCTCTTCGCAACTAGCACTCTACTTTTGCGCATCAAAAACGCTGCGCATATCGGTTTGTGTTTCGCAAAAATTTTCTCGTACAATAGTGGTACTCATGCAGCTTCGCAAATGCCTTCGCAACTTTTCCCCATCGTAAATTTTCATATAAATTTTGACAGTTGTGTGACAAATTTCTCATTTCCCACAATTTTCGAAGCTGCATAAGTCCCACTAATTTGTGACAGTTCAATTTGCGAAATCTCAAATTTTGTGAAATCACGTCTTTTACACACCTTAGTGATCCCCACTTATGTGATAGATCGAAAATGGAAACCGCTCATAGCAGCTACCATGCGAGATATAGCTTGCGATATCGCAAGCCTCTATCGCTTGCGATAAGATGTCACTTTGGAGTTTCCCTCGAGTTTCGAATTAACGAGTGTCGACTGTTCAATACTTATCAGCTTTGACACATTTGACACGTCTCTGTCAACGCAACGTACGAAAGTTAGTCAAATTTCAACTTTCGACGTACGTCAAATACTTTGACAGCTATGTATCAGCTGGCTGTTATATCTGTTGGGATAATTTGTGAAATAGTTTAATTATATGATACATATCTAGCGTTGTGTCAATAAAAATGGAGGATGAACGAATTGAGCCTGAACATATATGTCCCTGTGAGTTCGATAAAAGACGAGAGGGAGATATACGTCGCTACCATTAATGTCAGTCAAAAACGGTGACGGATAACGTACAACGTATTATATGTGCCCCCGCCATTATAACTTCAATTTTGCTTCGGTGCTACACTTATAACATAGGATTTATGTCGTTGCGTTATCTACCAAATAATGCACCAGCTAACACGGCAGCCACACGTTCAATTTTTGGCTTTCAAGTTCCCATACACTCAAAACATTTTACTAACACACTCACACTTTTAGGACTTGAACGCCAACTTGACTTCAATTTTTCTTTCAAGATCCGTTTCAATTTTACGTTCAAGTTTTTAACAGCTGATCATAGTTGCATAGCATTCTAAGTTGTTTCCTTGACGACGGCATTTTGAAAATAAAATTGCCTTTCAAGTTGCGTGCAGCCTACGTCATAGCTTCAATTTTAAAGAAATTTGACAACCAGTAGGTGTGCTCAACTTGAAAGCAAATTATTGAACGTGTGGCTGCAGTGTAAAAAAAAATTAACTAAAATCCAAACGCACGGGGAATAGAGAAGAACGCTCCCATACCACATCCCCGAACGCCCATCGCTATCAAACAAACTTTGTCGCTGATGATTTGTCGCCTTGTGTGAACGGCGATTAATATAAACAAAAAAATAATGCTGGGTTCATGCTTAGCCCTAAAAGCGCTTTTTAGCGCATTTAGCTCTTAACGCGACTTTAAATGTGCTTTTAGCCATACAAAATTTGAAAGCTTAATGCAAGTAAAAGCAACTTCAATGTAGCATTAAGGCGAATGCAACTCTGCTAACTTCGAAAAATTTCATGTTTCGAACTATTTGACAGTACGAATATATGGCAGCACTGCTGGTTTGTTTACGTTTTTGCTGGTTTGTTTACGTTTTCCAGTCGTCACGCACAAGTTCTATTCCTAGTTAATAGTCTAATGTTTATGTAGTTCATTACACAATTTTGCACACCTTTGTATAATATAAAGCGAGCAGTTGCAAAAAACTGGCACGCTTTTTGTTTATAGCACATATCGATGTGTTTAATTGTTCAATTTTGTTTAAATTGAACAGAATGGACAGGTATATCTGCACAATAAATAAAATGAATTTCAGCCGACGCATTTCGATTTCTTTTTCATCAAATTAAAACAGGACAGTTGTTTTGTAAGTCGAGAACATATGTTGTGTGTAAAAGCACATTTACTTAATGCGGCACTATGAACACTCTTCGCAAAATCGCTTTTCGAAAACCGTAAATGCGCTTTTAGGGCTAAGCATGAACATAGCATAAGCATGGGCAAATCGGGAGAATGCATCGATTTATATATTATCAATGAGCCATTTTACACAAGTCTATTATTACATTTATACGTACGCCTTATTCGCGAATAAGAATATCGCGAATAGCGAATTTTACCGTATAAACGGTCTTATTCACGAATAGCTAATTCACGAATTCACATTTTTCGCTGATTTCTCTCTTTTTGACGATCCGGCAGCGCTTTTGTTTAATTTTAGTTCAAAAATCTAGCAAAAGAGATGGAGAACGGAAAGGAAACCAACCGCTGCACATGGATACTACTTTAATCAGAGACTGACATTTTTTTACTTTTGAAAAACTAATTGGTAAAAGCATTCCTGATGCTATGACATCATATATTTTTCATGTGTGCCACCATTTAATTTCGTTTTGGCAGTCAGGTAGCGCTAAGACCAACTAATGTCGGTTGCCGTATAAACGGTGACTTCACTATTCGCGATATTCTTATTCGTGAATAAGGTTTAACGTATAAACGTAGTATATTGTTGACCGTCAATTCTTGTTATATGCCTGCCACACGTAGATCGAAATTGCTCAATTTCAAAAAATTACAGAACAAATTTGACATTTGAAATTGAGGCAATTTCAATTTTGTTCTGAAACTGCTCAATTTCGATATACGTGTGTCAGGCATATTATTAGTGGGACTCATGCAGCTTCGCAAATTGTGGGAAATGAGAAATTTGTCACACAACTGTCAAAATTTATATGAAAATTTACGATGGGAAAAGTTGCGAAGGCATTTGCGAAGCAGCATGAGTACCACTATTGTCTTTCGGTATTGCGTTCGTGTTTACACCATTTTTCCTTTTTCATACAGGGGTGACATATTAAAATATATAAGGAATATAACTTATGCATCTCTGCTTAGTCCCGGTTTAAACAGGGAGACAAAACGCGAGACACTGGAAGGAAACACATGAGAGTGACGGAGATGGGATGTCTTTCGTATCGGTCACTCTCATGTGTTTCTTGCCAGTGTCTCGGGTTTTATCTCCCTGTTTAAGCCGGGACTTAAGGGTTGATAGCAAAAACATGAATGCAGCACTGCTTATTTTGGTTGTTAATTATTCGAAAGCTACACATTGAACAGGATTGCACGCGATCATTGATCTGAAATTTAAAATGTATAAAAGAAAAATAGAATTGGTTGAAAGTATTCTTGAATGCATGCACCAAGTATGTGAGATGGACTCCGACGATAGTGATAAGGATGACATACTAATGTGTAAGTTTATGCAAATAGTGTACGTGAGAAAAATTTTATAAATATTTCTTTTAGACCTGGCGGATTTAGGTGAGAGAGCCACACAGATCCCAATCAAGAGGCGGAAAAAACGTAAGTGGATGAATCAGTGATCAAAAAGTAAACAAAGCCGGGTCAGACGTGTGAATGCATGAGAAAGAAACGCACGTCTGTCTTTACTTAATAAATTCGAAACATTTGTTCCTGTCTCTGACGCGGCAATTGGTTGTCATTGTCAGTTTAGAGGGTTTCCACCTAGATTTAGGGTTTTTTGGCTCTTTGGGGGAGTTTAGGGGGAACAAATTGCGAATTTCATTTTGTTCGGTATAGGGAATAGGTCAAAATTGCTGTTGTTCTTTTCAAATTTAATTTTATAGGAATTGGGGGGAACATATCGAATCTAGGGGGATTTAAGGAGGATCCACTTGGCAACACTGCCATCTTATCTAAACGTCAAAGCGAAGAAGTAAAATGGAAAACTGGCTCCGCGAACGTTTATCAATATGCCTCGAATTCGAAGTGCCGGATGACATGATTAAGTTCATTTTGTCCTTAAAGACTCCAGAGGAATTCGATGAACACTTTGAATCTTTGCTCAATAAAGAATGTCAGGAGCATCGCCTCTTCTTGGAAGATGCCAAACGAAGGCTCTTTTGTAAGTAAGGCCTCGGTACAATACTCCGAGAGTAATGCGTGCGTGCGAGAGAGAGAGAGATAGAGATACAGGGAGAGCGAAAAGGAGAGTACTGCACACAAGACTCTCGGTCTATTGTACACAGGTTCTAAATGCGCATAGTTTTGGAGCCAGGACGTTGTTGTTGGACCGACAAAAACTGTTACATTCAAATCTTCATCCGCCATCGACTTTTTAGCGAATCTTTTTTATTTTGCAGGCAAGGCACTACCGAAGAAAAAACAACGGCAGGAACCGGAGAAAAAATCATTAGTGATCAATTCGGCCAATTCGGCCCCAATTAAACAGAACATGAGTCCTAAGGATCAACAGCAGCAACAACAACAACAACAACAAAGCAAAAGGGCGCCAAAAAGAAGACAAAGTTCGTCAATTTGTACACGAATGATGGTAGCGTTAAAGGCGACATCATAATGCTCAAAGGGCGACGATCTTGCGACTGCCAAGCCTCCCAACATGCACTAGTTAATAACTGTCTTAGTTGTGGGCGAATTGTTTGTGCGCAGGAAGGCAGCGGTCCATGTCTTTTCTGCGGGGAAATAGTTTGCACAAACGAAGAAATGCAGATCCTGCGAGCTGGCTCCAAGAAGGGCGACAACTTATTGAAAAGTCTCAAAGAGAAGGGCGGTGGTGAATCTCTGAAGAAAGCATTGGAACAACGCGATCGTTTGCTGGAATATGACCGCAATGCCGAGAAACGTACAACAGTTATTGACGACGAGCTGGATTACTTTGAAGTGGGCTAGCTCTATCAGATTCAATATGACTAAAGTTTTTACTAAACGCTTTACTGTTTTTATTTAAGGAAAACTCTGTTTGGCTATCTGATGTGGAGCGTTCCAAATTGGCAGTATTAAAAGAAGAGCTACACAATCAGAAGCATAGCAGCCGTGCTAAACGTAAAATCAAAGTTGATTTCGCTGGGCGTGAAATTGAAGATGATATCACAGTTTCAAAGGAATTCGAAAACAAGGTCTTAGCGGAAGTTGCTCAGACCAGTGCCTCGCATAATGACAGTAGCAACTGGTCTTCAAAGCAAAATGCAATAAAAATTACACCAGACACATGCGATACCGATCCAAATTTAGAGGGCGTGCGTCCAATCTACAAGCTTACGGCAGAGGGTAGAGAACTAGCTAAAGGTCTACAGATTCCAGATACAAACTTCGACCGCGCGTATAATCGTGTACAAGATAAGCAGCTGCTGGAAATGCAAGATATGCGTCAATGCCTTTCGCTGCATCAGCCGTGGGCCTCCTTGTTAGTGGCAGGCATCAAGAAGTAAGTTTCTCTTCACAAGTTTCTCGATATTTGTTCTCTGAAAAATGTTTTTTTTTTTTTTTTTTTTTTGATAGGCACGAAGGAAGAGTTTGGTACACTGAACATCGTGGTCGGTTGTGGATAGCATCAACTGCGAAGGAACCACATGAAGATGATATTCGTGAGCTAGAGGCTTTCTACAAAGAATACTACAATGGTACTATTGAAATCTCCGAAATTTATCTTTCATTAACGCTTTTTAATGGTATTATATATCACTTGTAGATCCAACAATTCAATTCCCAGAACACTATCCAAGTGGTTGTCTTTTGGGCTGTGTGAAAGTCGAAGACTGTTTGCCTCAAGAGGAATATCGCGAGTTTTATCCCAATGGCGAATCCCAAAGCCCCTATGTAATCGTATGCGCAAATCCTGAAAAATTGCCAGTTGTATTTCCAATCAAAGGGCAGCAGAAAATTTGTAAGATAACTAGACAGGAATTAATTTCTGAACAGTCCTCATAACTTATTGTGGTTTCTTTTCAGATCAAATCGATCCCAAAATACATACAGCTGCCTGTAAGACTTTAATGCGCTTGAAAACTGCCAAAGGCTAAATAATAAGGCTAAATATAATTTGTTAGTAATTTAGTTTTAACTCAAAATCTTTCCAAGGAACGGGCATTAGAAGGAGAACGTTCAAAGTGGAGCAATAAACTTGCCTGCGAAAAAATTTCATGCACTCTAATATCTTGTTATACCTTTTCCGAAGGAAAGGGTATATTAAGTTTGGCACGGTGTATGTAACATACCAAAGGAGTCGCGGTAGATATAGACATATATATATATTCTTGATCAGGGTGACAAGAGGAATCGATCTAGCCATGTCTGTCTGTCTGTCTGTCTGTCTGTCTGTCTGTCTGTCGGTCACACTTTAGTTTTTCGTAATTTACTCCTAAGCCATGAAAGATATCATATTGAAATTTGGCATGGACTTCAGCCAGGTAAATGTCCGAAAAACTGCATACAAATTTTTTTCGTAGTCCCTTCTTGGGTCGTGGGAAGTGGTTCAGAAGTTTCAAAAATCACGATTTTTAACGTTTTTCCTGGATAACTTTTTTACTATACATCCCAGCTTATTGAAATTTGGTGAGTGTATAGCTACTATGTAGACTTAAGCTTTCGCTGAAAAAAAATTGCGACATCGCTATAACTATGGTCATCATCCTACACAATAGAAAAAAACACTCTTTCTCTTATTCTCATATCTGAATACAAAAATTATTTTTTTGCTTCTTCTGATTGTGTATTTTGCCGCCAAAAAAAAACTCGTCCATTATGGATAAATTTTGACCATGACCACATTTCGCGAAATTCGCAAAAATTGATTTTCACTATTTTGAATTGAGTATTTCGCAGCTAAACAAAATGTCCTCTAAGGGTTAAAATTTGATCAAGACCACCATCCGCGAAATTCGCGAAAATTTGATTTTCACTATTTTGAATTGAGTATTTCGCAGTTAAACAAAATGTCCTCTAAGGGTTAAAATTTGATCAAGACCACCATCCGCGAAATTCGCGAAAACCTGATTTTCACTATTTTTAATTGAGTATTTCGCAGCTAAACAAAATGTCCTCTAACGGTTAAATTTTGACCATGACCACCATTCGCGAAATTCGCAAAAATTTAATTTTCACTATTTTGAATTGAGGTTTTCGCAGCTAGAAAAAATGTCCTCTTACGGTTAAATTTTGACCATGACCACCATTCGCGAAATTCGCAAAAATTTTATTTTCACTATTTTGAATTGAGGATTTCGCAGCTATACAAAATGTCCTCTAACGGTTAAAACTTGACCATGCTCACCATCCGCGAAAATTTTGTGCTTAATAATAATCTCGAGTCTTAGAAGGTATAAATAGATATCCAAGCTAGGACAACGAAAACGGCAGGAATTTTTGTTAAGGTAATGTTTTAACATATTTCAGGCTGAGGAAAAGGTATGTGTGCAGTCGGCTTAGCCGATGTAAACTTCTTTACTTGTTTTTATTTTAATTTTATTTGAGTTGATTTCGAACTTGGCATTTAGACTAAATGGGCTCCAAGAAAATATCTTCCAAAGCAGGATATTGAAACCTTACAAGCAGCATTTGGCAATGCGAAAGCACGAAAATGAAAGATTTAGATAATTGCGAAGATTAAGTACGTTTGAATATCATAAATTAAATTATTTTTGTTTGTTTGGGTGGTTAGCGTAGCCGCCACCAAGGGTGACACACTTAGGCCTCACATGGGCCCGTTGTGATACCACGAAAAATGGGAAAACAGAGAAGAATAGAAACAGAAAAAACGACAAAACTAACATTCACGCCCGAGATGGGAGTTGAAGCCAGTGCCTTCCGTATCATAAGTTGGCATCTCAATCATATAGAACTATAGCTGCAACTTCGGCCAAAAGCTATTACGTGGTACACCACACTTACTATTACGTGGTTCACCACAACACTCGGCTTATGGCGTGGTTCACCACAGTTGAACTTTTTCACCAAATCATGCCATAACGCGCCAAAATTTGGCCGAAGTTGCAGCTATAGTTCTATATGATCTCAATCAAATACGCCACAGAGGTAGAGCTGGAGCAATATCGATAGTTGCGACCATCGATAGTCTGAACCAGGGTTGGAACTTTACTGCAATTGCAGTAGATCTACTGCGTTTTTTTTGTTGAAATTTTTGACATCTACTGCGACACTGCGAAAAGCTTAAAATCTACTGCGATTTTCGTCCCTGGTGTCACTTGATTTTTTTTTGTCAAACCAAACTCCTAACGATAACTACCAAAAAAGCACAAATTTTGGTTGTACATTATCAACACCGCAATTCTATTTGTAACAAAGATATTATTGTTGTCCTTGTTTAACATCTTGGATTTTCAATTTAATATGCCTGCCACACGTAGATCGAAATTGCTCAATTTCAAAAAATTTCAGAACAAATCTGACATTTGAAATTGAGGCAATTTAAATTTTGTTCTGAAATTGCTCAATTTCGATCTACGTGTGGCAATCATATAAGCTTATATGTCACGATGTTAACAGTTTGACAGCTGATATAACAGAAAAAAATCTTGCCAAAAATCTTCGCTTCACATTGGAAAACGCGCAATATGGAGAAATATTTACATGAAATGTACTTATTGTTTATTTTTTCTTTTTATTTGAAAAGAATAAAATATATTTTTGTTATAAAAAACAGATTTGTAATGATTTTTATTTTTACTGCGCAAAATTCAAATCTACTGCCTTTTTTGTTAAAACTGCTGCACTTTCTTCTTCGCCAAGTTCCAACCCTGGTCTGAACTAGCGATAGTATCGATAATACAATCGGAAATATATTTTAAAATTTAAACTAATTTGGTTGGCAAATTGCTAGTGGTTCGAATCAAGCATCTTTAAGCTATTAAAAGTTTAAATATCCACCATTTTTAGTTTTAAATTTAAAAATTAATGATTGTCCTATAATAATAACTTAAAATTTAATAAAATAGTGTGCAAAAGTATCCTTTCACAATATAAGTATATCACGTGAAAATATACAAGGAGGCGAATTTTAAAGCATTTCTTACTCAATTTTGAGGAATCTACCCAGTGGCGTAGCGAGACATTTCGGCGCTCGGCGCCCGATGGGGGCACAATGCAGGAAATGCCGCCCCCTCCAATCGGCCTCAATAAAAATACCTTCATAAAATTTGAAATATGATTTGGTCCCCATTTCTATACGCTACTGAATCTACCCATTCTTTGTAACCATAGCATACGCAGTTTTGCATAGCGCCTATAATTCTCATTTTGTTTATAAAGTGGGACAAACAAGACTCGCAGAATTTCTGAAGATCTTTGACAACGTAATGTGTCAGGAACGTGGATAGGTTTGTCTTATTTATGAGTTTGGGGGAGCTGGAGAGCTATCGATTGTTCGATAATCTATGGTTGCAATAGCCGATAGAGGCCTTTTACATTAGTCAATAGTTGATCGTCAATTCCTATCGATATTCCCTTTTGGAGTTGCATTCGCTTTTACACTTACTCTAAAGAATTGATCGTCAATTCTTACTTCGTTTGCCTTTTATGACATTTTCCTCTTCAACACAGGGGTGATATTTTATAAAATTCAAGCAAATTAAAATATGTATCTCTGATTAAGGGTTGATAGCAGAAGCATAAATACAGCACTACCTGTTTTGTTTTAATGAATTTAATTATTGATGCTAAGGAGTATTTCAAAATGCTTGAATTAAAAATGCTTTTTGAAAAAGACAATTTTTAGTGAGTAGCTGTTAAATTGTTCTGTTTGAAAATAAATTCTATACATTCGGTACATACAAGAATGTAAGAATGCGATGCTGTCTCCACGAACAACGAAAACGAATAAAATAAATGTCAGAAATTTGTTCCCAGCCATCGATAAGTTCGATAAACGAAAGAGAGCAAAGACGGATTGAGCGAGTACGTGCAACCAAAAAACGCTCAACTTTTCGATAACGATATGTTATCGTTTTGTACTGAAAATGAGAATTGACGGTCAACTATTGACTAATGTAAAAGGCCTCATAGTGTCAATAAGCGATAGTATAAATAATCGATAGGTTCAATAATTGATAGTTTTGATCATCGAAAGTTGCATTTTCGAGCGACTGTCGCCATAATCTAAATAAGGGCAGTTGAAGGAATCTCTCAAAATAAGCCCTCTTTGTCACCAACAGTGCCACCTTTCCAAAGCTTAAGTAAATGCCAATGAATCAAAGCTATCGATAGTCGTCGAAAACCATCCTCTGCCTTTGGTGTATTAAATCAAAGTACAGTTACTTAATCGAATATTAAATTTATAAGTTACTTATTGTTAACCAAAATCACCAAATCAATCAAAGTTTATCAGCCCTATTCTAAATTAACATTCCCCGGGAATTTCCCTCCAAAAATTATTTCTCCGAGGAAAAAGGGAGTAATCTCAACGTCAAATAATGGATGAATGTGATGACCATTGCTTAAAAATGTTCGAAGTTCCTGCTCCCTCTATGAACTAAAAATGGAATTTTAAATGTGGTCGATATTATTGTGGTTTTAAAAATAATGAGAAATTCCCTTTGAGTACTTCACTGCTTGCATGAATTACACTGAAGTTAAAATTCAATTTAGAAGCATGTGTTCATAACCAGGAGCTCCATCAGAAATTAGGGGTCGGGGATTTATTTCCTTGGGGAGTTTTGTTATGACTAGTGTAAAAAAAAGGGGTCTTAAAATGTCCACTAAGTTTTTAAGCACCTCGAGGGTCCTACATGAACACCAGGCCCCTTTGAGAAGCAATTCTCGAAATAAAGATATAAAAAAGGAAGTTATCTACCTTACCTGAAGCAGTAGCGCACCGAGGGGGGATCGAATGGGGCAGTCGCTCCGGGCGTCAAATCATATTTCAATTTTTATGAAGGTATTTTTATTGAGGCCGGTTGGAGGGTGAGGCATTTCCTGCATTGTGCCACCATCGTTCCCCGGGCGCCGAAATGTTTCGCTACGCCACTGCCCTGAAGTAAATCTTTCGCCAATTTTCGCCCTCTTAGACGGAGGGTTCACTCATTTTAAGCCATCTCTACTGGGCTGATCATTAGAAAATAAGCCTATTTAAAATGGAATATTTTCTCTACGGCCTTGTGTTCATTTTTATTTTAGTTCTCACTGAGGGCGTCACTTTAAAAATTGTTAAAATAAAAATAATACATATTCTGTTTTCTTTTAGACATTGTAAGTTTAATTTTTTTTTTTTTTTTTAACGGTTTTTTATTATTGCATCTTCATATCCTATGAACTAACAACAAGTTAATGAATCTTAAAACTAAAAAATATTTATTAATATTATATGCTTTTCAGTCCACGCCAACGCGTGAACTGGGCTGCCTTTCCGTATGATGAATCCATAGATGGGTTTCCAGGAGGATTTTTTTGTTACAAAAGTTACAAAAAAAATTTTTTTTTTTTTTTTTTCAAAAATTTAGAGGGGGCTTAGTTGTGAGACAGTGATGGCAAGTCACGCCTTTTTAGCCTTGAGGAGCTGTTTGTTAGCAACAAATTTCTAGCTAGTGGGTTCGGATGTTGGGACAATCGAGTGCAATATTTGCGGCTTAATGAGATAAGCTCGTTTTTGACCATCGGGGTACAAAGGTCTTTATGTATGTTTTCGTTTTTTATAAACCATGGAGCACCAGTTATAGTCCGAAGAATTCTGGACTGTGAGCGTTGTATAATGTCTAATAAAGAGTTGCTGGCTTTTCCCCAGAGCTGGGAGCCATAAGTCCATATAGGCTTAAGTGTTGCGTTATAAAGAAGCACTTTGTGTTCGAGCCGCAATCTTGACTTACTGTTGAGTAGCCAGTGCAGTTTTTGGGCGCTCAGCTTCATTTGGGTGCGTTTTGCCTCAATGTGCTTGCGCCATGTGAGTCGGCGATCTAAGTGAATGCCTAGATATCTCACTTCATTGGCCTGTGGAACTCGTGTGCTATTAAGCATAATTGGAGGGCATGTCTCGCGACGCAGCGTGAAAGTTATGTGGGTGCATTTGCTGTCATTTACTTTTATTCTCCAGTTCGCAAGCCAGTCTTCAACAGTATGAAGATGATTATTAAGAACTCGAGAGGCGACCACAGGATCGCTGTGTGCATACAAAATTGCTGTATCGTCTGCAAATGTAGATGTGAAGAGTTCTGGGGATACAGGCAGATCAGCCGTGTAAATCAGGTATAGCAGGGGCCCTAGGACACTACCTTGGGGTACACCTGCTGAAATGTCATATTCATATGTCGTGTGTGTTCCATATTTGATTTTGAACTTCCTTTCAGAGAGGTAGGATTGTAGGACTTTGTGAGTGTTTTCGGGAAGGGTATGTTTAATTTTAAACATTAAGCCAGAGTGCCATACTTTATCAAAGGCTTGCGAGATATCCAGAAATATGGCGGAACAGTATTTCTTCTTTTCAAATGCGTTTCTGATTTCGGTGGTAACTCTGTTTACCTGTTCAATGGTGCCATGGCTTTTACGAAAACCAAACTGGTGCTGGGGAATAGCTCCAGAAATTTGTAAGGGTGGTAAAATTTTTGCTAAGAGACATTTTTCAAAGACTTTTGAGAGTACTGGCAACAAGCTAATTGGCCGATATGATGATGGGAGTGATAGGTCTTTTCCTGGCTTAGGGATCATAATTATGTTCGAAATTTTCCAGGGTCTAGGATAATATCCTAGCCTCAATATTGCGTTGAATATGAAGAGGATTAATCTTGTTGCTACAGTGGGGAGTTGTTGCACCATCTGTGGGGTTATAAGATCAAAGCCTGCGGCCTTTTTTGTGTTTAGCTCGCCAATGATAAACTTGATCTCCTTGTGCTGAAATTCGCCTATATTTTCGATTGATCGAGGGTTCATTTTGGGAAATTGAAAAGCGTTAGTGCGTGGGTTGGGCTTAAAAACGTTTTCGAGATATTTAGCAAATACATGCGCTTTTTCTTCGTCCTTTCTAGCCCAGCTTCCAGTGTTAGTACGCAGTGGTGCTACGTTTGTTTTGGGTGCCTTCATCTTTTTATTTGCTTTCCAAAGAGAATAGTTTGATTCCGCTGTCGGGCTCAAATTTCGAGTGTAATTTTCTAAATTAGTTTTCAGATCATTATCAAGAGCTTCTCTCAGGCGCTTAGTCGCTTGCACTAAGTTAACTTTCGCGGTGGGTGAACGTTGTCGCTGCCATTCCCTTCGTAGGCGTCTTTTTTCTCGTACAAGAGTTTCGATCTCGCTTGAAGTATATCTTCGAGGTTCTTTTGGCTTGCTGATTATTTTTGGGGTTGCATGAACTGCTGCCGATATCATGATATTGTTTACCTCTGTTACGGCATCATCAATATCACATTCGCTTCGGAGTATAGAGTTCTCGTTCAAATGCGAGCTTATATATTTTTTGTATTTAAGCCAGTGGGTTTTATTTGTTACAATTCTGTCGGGTTTTTCGGTGAATGTGGGCAAGCCCATCATTGTAATTATAACAGGGGAATGGTCGGATGACAAATCGAAGCTGGGTTCAGCATGTAATTCACTACGATCAAAGTTTTTGCTGACTGCAAAATCAATGAGGTCGGGTTTTTTTTGCAAATCGGAAGGCCAGTAAGTGGGTTGACCTGTTGAAATACAGTCAAAATTTTCACGACTATTTATTATAATTGAATATAGTTGTCGCCCTTTGGGGTTAATTAATCTAGAGCCCCAGTGTGGGTGCTTAGCATTATAGTCCCCAGCTGCTATAAATTTGTTGCCAAGCTTTTGGAAGTACTCTAAAAATTGTGTACCAGTAACAGAAAATCTCGGTGGGCAGTAAACTGCACTTAAAGCGATAATGCTGTTACCATAATGCAATGAGATAGAAGTTGCTTGTAAGTAATTTTGGGAAAATTCATCCATTAAATTGTGTTTTATTCGAGTTTTGATCAAAACGCCGGTGCCGCCGTGTGCCTTTCCATCTGGGTGATGAGTGCCATAAAACGTATAATTTTTAATAGTAAAATTATTTTTGCTTGTGAGGTGGGTTTCACTGACGAGCATTACGTCAATTGAATGTAATTCAAGAAATGTTTGAATTTCAAGCTTGTGTTGTCGAATGCCGTTAGCATTCCAATGACAAATTTTTAGGACACTCATTTCTTTGCAATAAGAATTTGCATGAGTTGGCTTTGAGCCCGCATCATCTCTTGCAGCATTGATTGCACAGTTGAAGTGAACTGCATCAGGCAGTTAGTCAAATTCGAGATCATTGATTCCAAATTTGATATGGCACCTTGAGGGTGTACCGCCGTGTTCGACCTGACAGCGTCAGCATACGAAATAGTCATAGGAGTATGAACAGGATGTGCTGCTGTCGCAAGAGATGCTTGAGGTTGGGTCGCAGTGTTAGACTTTACTGCGTCAGCATATGAAAATGCTTTGGGAGGAAGAGCAGCTGATGCTGGCCCTTGCTGGCTCGGCAAGAAGTTCGGAACTTCTTCGTGAGTTTTCCGCTTGGGTTGGTCTTTTTTTTTTATTGCCATGTAGATCGGGCATCCACGATAACTCGCTTTGTGGTTACCACCACAGTTGCTGCATTTTCTTACATCAGGGTTGTCTTGATCAACTTGACAAGAGTACGAAGAATGCCGATCTCCACATGTAGCGCACACGGGGTTCAACGTGCAATAGTTTTGCGTGTGACCAAATTCTTGGCAATTAGAGCATTGAACCGGTCCTTTCCGCTTATGAGGCTCTTCGACAGTAATTTTGCGGTGTAGCAAAAATTGCAGATTGTATATTGGGTGGACCTCGTTCTTTTTTAGTTTTTGGGAGTTAGCTGAAGGATCAAGCTCAATGCGATATAGGGGTTGCGGAATATTTTGTTTGTTTTTAATATTAAAAACGGTTTTCGTTGGAAAACCTGCAGCTTGCAGAGCGCCTTTGATCTCTGCTGGGTCAAGTGAGGGCTCGATGCCTTTTATTACTACCACTAAACCTTTGCTTGCTTTAAGCTGGTAGGTATAGTAGCTTTTTTTGAGTGCATCAAAGTGGTTCACCAGGGTACGATAGTGGATTTCCGTATAAATTTGTATTTTAGTTTCTTTCACGTTACCCCTTTTAATGGAAACAACGTGAAAGTTGCTGCTGCCAATGGAACGAGCGATAGTTGCTACTAGAGCGTTGGAACATTCCTCACGCAAGTAGATTGGGGGAGGCTTAATTTTTTTGATGGGGTTTGGAGTAGATGCTTTATTGTCATCTTTGCTAGCAAGCAGCGCAAATCTATTTTGGCTTGGGCTAGTAGCAGTGCTCGTTGATGCATTGGGTTTCAATACTTTTAGAGCCTTCTGTCCTTGCATTTTTTGGGGACTCAATTTCCGCTTGATGTTGACGTAGCGATCCATGCCTGTCTGCACTGCCGACCCCTTTTGCTTTTCGTGGACGCCAACGTTTTTTGCTATAGCGGCAGCGGCGCTAGCATTCACTTGAGTAGAGCGCACGGCTGAGCTCTGAGCAGCGGTTTGGGCAGCAATTTCGGCTTCGTTTTGTCTGCTGTATTCTTCTTCTGACTTAGTGTTTGTCAGTATGTCGGTTGTTTCTTCGTTTTGCAGTGATGCTGTTGTTTTTGAAGAGGTGAGGCTCGCAATAAGAGCAGAAACCGTTGACGTTGTAGCTGTGTACTTAGGACTAGCAAAAGTATTAGTTGGCGTACTTACTGCGATCGAGCAGGGAGTATTGGAGCTTGTAGGCAGAAAGGGTAGTGCATTTGCTGCATTTGTTTGCTGCGGTGTGCGGGAAAGCTTGCCTGACGTCACCGAGTGAAGGTTCAGCAGAGCATTTTGTTGTTGGATCGATTCGGTAACACTGTGCGAGCGACGTCGGCCGCACGGCGGCGAACGTTAGACACTTATTTTATTTTCAATTTTTTTCTTCTTCTTTCTCTTTTTTTTTTTTTACATGCACTTTTCGCGCACTATAAGAGTCACTGTCTCTAATTTTTATTCGGGTTTTTTTTTTCTTATTTTTATTATTATAAATTTAATTTTGATTTAATTCAGTGGATTTTTTTATTTTTATTTTTTTTTTTTTTATTTAATAATGTTTAATTTTGTGATTGTTTTGTGTTATGTTTTGTTTGTTTTTTTGGCTTTGTTTTTTTTTTTTTTTTACTGAGGTTGCGGAGCAAAGTAAAAAAAAGTAAGTTTAATGATAAAACATCTTATCGGTAGTCCAGTCTAGCAGCAGTGCCTGTGAGTAGTTTCTATCTGAGCCGAAACTCTTAGCGGTGATAGCGATTTCGTTCCCACAACCGAAGCGAGAAGTCGACTTAGACTTGTGGTAGCTCAAGTGGCATGTTTTGAGGTTTCACGATAAGGAGCGCAATCGAAATTGTCGTAGGTTAGCTTCGAATGTTTATGAAAAGCGTTTGTATTTATTTTTAATTAAAAATAAAAAGAGAACTAAAAACATAAATACAAAATTCATATCAGCGAGAAGGGACTCAAATCAAAGTTCCCACGCGAATGTGGTCAGCGAATAGATTTAGAAAAGCCAAACAAATTGTTTATCCTCAATGAAATGTTCTGCATTTTGCGATTGTGGCAAATATAAAAAGATAAGTTAGAAAAAAGAAAATTTTTATACATAATTCAAAAGAAAAAATGTTCTTTTTATTTTTTTTACTAAAAAATCTTTTTTTTTTTTTTGTACGTCAAAGAAACTATGAGTCGAACCAAGGCACCGCCTGAGCTATGACGATCTTGGCATGGGGCATGATTCACTAATCTCGTTAGGCTCGACTATTTCAGCTTAAGAACAAAGATGCAAATGACTAAATTTCTGATTAAAGCTTCGAAAATAGGAATGATTCAAATCGAATTAATTGTAACTGCAATGATTCAAAAAATCATAAGCGATATTGCCATCTTCGAAAGATAAATAAAATCATATTTTCCATTTGAGCTAAAAAAAGAACATTTTCGAGAATTGTCGTGATTTTTGTTGAACAATAAATTTTATTAAAATGAAGTAAAATTATGAAATTCGAACCGATTTTTTGACATCATTTTAAGGCGAGACGTATTAAAATATTTTATAATTTTAATAAAGCAGAATATATAATTATTCCTTAATTTTTTTCCATCAGAAAATTAAAAGTTATCCTGTTTTTCATTTTTCATTCAAAGCATATTATAACGTTATCAGAACGATTAAGGTTCGATATTATCAACAAAGGTACTTCAGAAGAGACAGTGGGCCCTCACCACTAACGAAAATTCAATCGACATTCGTCACATTCATTCTCTGACGGTAAAATAGAAATCATAAAATGTTTAGAAGTTTATCAGCCCGATTCTAAATATTCTCGGGGATTCCCCAGCGTATTTGAAAAAAGAAATCATCTTATTCTAAATACATACAAGCATGGGCGTATTTACAGTAGGGCAGGGAGGGGCAACTGCACCCCTCTTAATATTTTCTGCCCAGTATAGATCGCAAAAGAATTTTCCAGGAGTATAGAGAAATGAGACAATACATATGGAATAAACTATTTGTATTTTGCCCCTCTCTAACTGAAATTCTAGATACACCCATGAATACAAGAGGAAGTGAATATAAAGGGAGCAAAAGTTTCAAAGAATTTCAAACAAAGATCCTCAAATTTATCCTTTAATTGACGCTTAGATTAACTTCCATTTTCCGCGGAGAAAAATTTTTAGGGAAAAAATTCGTAGGATGTATTCATTTAGAAAAGGACCGTATGTAATTTTCAGAGAGATCTTGAAAATAAGCTTTTTACTTACATTAGTTGACAGCATTTTTGCCGGGCCATCTAAATGCACTTTTCTGTGGCCCTCTTCGATGATTCTTGATGGGTAGTTGTTGCCAAGTTTCCAATAGCGCAGGAATGCCTGCAAAGATTCAATAAAAAAAAAAATAATATATCAATTATAATCAAATCTTATTAAAATTAATTCCAAATATTTGCTTGTGTTGAATATTTTTAGGAAATCCTGCATTGGAAACCAGGAATAACGCTACAAACTGGGTAATAAGAAAGCTTCCATACGGGATGCTCATTTTACTATTTATTACACTTTAATTTGATATATATATGTTCGATAAATGTGAAATGATGAAAAACGATTGGATCAATGTGGGGTCTACTGCATTTAATCAAAATAATCAATACATTCGAACAACAACAAAAAACAACATGAAAAGAGGCGAAAGTTCAGGTCATGTTCATATGGATTAGCAGCAACAAATCAAAAACCGCAGTCTCCCAAAACAAAGCGGAACTTTCAATGCGACCGACAGGCTAACTGAGCTCTCAAGCGAAGTTCTGCGGGACATCACATTATATTTTAAGCTCTAACTGGCATGAGGGAACACGTTTCAAAGCAGTCTATTGGAGCCAATAAAATAACGTTCCAATGGAATGTCTAATACGTGAATATGTGAACCCATTGATTTCAGCATGATTTAATTAAGAAAAAGATTTCAAAATCCGATTGGTATAGAAAAAAAAAAAACATGTGTGCATGTTAAAACTTATGGCAATGCACATGTTGTGCTGTGATGCTCTATTAACAAGAAATACCCTTCAAAATTGACAAATAATGAGAAAAAAAAAACAAATAATAATTGGATACAGTCCCCGAGAAGTATCGTTTGGTCTTTCTTTTTATGCCAACAAAAAATAACAAGGCACATAACAAGGTGGGTATTAAAAATCTCAAAAAATTGAGAAATATAATGAAGTCGCCACTTTGTGTTCCACGATTTAACAACTTAGCAAAGGGGCAAAGCAAAGCAAAGCCAAAAAGAAAAAAAAAATAAACAACAACAAAAAAAACCAAAATGAACAGAAAAAGCCAAACAGATGCCAAAGCACCGTTTTGGCTTTTCAGTAAAATCACAATGGTGGGGGCTGGCCCAATCTCATAATAAGAAACCGACAAAAACAAAACAACAAAAAGGCAACAAGAACTCGAAGACAACCACCATATCCAGCTGCTGCGATGCATGGAACACGTTTTCCACCAATCACCATTGAGCGTGAAAATAGAAAGAAAAAATCGAAAACCTGAAACAGAATTGCAGTGCGCGTAAACAATGCCCCCGATTGGCTGATAACGAATTTCCCATGAGAGTGAATTGCGGAGCGGCTCATCGCAGTTGCAAAACGAACTTAAGCTCTTAAGAGCGAAATGATCTTTCTCTTAAGTGCTCTCCGATAAGTTTCTTGAACAAAAAGCAAAAAAAAAAAAAAAAGAAACGAATGCGAATGCGAATGCTTCGCTCTATAGGATAGTCAAAAAGCAGAAGAAGAATGACGAGCAGAAGCAGGCGGAAGAAAGTCAGCGCTGTCGCTTCATATTCATTCGAAATCGACATCAAAAGCCAGTAACAATTCACAAGGCGAGAGCACCTGACCGAAGCGGGCAGCAGTGTCGAAGTAAATAAAAAGAAGAAGAAGAATAAGCGTCGCGCTTTTTATTTTTATTTTTATTAATTAAATGTGCAACAAGAGATTTTATTTTTTAAATTTTGATTTCAAAGTGCTAATTAATTTTTTTTAATTCAACTAATTAAAGTGCAAGTACCTTAAACAAAGAAATAATTATAAAAGAAAGCGATTCAATAAAACCCTTGACACATTCAGTGCAAAAGTCAGTGGCCAAAACTCTTGATTACCCCAAGAATTAAATAAATAATTATTTATTTTTTTAAATTAAGAAAATTCACTGTTGTGGAAAATTTAGCATTAAATGCAAAAATATTTTACTTTAAATGAGGACGAAGGAGTCCATAAGTTACTCTCAACATTTGTGGATTATTACGGATCCGGATTATTTAAAGGAATTTTTATGAATGAAATTCCAGCGGATTTCCCCAACTGAAGGAAAAATAAATAACGAAAACATAAACATAAGCAGAGAAGAAGCGGAAGTTTTTTTTGAAACAAAAAAAAAATATATATATACATATATATATATATATCTTCATATAGATTTGTGGATTAACTGATAACTTTAAAAGACAAATAGAATAACGTTTAATTAATTCAATTATCAAGTCTTTAATTTCGATAATACTCCACCGAATGAAGTGACAACAGCTCCAAAGCCAAAGAGACAGACGCAACTATTGAACCGGTATCGTGAGTGAGCTGGGATTTGTTTTGTGTGTGATTTTTTCCGCGAACTCATTAAAAAACGCTCATCGCACATGCCGACGCTGGGGTCTAAAGCTGGTGACTCACCGTCCAAGCCTTACCGCCGTTAAATTCGCTTAAAGTCTTTCTTTAACTCGAACGCGTTGGTGTTTTTCTTAATTCTTTTTGTTTGTTTGTTGTTGTTGTTCTTGTTGTTTTATTTTCCTCTGTGACTCCACACAACAAACGTGCTGCGCTACTCTCATCATAAGCCACCAGCCGAAGCTGATTACGCACCATCATGCATAACTAAACTCAAAGCCAACGTCAGAAAGTCGTAGCAACTATATCAACGACTCGTTATAAAACCGCTCAGCGATTAGATGTGATGAACAACAAATCCAAATTCAAAAATATTATTAACATCGACGTGAACCAATGTGCTAATAACTGATTCATCACAAAATTATAGAACTAGAATCAGTGCAACTTGCCCCTCGAAAAAGAAAAAGGAAAAATAATTTCAATTCTTCTAAAAAAGAAAGAAAACAACAAAAAAAAAAAACACGAATTTCATTGAAAGGAGTTTTTGAAAAAGGCCGCCAAAATTGCGCCTCGACATTTCTCTCGAATGCATTTGCCCAATCTCGCTGCGTCGCCTGCAGTTCATCATTACCCGGTCGAGAGTCCATACCAAACAGCATCGCTAGCATCGGCATCTTCGTTGACAGTTGGCAAGCTTGATCGCAGCAGGTGTGGCAGTAGCTGTGGTAGCGCCGCGATGGTAACTTCCTCCACATCGCCCACAGATTGGACGTCCGCAACGACCGCTTACAGATCGCCCATGTGTGAGGCGAGCAGCGCCAGCATCGGCAGCAACTCACCAACGGGCGGTGCGAGCAATGGCACCGCCGCTAGCAGCAGCAGCACCAACAACAACAACAGCAGCAACAGCATAAACAATAACAATAATAATAATAACAACAATGCAATACATCAAGATCTTTGGTGGACGGAACGTTTAGTATTGGAAGCTCAACAGGAATTCCCCAACGAATTAGGTGAGTAAAGCAATTGGCTATTTATAACTTTATTCATGACGGCATTTGCAAGTACCTATGTACCTATATACATTGTACATATGTACATATGTATGTATGTA
Source organism: Chlorops oryzae (assembly GCA_020466095.1). Lineage (NCBI taxonomy): Eukaryota > Metazoa > Arthropoda > Insecta > Diptera > Chloropidae > Chlorops > Chlorops oryzae. Next base: position 38,883,067 of record CM035808.1, read on the forward strand.
TCTATGAAGTGCTTGGCGAGGGAAGTAGGTATGTGGGAAAGAAATTAGATCGAGAATTTTGTTAATAGTGGCCTCGTGGAAGAGAATATAATAATGGAAAGGCAGTTTTTGAAAACAAAATCATTAAGTGGGGCAGGCGAATGGAGTAGGTAGGTACCTACTCACTTAATTGATCTCTGTTAAATGGTGATTTTGAACTAAAATTTATACAATATGACGAATAGTCAGTCATCTCACTTTTCATTTGATGAGCAAGAAGATCTGGTATCTCCGATATCGCCGGATAAATCAGTATATGTTCATAAAAGTCTTCAATAGATCTGAAAATATTCTTCATCCATTGATGATTGCTGTCACACAAATAAATTAATTGTCGTCTGAGAAATGATATCTCACTTGAAACTTTTAGGAATAGCTGGAATTTCTCACCAGAAATAGATCCTTTGTCATAAAAGGATAATTACAACTGTTTGCAAATGATACCTACTAAGAATAGGATCTTTATAGTCTTATGAATAAACAACAACCATTAAAAAACAAGTTTCCAAGATATAAAGTGATAAAAAAGGATTTCAAAGATCTTCTGAATAATGTGGTTGATCCAGTTCATTGGGGAGCTGTACATCATAACAGTTAATGACCCAAAACTTTTGAGTATTAAGAACTATTGGGATATTCCAAAGGCGTTGTTAATTGGAAGTCGAAAATCGAAATTGCACATGCTTAAAATTTTGAATCTTTTTTTTGTTCTTCAAAATTTTTTAGCGTTTAAATTTCCGATTTCGACTTTCCTATGTTTCAGCCTTGTGAAGAACACCTATTGTAAAATTTTTTGAGAGATTCCACATTCTTTTCAAAATCTTTTCCTTAGCAAATGTATTTATATTCTTAATGACCTTTTACGAAAATCGCGGTTTTAACAAGCAACACTTAAAATTATGAAGACTTCAAAGTGGACCGGGTAACCTGCCCTATTCGTCAACTGCAAAAGCTGTGGTCGTATCTTTCCTCATAAACATTGGGTAGGACCTTTTTAAACGAAATATTTTGATGTTAATGCGGAGGACGTTGTAGGCTTTCGCAGGGCTAGAGCCAGCTTTTTCGCCATTCTGTGCAAAACCAATATTGTCCGGCCCTATGATCGCACTCATGGGCTCCTGTTTTCCCATATCTATGTATGTTAAATTGCCGCTAGTCACACTAGACCTTTGGGCTTTTTCCCAGCTTGTTATACCTTAAATCGGGGTGCTAAATTTTTAAATTTAATTTAGATCATTGATTTAGTTTAAGAGGACTTAAACTTTTTTCTTTGAGAGCAAAATCAGTCTAGGCGTCTTTCAAATGTAAGAAGTACTTAGTGCCTAGAAGTATACATGTATATCTACCATCGACTTCGACATATTTACCTCTGTCGATGTAGCATTTTTTTCTTTTATCATGTTTTGATTAGACTTAAGAGAGCTGATTCTGGACTGTTGGGTAGCTCAGATGGACGACGTAGCATAGCAGAGGGCCCTTTTTCAGGGAATATTTAATAAAATATTAGGTTTTTTTATTTTTGTAGGATTTGGCTTTACAAAAAAGCTTAACAAGAAAGGCCTAACTACACCAAATAAATAATTAGGTCAAATTGGAAGAGAGAAGTTTTAACTTTGTGATTAATACATATATGGGAATTTACGTTTCTGACTTTTTAGCAGTAGATTCAAGGATAACAATATCACAGTTTCCATGCTTTAAGATGTAAGGGCTTATATCCGACATGTGAATGTCCGAGAAATGTACAAACATTGAACAAGTATAAATTGGTATGGAAATTTTATTGAGAAGAAGAGGGAGAAAAGGATAATTTTTGGGCTTTCTGAGGGAAATTCACTCAAGAAAATATCCCAATACAATAGCATAGCTCATATTTATAAGTATGGCTCGAAATTTGAATTTGTAAAAATATGAAAAAAAAATTTCAAAAAAATTTTAAAAAATGCAAAAAATTCAAAATATTCAAAAAATTCACAGTCAAAAATTCCAAATTAGTTCGATTTAGTATGCCTATTAAAATTTTGAATTGTCAAATTAACAAAAAAAGCCTACTTCAGTGAATAAAATATTCAAAAAGCACAGATAAATTCAAATAATTCAAAAAAATTCAAAATATTCAAAATCCGAGCTCTATTTATAAGTAAGAAAGAGCCACTTGCGTTATCTCACCAGATTAGCAAAGAATTTAGAGTGTTTATTTAATAAAGGTACATGGAATATGCATTGAGCTTTTGCATATATGTATATGGCGTTGCAGATCCGTGAGCAATCCGCCGCAAAACTTTTGATATTGTTGTCATTCGGAAGGATTTGTTTTTTAAGAATAAGTTGTGAAAGAACACGGTGGATGGGGGATGATAGAGCCGACTCATCATTCGACCGGGGATGATAAAATTATTTATAAATTATTATATATAAATTATATATATTATATAAAGCGGGGCGTTCGAGCTTTCCGAATGTCTTAAAAGACAAAAATTTTTTTAACAAACTCTTTACACTCAACAAATTCCGACGTAGAATGTATTATATCCGCAATTGATATAGGTCCAATTGCAAGATATCATAGATTCTACGACAACTTTGCAGTAGTTTTTACGATTAGGAATGTCATTGATTTCAACGATATACATATAACGTAGATTTAACGATATTCCATCTTAGGAACTATGATGTTATTTCATAGGAACTACGATACCAAATCATAGGAACTACGGTTTCAAATCTTGAAGTACATTTCGATAACTTCTTAATTATACCCGACACACTCTGTCTCGAGGGTATATATTGCGTTTGTGTGGTTGTGTGTAACACCCAGAACCAGTCGAGATAGACCATACAAAATATATAAAGAAATGATCAGCGTCACCAGGAGATTCGATTTAGACATGTCCGTCCGTCTGTCCGTCTGTCTGTCTGTATACAGTTATCTTATCGAAGGAGTTGAGCTATCTTAAAGAAATTTGGTATGCGTGCTAATGGGGACATGAGTAAGAACAAGTTCGAGAATGGACCCGATCGGACCATTTTTAGGGGTACCTCCAGTAGGGCGCGCAGCCAGTGGAGGGGTTTTTTGGGGGATTTCAAAAACCCCCCCCTCCCCCCCCCCCCCCCCCAAATTAAGGAAAAAATACACGACACAGCCGCTTACATTTCTACACCGCCGTCCTACAAACTCTTTTATTAAGTTTTATGATGCAATAATTTTAGTTCTTGACCGAATTTCCTCTTGGAATGATCAAAATGTGTCAAGTCAGTCTAATTTATTAAAATGTGCCTTAAAAAAGGCGAATTTCTTATATCTCTTCATTGTATAAATCAAGTTTTTAGTTACACATTTGTTCTATGTAAATATTTACAAGGTAGAAACATTGATCTCAAATATGCTGTTGTCCTAGCAGATATATGCTTAGAGAATATTCAAACCTTAAGAAGTAACGCTGAGGAAGAATTTCAGAAATTGTTTAAAAACGCTGAGAAGCAAGCTTTATCAAGCGGACTTATTTTGCAAAAACCTAGGCTCGCACATTCTCAGGACCACGAAGCACATTTTCATACTAAAAGTGTTGAATATTATTATCGTATTTCCCTTTATTTACCTTTTGTGGATGCATTTATTGTCAACTTAACCAATCGCTTTTCAAAACACAAGGATATTCTTCTTGGTTTTCAAGTTTTATTTCCTCAAAGCGATACTGCAAAAGTTGATGATTTTTTAGACAAATTTAAAAAACTCTTTCAGTTTTATCAAGATGATTTAGAGGGAAATTTTGATGATTCAAAAATGGAGCTCACTATTTGGTATAAATTAATTAATAATTTAGAAAAAAATGAAAGACCAAAAACAGTGTTTGACGCTATAAAATTTTGTAAAAAAGATATTTTACCAACACCACCAATAACCACATGTGAAAATGAGAGTTCGTTTTCAACTCTCCGCCGACTCAAAACTTATCTTAGATCTACAATGACAGAACAGAGGTTAAATGCCTTAGCACTCCTCTACGTCCATCGAGATCTTACTCCCAGTGTAGAGGACATACTAAATAAACTTGCTGAAAGCAAGCGCAGACTTAACATTGCACTTTAAATTGAATAAGTTCCTTCGAAAATACTTTTTTTACTTTGTACACCTTTTAAAATTTAAAATATTTATGTAAATATATTTTAATTATATATTTTGTAAGCTTTTTACGAAAATAAAAACAAAAAATATTTAGAAAAATTTTCTGCGAACCCCCCCCAAATTGAAATCCTGGCTGCGCGCCTGCCTCCAGTACTGGGGTCTGTCAAAAAAATTCTCAAAAGTGCCCCAAAATCGGATTTTTTCGAAATATTTCAATAAAACTTAGGATTAGAGCGTATATCTAAGCCTCCTATTAGAATTCAAAAAAATTGGAAAAGTGGGCGTGGCAAAGGGGCAGTTTTCATAAAGAAATTTAAAAAAGTCGGTATATGGGGCCCCTTATGACCTTAAACACTTCTTGATATTAAAAATTATTTGAACATATGTGTCTGTGTCGGGTATTCTATTGTCAGGCTCGCCTGACTATAACACCCTTACTTGTTTTGATATGAATTCTTGTCGGCGGGTTCGATTCCTGCTCCAGCGAGCGTATTTTTTTTTTTTTTTTTTTTTTTTTTTTTTTTGAAAAGTAGATAATTTAACATTTACATTATTTCAAAAACTGAGAAATTAAAGATTTTACCAAAATTGTTATGCTTAAAAAATTAAAAAAAAGATTCTATAGGAATCTCTTGCAAGAGCTTGTGCGTGAAGTTTTGGAAGGCGCAATGAAAGCAACCCTATTTATTTGATTGGCAACTTACTTTCTGTTTCCCCGTAATATTTGAATTGAAATTTACTTGCCTGTTTTATTCTCCATTTTTCCACAAATTCTTTTCTATTTGACAGGGTTCGAGAACTCGGACCTTCCAGATTACAAGTCTAGCACACTTCAACTACGCCATCGCGTGATATGATTTGAGCCTGCGAGTTTTATTATATCAATATAAGTGGGAAACAGTAGAAACTATTAGATTGACAGTAGAACTTATTGTATTTTACGTGGATTCTATGAAATTTCCATCGTAGATTCTATGATATTTTAATCGTAAAACCTATGATGGACATTTTTCTTCCACAGTAGAAACTATTGAATTTACAGTAGATATTATTGTATTTTACGTAGATTCTATTATATTTTTCTACGTCTTCCCATCGTAGAAACAACGATGCAAAATTTTTTCAGTGTAAGTAATTCAATCTTAATGGAAAACGTCGCTTTCAAGCTTTTTATATACCTTGGTTCGTTTTTCCATGCTGAATGATTTTTGTTATAAAATATTCCATTCTATTTGCGTTGAGTATAGTGAATATAGTCTTTGGAAAATGGTAATTATTTTTTTTTCAAGCAGTCTAATCATATTTGATACCATTATGAACAAAATAGAAAAATTTTATCGTTCCGAAGAGGTGAATTAAATCAATTTTGACGATTGGTTTTTCGTCCTTTTTGCCTTCGCTCATAAATCTTCATAGCCCAAAGTTAAATTTTAACCAATCTGGGAAATTTTAATAAATCCAAAAATTTATTTCCTCGAAAAAATACCCAATGAAATATTCTCAGCACAGCTCCTCAATTAAATTATTTAAATTTAAAAGGGATCAGAGGACTTTTTAGGCCGTGATCAACGCGCCCTTATCCGTTCTGTACTTTCGGTGATTGTATAAGGAATATTCCTCATAAAAAGTTTCGACTTTGCAGTTGTTTTTATCATGTTGAGGTAAAAGTGAGTTTCGATGATCCGAAATTCAAAACCGCCTCGACGCAAACTTCCAAGCATTCCAAAGAGAAAGACAAAAAAATCGAAATTAACACAGGCCAAGGCATCGCATAAGGTTTCTGCAGCGTATTCGACATTCTCGAAAGTATAAATTTCCTCCTGGCAGAACGTGCCGAGACCACGCAACGCTGTGAAACTTTCATTCAAAAATGTTCAACTGAATGAAGAGCACAAAATATAGAAAGTGCTACATATATCAATTAAAATAATATTTAAAAAAATCAACTTTATCAATTTATGCAGTGAACTGTGCAATTATGATGCGAAGCTTCGTGCCCAAACGTATCAAAATTCGTTGAAATCGATACCAAAAAAAAAAAAAAAAACATATCACCAAAAAATAAGCGTGAATAATTTTTTTGGTTTTTTTTTAATGCAATCACGTCTCGCATAAAATGCCTCCTTATGAATAATCCAAACTATGAACAATGACACAATGTAATTCCCAACGAAAACTCACCCGAGCCGATGATGGCGCAGGTCCATCTTCAGTAATGATTCATCCGTCAGTCGCACTGACCAGCGACAAATGTGAATAATTAATTTATGCATAAATACACATAATTGCCTATTTAATTATGCCAAAATAAACGATAAATTCATTGCTTTATTAATATTTGATTTGGATTTTGATTTTGCTTTTAACTCGTGGGTTTTCCCAAACTCTGTTATACTATTTTGCAGTGCGAACAAGTAATCCGTACTTTCTGTGCTCGGCGCTGCCCACGCACTGGCGGTCGAATAAAACGCTTCCGCTCGCCTTTAAGGTTGTCGCCCTGGTGGATGTGGGCGACGGGACGATTGTCACCATTCGCGCCGGAAACGATGAGAACTATTGCGCCGAGTTGCGCAACAGCACGGCAGTCATGAAGAATCAAGTGGCCAAATTCAATGATCTGCGTTTCGTAGGACGAAGCGGACGAGGTGAGTGAATGATCAGAGAGGCTGGTTGTCTTATCTTTTAAGTTTAAGTGTTTTTAGTTAGTTAATCGCTAAACAACAGAGTGTAACTCTCTGGGCCGTTGTTGAAGTTTGCTCACAGAAGTCGTCACATTATGTCTTCAGCCCTCGAGTCAACATGCGATGCAAATTTCGCAGTTCGCAGTGTTCTCTCAACTTAATTTCATTCCTTCATTCCTTCGATGTGCGTGATGGTACGCTAAAGCGTTCCAGTTCAACGCTTCCAAATTTCCGAAATGTGAGCGCACATCGCAGCCAACTGACGTGGGTAACTTGCGCATCATCATCGGCAGTGCCTATTACAACAAAGTTTATTATGTACTACCTGGCCTGGGCAGTGATCCTTTGACTTTGTGTGCACTTTTCGTTTTGGCACGCAATCTCGTTGGCCACCATTGACTTCCCGTTCGACTTCTCTGCATCAATTTCGGTTCGAGCGTAATCGATTTTGAAGTGCTCGTGACGGTGAGCCTTTAAGTATCTGCAGTCCGGCTACTGCCATGTTTTGCGCTCTTTTGCGCAACAGGCTGAGGGCTCATTTACGCCAGCTTTGACATATTCGCAAGTGACCTTTTTCAATGTTCAGTGGCCAAAAGATTACGATGCACTTGCGTGTTCATTTTCAAATAGAACAGTTGGTCTAATTGCGCCCAGTTCGTTCCAACCGTGAACTTTGAGGCGATAGTTAGTCCACAGTAAAATAAGCAAACGAGCAAAAGATCATGGCGAGGAAAAGAGAGTTGAGTCATTTTGAACAGAATACAATGTTTTAGAAGTGAATTCAATAACCATCAATATCATATTCATCTTATCAGACGTGTGAACCGTGGCGGATTAAGACAATCTGCTGCCCTAGGCAGTTGGGATTTTGCCGCCTCAGACAGCAGCCCCCCTGAAAATTGATCGCCCTAGGTAGTTGCCTATGTTGCTTACAAGGTAAATACGCCACTGCGTGTGAAATAGGAATACACCAAGAGCAGGGCCCGATCCAGCCACTCTTTTCCAAAAACAATTTTAACCGCCCCTATGATGGCACTAATGGGAAACTGTTTTCGCATATCTATCAGGAATCTGTTTGGTTGAAAGTTTTCGTCACGATATCCGGTCAAAATGTTAAAATTTTGATACCAATTTGTTATTTTGCGGAACAAAATTTATGGTCATATAATATATTATATTCATACCAGGGTTGCTCTAAAATTTTTTTGTTGATCGAAGACTTTGAAAAACGCTGCCGAAAAATAGAAAATTTAACTGTTTAGGAAAGAAATTTCTAAAAGAATAAAAACTTTTCTTAATATAGGTGTGTAAAAAAGCGGGATATTGAAATATGAGCCCAAAAAGTGACACATAACGCGAAATGTGGGACGTCTTCAAACGTTGTTCTCTTGCCTTTTCATTTAATTTAGTTTTCTCACTGGTTTGATCTTTTTCTTTTCAGCCACTCGCCTTAATATTCCTGTTATTTTACTTTGCCTTGTCATTCAACAAAGAAGCCTTGGTTTATACTCCATCGAAGTCGGAACGACCAAACTTTCCAAATATCTTTAGTTTTACAACAAATTTCTTGGCACAATTAAGGAAATGAGAGACATTCAAAAGAATATAGTGGAACTATTCCTAATTTCAAAGAGAATACCTGTAATCTCTTTGATTCTTAAATTCATGATGGATCCATCTTCTCTATTGAGCTTAACATTTCAAAATTAACCTCTTTTTTTTCTCTTAATTGTAACTTCAAAAAGCAAAGACTCCGTAACTCGTTCGACGAACACGATATCCATTGCTTTTGGGAGCGTAATTAATTAAATTAAAACAAATTAATCATTATGATGAAGTTATCAGTTGCGAAGAGCCCAAGCACATTACACTACACTAAAGGGAAATTTTTCCACAAAAGCACATAACAAAAAAAAAACAAAAAAAAAAAAAACCGGGCAATTGTGAGGAGGTCATTCAAAAATCTAAAGCAATGAATAATTGGTAAATTTCCAAAATATTTTAGGTACATTCATTAGAAACTGACGAAGGAATTGGAGCATCACTTTGTATGGAGACACAAAAAAAAACCCCCATTGTCCAACAACTGAAAAAAGAAAGAAGTTAGATTCCCATCAAAGAAATTGATGCACGATTCGGTTAACGTGCACACGCACACGTCCGATATTTGGAGTCCTAATGAGGAGTTTAGGAAAGCCAGAAACAAGATAAACTACCCAGAATCTCACGAAAAAGCTGGAGATCTAAATTAGTCATCAAAGCAGTTTGGGTAAACTAATAAATGAATGCAAGATTTTGTAAACGAGAAGACAAAAGCACATTCAAAGCTCATAAAAGAGTTTGGCTTTTGACTCTCGAAGGCGAAGAAACTTGTGCAAGAGATTAATCTCTACTTTGGAGGACTTCAAAAGATGAAAAAAAAAAAAAATAAATAAAATTGTTATGATGAGTGCGCTTCGTTTGACCAGATTTTCGGTTTATTGTTTGTTTGGAAGGCTTATCCCTTTTGTTTAAGACGCTTATTGATGACACGTGTCATTCATTTGGCGAGATTTTGAAACGCTGATAGGCAAAGTTTTCGAGCTTACATTTCAAAGTCATTAAATCCATTCGCGGCAAGGAAAACGCAAGAGTGGAGAGCATAATTTACTTCAACAAAAAACAGAGACACCTCATATTGATGTATGGAAGTAGAAAATATCTTGGCTTATAATGATTTTTTTGAGCATTTCAAAAAATATGGGTTTATTTAGCCATCAACATGCAAAGGACAGACAAAGGACATGTCAAAGTCTTTCATCGAAAGAGTTCGATGGCACGACAATTTTCTATAAGAATTGATTAAATTAAAGACTTTAAAGACCAATATTACCAAATCCAATTTAATATACTATTTTTGAAGTATAAAAAATTATGGCAGCACCATTCACATTCAGGGTTGTTAGCATAAAGTGGGTTTTTATTCAAAATATCAAAATGTTCCGAAACTCTTTGGCACGGTTCGGATGAACATGAAAGTTGAAAGTGAAAGTTCTCATGAAATGGATTCCTGAGTTATCGAAGGGACAGAACAGAAGCTCGAAGAAGTATATCTAAAGGTCAAGAGAAGCAACAACATTCCATCAAAGAAATGTGTCACGATCGAAATCCTAGGTGGTTAGACCAGACAGTGTCAATTTATCCCGTGGATTATCAATCAGTCTACATGTGGTCACACTTTTCCTCCACATTAATGGAACTATTGAATTGAGGTTTAGTGCATTAGAGAGCTGTGTAAAAAATCTGGGCGAAAAAGATCATTGCTAAACCACCGCCACGCCCCTAATCAAAACAAATTACATTCTAAAGAAAATACTAATAAATCTTGAAGCTGATTGGACTGGTTGTCAGCTCATTGACACGTTGAAATAAAGATTTTATCCTAATAAAAAGTTCATCATTTCAAAAGGATATACGTACCATGCGGAAAAAGAAAGTGCCGGCAACCTGTCGACTCCGGTTAAACCAATGGGCAAATAGGCAATTTGCGCAAAAATGGTCCATACCCTCTTAGCCTTGATTCCCGCATTATCCCAAAAATTGGAGCAACTCCAACTCTTGCCTACACTGAGCGAAAACTACGGTTGTGTAATTTACAACGATTCGTAGTATACTACGACCGTAGTTATTTTAGAGCAAAACTGTAGTACGGACGTATTCAAACATGACTTTAATAGGCATGCGTATTCTTTAGGAGCAAATTTCTTTGCACACGTATTTAAAAAACTTCTATAAAAAAACACGTAAAATAGTTTTCATTTGACTTTAAGTAATATATTTAGTCCACGCGAATTAGATTTCTCCGTGGCGTATGGGTAGCGTATTCGCTCAGCAATTCGAAGGGCTCGGGTTCAAATCCTACAGCAAGGCGACTGAAATGTGTGAAAAATGGGAACTTTTCAAGCAAGTAGAAAAATATTATAGGTAAAACAGGACAGCTAGAATGAGAAATCTAGCTTTCCCCAACCGTATAGATAAGAGAGAAGAGAGTGCCCATCCCGGCTTTCTAAAATTTATTTTTTTTGTTGCGTAAAATGTTAAGTTTTAAAGCTGTTTATTCCTGTAAGGTTTTCAAATATTATATACCTAAATGTTATGTTATTATTTGTAACAAAAAAAAAAAAAAAACCCCTGACCGGGGATCGAACCCGCCGACTTGGGATTTGGTACTACTTTCGTATTTCAAGTTTTTTACTTCGCTTGTGGTTATTTTAACTACGTCCGTTAATAGAGCCAAATCATTGCTGTTCGTAGTTAACTTAACTACGTTTTTGTTATTTTTACTACGGTTTTTAGCTCAGTGTACGGATGTCCACGTTTGGAACACCATTCATAAACAATAAAATATCTAAAGAGCTAGTAGGTACAGCTCTCCCGATCGAAACTATCCGCATTAATCGAAATCTTCATCACTGTCCACTAGGAGCTCATGCAGTGAGATTACAAACTAGGACATCCCTCAATTCCAGGTACTGCCAACTAGATCATGAAGAAGAATCTCCATTACACCTTTTACTGCAATGCCCTGGGGTTTCTAAGAATAAAATTCTATTATTTTGGACAGTACGTCATTCAATCCCCAAGGGGCTTAGACTCGGTAAACCTCACCCAAATCGCTGGATTTGGTGGCTATCTCCAAATGGGTCTAGAGGTATGTATGTAGGTTTCCACTCATAAAGGGTATCACAACGGATCCAGTGGCGGCTTTACCTTAAATTCAACATAGGCAGTTGACCAGGGTGGAAAATTTTCAGGGGCGGAAAATTCTGACCGTCAATGAATCAATAACACAAAAGGCAAAAATTTGCCTGCTGTCTGAGGTTCCAAGTGTGTCTATATAAGACAGCCCCCTTAACCTAACCTAATCTAACCTACCATACGATACGACTACAACCTGAAATATAAAATTATTTCTAATGAGAATGGAAGATATCTAAATTGTAGCTAAAATTGTGGGAATTCAATTAAAATTCGCTAAAAAAATTCGAACTTTCATCCATACATCTGAATATGTTGACAAATGTTCACGCGAATCGAAATATTCCACTTAAATGTATGTATGTATTTCGCCATTGTGAGAAATTTTAATAATTTGTTTTCCTCCATTTATTTCTGCTCCGCTACGCTTGATTAAGTGTCATTTCAATCAAAAGTCCGTAAAGATGTTATGGTCATTTGCATGGAGGTCTCTGACAGCAGGTCTTCTATTTACGGCAGTCATTGCTGTCAGCAACAATGAAATTGCTCATTTTTTTCCAGCAGTTATAATTGCTGTTGTTGTTCGGAAGAATGAAAAAAATATAAGAAAATTAAAAAAAAGGCACATTATAAAATTGCCCATGGTCACTGACAGCAGCAGCGGCGACGGCAACGCAGCTGCTGTTGGCGGGCAGAAAATCGCGGCCATAACGCGACATCTAATCACAAATCGCCACATGAAGTTGCCGTGAACAGTGAATTGCAAATTTTCAAATGTCAGGATCTGTTGATTTTTAATCTCTGATTTCACTCAAAAATATGGAATGGGCTTCCCCAAGCTGGGCTGGGCGTTCCTCGAACATTGCTCGCTTTAAAGAGGCAGTAAAGTCACGAAAAATGAACGAAAAAAGGAACGGAATACAACAGGGCAGGACTCACAAAGCCACTCCTACGTATAAATTAAAAATAATATTCAATTTAACTGAAATTGAAACTGAAATTGAAACTGGAACTGAAAGCAAAACTCTTTCAAAAATAATTTTTTTTTTTTTTGATGCAATCAGAAAAAGGACATTTGCAAGATACACTCGTTTTTTTTAAACATGACAGCCCTTTCGCATTTAATGGCTTCTTTGGTGGAAAGCCATTTAAAAACCGTCACCGCAAATAACTTTTACTATTAAAAGCGCGTAAAATGCACTTTAAGCGTGCAAAAACACAGCAAAACATAACCGAACCGAACCGAACCGGACGGACCCCAAAACTGCTCCATAAATACACACAAAGGCATGTTCGCGTAGTGTATCCTTTGTGGCACAATTTTCCGTTCATAAAACTCGAAATCGTGCAATCGTGCACAATCGGAAAAAAAGGCTTAAAAATAAATAGAATTCCCAGTCGAATCGTATGACCCGCGACTCTTCGTTGTTTATGTGATGTGCATACATGCGACGATTGCGACGATTGCGACGAGCGCAGCGGCTGAGGTTTTGCGGTCGAGTTGGTCTATGGTTTTTACAATTTTTTGTGGGTGCCTTTCACGGGTTTGCTGACGGTTCTTCCTTCTCTCTCTCTCTGTCTCTCTTTCTCTCTATCTATCTCTATCTCGCTCTCTCTCGCTCTGGCTTTTGCCTTTGCAAGCCGTGCCAACAAGTATAAAACCATGAATGCGTTTTGTGAAAACCACCAAAACCCAACCCCATACATTTTAATTCACTCGTTTAATACACTCTCCGAATGCCACACTCTCACTGCGAACATGCCACTCGGCTCGGAAGTTTTCCACAGCCCGTTCCGTTCAATGTGTTTGGTTTATGTTTGGTTGGGTAAAACAAAAAAGGGGCTTGGCCAGGCTAATGTCGCTTTTTGGCTTAGTTTTTTTTTCCGTCTTCGTCTTTGTTTTTGTTTTTGTTCCCTGTTCTTCATCTTCGGTAAGAGATGTCTTTGCTATCGACATAGATATGTACATATGTGTATATCAATATGTCGTTTGTTTTCCCCTCAGTCGTCCGTCCGTTTGTCGTGGCGTTTGCTGGTCCAGTGCCATGTCGTGCTGTGTCATGCTTTACTATTTGGCTTGAGACTACACACATCGAATGGCTGCGCTTTAATATTAATGTACGTACATATGTATGTATGTACAACTAGTTGACCGTCCTGTTGCGCACGCCTGGCTCACGCCTTAGACGGGTCATTTGGACAGCCATGAAACAATTTTGCGGTTTTATTATTTGTAAATAGTAGTAAAATGTGTTAAGAAATTTGTTCTACATTCGCCCCCAAAAGATTTTATGAGTGTGTGCCTCCGTTCCGGCTTTCGAAATATTTTCCCATATTTGATTCGACCCACTTAAGTCACAATACTTTAGACTTTCTGCAATAATTCAGCATTTTCGCCGACACCAAATTTTCAACATTGCTCCTAAACAACTTTGGGTCATCTTGAAGAACAAAGCACAAAAATTAAGGCTGTTATAGCCAGGCGAACCTGACAATACAATACAATGCCCGACACAGAGAGTCTCTGTCTCTGTCAGAGACACAAATGGTTAAATATAAGCTCAAACTCCAAATTTCATTGAAATAGGTATCTCAAAAAATTTCATTTTAAAGCAATATTTCTGATTTTTGCGAGAGACCCACTGAACCTTTAAAAATTGACCTTGATCAAGTCAATTTTTTTAGGGAATGCCAACGACTATAAAAGAGGTCTGTATGTCGATTTTTGTTCAAGCCTAATTTGAATTTCAAGAGTAAGAGACAAACTCCCTTTAGCCACGCCCACTTTTATCATTTTTGTAAATTACATTTTATGCCTTAAAATATGTCCAAATTTCAAGTTTCTTCAAAATATCTTGAAAAATATCTTAGTACAATTTTTATGATTTTCGTAACAGACCCTGCACTGGAGGTCCCCCCTGATCACGCATACCCAAGATAGCTGAACTCCTTCGATAAGAAAACTGTATACAGATGGACAGACAGAGAGACAGACAGAAAGACAGACAGAGAGACAGACAGAAAGACAGAAGAACAGACAGACACAGGCCCGTAGAAGGAAATTTGGGGCCCGGGGATTTTTTTCCGGGGTCCTCACAGAAATTTGCGACCAAAAAAAACAAAAAACAAAATCCCCATGCCAATTGTGGGCCCCTTCATAAAGAACGGGCCCGGGGGGAAAATCCCCCTTTACCAGTACCCTCTCTACAGGCCTGGACAGACAGAAAGACAGACAGAAGAAAAGACAGACATACATGCTCAATCGAATCTCCTTGTGAGACTGATCATTTCTATATATATGTATGTTGTATGGTCTCTGGAACAGTTCTTGGTGTTAAACAGGTACGCACAAACGCAATATACCCTCGACACAGTGTGTGTCGGGCATAAAAACCAAAAAGAGAGCTTATGACCATTTTGTCCGCTCGTAAATGCAAATTGATTTCGACACGTTGCTCTTGCTTTACCTCAACGCGGACCGCCAACTGTTATGACGCGTGTAACGATCGCCGTTAATTATTTCGTGCGCCACTCGAAACTGAGGAAGAGTCCTGCCGAAGACAGAAGGCATTACATTGAACTGGGATCTTAAGAGCACGCATCCGCAAGTTTTTGCCGATCGGCTGTCAACAAAGTCAAGACAAGATTCCCTTTTGCGCCTCGCTTTTTTTTTTTTTTGAACGCTCGAACTAATAAAGTTCCTAAATCAATTTTAGCTCATAAATTTGACATATTGCCATATTGCTGTTGATTTATCTCTTTGATTTTACGTTCCCATTTTGCGAGCACTTTCGAAATCGCTCCTTCGTCATGGCTTTTATTTTATTTATTTTATTTTATTAAATTTCTGTTTTTCGTTTTTAAGGTAAGAGCTTTACGCTGACGATAACGGTTGCAACGAGTCCCCCACAGGTGGCTACTTATGCCAAAGCCATTAAAGTCACTGTCGACGGACCGCGTGAGCCGCGATCTAAAACGAGTAAGTATGAACAGTTTTTTATATATTCTCCCAAATTGATTTATAAACTTCTGAAATATGCAATTATGTTCGACATTATATCGAATGTGAAGAGGGGATTCACAGGAGTGTTTTATTGATTGAAAGAGTTCGCTGAAATTACTCAGAAAACTCTATTAACACAACCAGGAGCAAATATTAATAAGCGAAACGGATCCTTATATTTCATGCAGCGAAAAAAATTTCAGAACATTCATAAAAGAAAATCCCCCTACCTATTCTATTAACCTTCAATACTCATTAGAATAAATAGAGCCGTCCTTACATTATTAGCCAACAGTAAAGAAATACCAACAAAAGTCAATGGTAGAAACGTATGCGGGGGATTGGTCTTCGACGCCAATGTCCTCTGCGTAATGGAGGAAATTACAAATAAAAACGAGAAAATGGTCCGCGTATTCCTTTGCCAGTGGGTATTTAAATAACCGAATAATGGAATTTTCTACTGTTTAGAACAGCTCTGGAGATATAGGAATCGAGAAGGGGAATGAAGTAAAAGGGGTAATCCTCCACCAGGCCGGCCCGGACTGCACGGAGGGGTCCTAAATTTCTACGTCCCTTTACTGAAATTTGCCGTCGCCTTATTTCTGACATCACATTACCTTCGAAGGACCCGGGCTTCTTTTAGGGACGTCAGAGAGTTAAAATTTTTTTTTTGTGTTCTTGGGTTCTTTGTCCTACGGTCCCGAAATACCGCTCTGCTGGCCCTGGTTAGAAATGCTGAACAATAATTTTTTCCGAACAACAATTTTTTATCGAGGACATATAAATTTGAAATTCCTTCCCCTTGTCCCCCATATTTACTTCGCGATCTGTGATTCAATATATGATCAGCCGCATCATTCCTATTCGAAAGAACTTTTGATACATTTGATTCACGATCGGCAAGATTAAGGACAAAAATTCAACTTTTGTAAGAAACCCTCCAAAGATAATCCTTTTTCAAGACGTAAGGTGTTAATTATAGTCATATTAATGGATTACAGACAGTAAAGGTCTGAACATTGCTAAGCACCGTTTCATAAGGAATCGAATATTTTGAGAGGAGAAATCAATAGTATTCACTCATATAGAGAATTAAATAATATCCTGCACGTCCGGCTGCCTTCTGAGTTTTTTTTTTTTTTTCAAGTGGGAACCTTTAAGTGGCGGCCAATATACTCACATGTCCAAGAAAGTACGCCCTATTATCGATTGTTACGGCAAAATTGTTTGTTATCGCCATGCGAACCATGTGGCCTGACACTTCAGCCATAGGATTTTCTTCTCGCCCACAAAAAACAAAAAAAAAAAAAATAGAGCATAATACTCATAATTGGTGCTTAAGAAGTCAGGAGGCTTCAAAAATATGCAACCGCTTCAAATGGCCAAGTCCTACAAACATAGATACGGTGTTCTTCCCAAGTGGTAATTGCATTGAACATGCAAAGCGCACAAAAAGAAAGAAGAAGAAAAAAGAAAGACTGTGATGTTAATCTCTAAATTGTGAAGGACGAACAAAGGAATTGATATGACGAAGCTGATTGAAGAAGGACCGATGAAGTCAAAATATTTTCGTTTCAATGGTTAATTGACGCAAAAGGATGATCGATTTCAAATCAGTCCCGCTGAGCAACTTCAGAACTCATAAGCGTAATCCTTCAAAGGCACACACATACCTACATAGATGGTAGGCACATTTGCGGGAGCATAGAAAAATTGGTGACTCGCATATCCACAGAATAATATTTGGCAATTATATAATGGAACTCGTAGTTATATTGTGTGTACATATATCGTACACACTTACATAGAAATAAAGGCGAATAGGGATTATTTTGAGAATATATGGCTAGATTGAAGTATAGCTAACGAATGGCTATGAATCTTTTTGCAAATAAAAGGCAATAAAAATGGGTATTTCTGAAGGACTTTTCATAAGTGGAGAGAAGTTAACTATTTTCTACATCGAAACAAGCTACGTTAACTTTTTAGAATTTCGGTAGATCCCATTGAAAAAGCGTAGTTTTTGGCAGAGGTGTAGCCAGACGTGGGTGGAGTGGACCATCACCCATGGCCTCGCACCCAGTCAATTGAATGAGCGATTTCAAAGGACTAAGGGGCTGTCCATTAATTATGTGAGAGAGTTTTAGACCATTTTATATATAAGAAATTTTTTGTTTATTTTCCTCATTTGACTATCCTAAAACCAGACAAAATAACGACAATTGACCCAAAAAAAAACTGGCCTATGATCAGCCGTTTTTCGGACTAGTCCCTCCCCAAGGACAGGCCCATGTTAAAAAGGTCAGTTGAAACATCAGAAGTGAAATTATGAGGCGACTAGTATTGGTAACATGAAGGACTGACCGAAAGCTACTTTTGGGTCAGTCCATATTACTACAGGGTGCAGACAGCCTCAGTTGCGGGCAATAAGTTCGTCACCATGAGTGTCCGTTTATGAGGGGTTTCAATGTATATGTTAATATATTTGGAGTGCCTAAAGAGATTAAATTTTGATACATCTTAAGACCAACCGAATTGTTGAGCTTCTGAGAATTATAGGAGACCGCTTGAAAGTTGAGGGCTTATTTTGGGAAAGCCAAACTTCGGATAGCAGATTTCTTCAGTTTCGACTGAGTCTTTGATTGGATAAGTCTTTGCTCTTGCTCTAGATTAGTTTTATATTATAAATGTATGAAAAGAAAATGTTTTTTTTTTAAGAGAAGTACTAGGGAAATAAGAAAAATATGTTTAGTCATAAAATTTTAGATTAACATTCTCAAAAACTGGAACACCCTTGGCTTTAACAATTCCATTTTTCCCGATGTTCACTGTATAAATAAACTAAACCTTAAAATATCTAATAAACAAAAATGTTAATCGAAATCAATGGCCAAACTACTGGTACATAATGAACATTAGGATAGGCAAAGTGGAAGAAATTCTTCTGCATTTCGTTTGAAGCATGAATCAACGTTGGAGGGAATTGAGTTCACTATTTCGCCTCATTCATACAAAATGGCTTTTTACCTCCTATTGTTTGCTTTTCTTATAAATTTCTCACTAATTCCCATTTGTTTTGCTTTCAGGTCCTCCTGGCGCTCATCAATTTCGTGCTTTGGGCTTGGGTCAACGTCCCTTTTTGGATGCTCCATTTTCGAATCATTTTCGTGAGCTGGAAACTCTACGTCGCACGGCGAAGCCGCCGAACCAAACGACGCCGAATAGTGGCGGACCAAGTTTAGCGCAATTAGGCAGCAATCACTCATCGTCGAATAGTACAATAAATTCTGATTGCCAGGGCTATAAGCCGAACGCACCGCAGATACAAGGTATGTTTATAAGTACATACAATATATCCATTTACTCCAGCCAGAGATACATACGTATAATTAGTGCAACCGTTTGAAGAAATCTTCCACCTAAAACTCAGTTCAAATTGCCTTCCATTTACCATTGGAGTATCGATAATAGGCAGTTCCCAGAGAGCGATGGCTTAATTAAAAGAGAACAATTCTTTTAAGAAAAGAATTCTGCTCCGATTACAATCGATTACTATCGTCAAGAGACATAAAATGTCTTGTCAGACGCAGTGGCGTACGCAGGGGTTAGTTTTGGGGTCTCAAACCCCCTCTGAAATGCGAGGAATCACAAAGGAACACGAGAAATAAGTCACTACATAATTTTTTATAATTTCTGCATACATATGTTAGGTGCCTGATCAGGGTGAGTGAGAAGAGAAGATCCGAATTGTTCCCAGGTTTCTTAAGTGACTCGGACACACTTGAAGTGTGAAGAAAGTGTGCAGTGTGCAGTAGCCTCCGAAAATGCAATTCCTCATTGCAAACATCCGTTCTCATCGATTGTAATGCCCGAAGCGGATATCGACGATTTCGATGCGAAGCCAATCATGGTAATCGAATGTTGCGCCGAAACTCAGAAGCAGGCAGCACAAACTTTGACTCCATCTTTTTTAAGAAACAAGCACACAAATGACATGCGAATGGCTTTTTTGTGTTGGTTACCACAAAATATTTGCAGTTAGACCGGCGGGCTTCTCTTCCACCTCTTCGTCTGCCGGGGATCATTCAAGTACGAAATTTTGCATTGTTCGGCCTTAAAGAAGCAGCAGCATCAGCTCACCCGGCACACAGTCCATTTTCGCATCTTCGCGTCTTCGCAATCTTGCGCAAAGCAATCACAATAAAGTGCGGCTACGGCCAGGTCCTGCAGTACACATATTTATGATAGCTATGTATGTTTGTATGTATGTATGCTTGCACGTTCGCACCCATACGCTTGCCGGTGCACGCCAATTTATTGGCAGTCAATTTGCACTTTGTTAAGTGCGAAAAATTGGCGTTGCACTTCGGGAACCCCGTTAAAGAAGAGGACAAAACAGAAATTTAAATGAAGCATTCTATATGGTACAGGTAGGTACCTACGGTGCGGCAATCAAGCCCACACTGATGGCCTTCTCTCTATCGTCGCTCGTCTTCATTGGGCATAAAAACGGAATGGAACGGAAGTTGGCTGCGGTTTCACCGCCGGTTGGCTTACCACAAAATATTTCGTTCTTCGGGCCAAAAGATTTCATTTCACTGCATTTTGCCAATGGACGAGAGCGGATTGCTTTTGTTTCGATCATGCGGTCTGCCCCGGCCTCGCTCAATTCACTTGCACTCGCCGGTTTGTCGCAGTCGTCTGTGCACCGATGCACCGATGGCTCGACCTGTGAAGTGAATTATGTGCGTATCTCTTTCGGGTTTCGGTTGATTTTTTTTTCTCTTTCTTTTCTTTATCATTATTATTTTTTCGATTTAATGTTAAGGCAACAAAAATCGAAACTGAACATGTCGCTTCCGTTTGATAACTGTTCGCAGTCTTTGGACAGATTTTAGCTGCCTCAGATGCTAAACAAAAAAAAAAAAAAAAAAAAAAAAGGAATACCCTCCAAGGAACGGATAAAGTGTAAAGCTTCGCATGCGCATCTTTATTTGACCGGAGTGCGTGCTCTGGCTGGCTTTACAAATCGATCGCTTTAGCAGTTCGATAAGGACAGAAGAAGGAGTCAGCAGGGTGTAGCTCACATCTAAATTTAATTAGATCACATATGATTCTTTTTTCAAAATTATTTTAACGACTTAAACGTTCGCTCTTCGAAGTTTTAGTGCAGCTGTTTTAACCGCAGCTCGTTTGATTTGCGGCTTACGCACTTTTTGTGGTCTTGAAATAGAGCAAAAGAAAAGGGTATTCCATATGCTCGGGAAGAGTTTCAATTATTTGAAAAGCAAAAAGTTTTCCTTTTTTTTTATAAGTAGAATAAACAATTGCACATAATGTTGATTTTTTTCTTCAATTTTGCAGAAAGATACTTTTAAGACCATCTGTTTGAAAATAATTTTTTGCTGTGACGAATTCAAATTTATTTTCAGTGTAATCAAGTTATAGCGATCCAATGACACGAATTCACTTAGCTGGCCATGTCCTTGGTGTTTGTGATCTACGTGATCAGTCAAAAAGAAGGATTTGTCCAACATCTTCCCACACATATTACCATCATTCTTTACAGCACAGCGTATCATTTTCCCCACCCACTTTATTTCAAGCGATTCGATCTCAGCAAATGTGAAATACACCGACCGCCCGATCCACCCACCAGAAATTAAAGCTTTTTGATTTGTCGTACTGCCAAGTGTTCTTCGTTATGGAGCGGTCCCACGCAGGTTACAATAGCCTTTTCAGACTAGCAGCTAAATCTAGATTTAGAGCCAACTTCTGCATTTATCTGTGCATTTAAATGCATTTAGGGCCTGCTAAATGCAGAGATATATTCTGAATTTATGATGAATTCTCTGCAACAGTGGCGAGAAAAGTACGAAATAACATTTAATTCTAGGCAACCCCAGCCCAAACAACTGGTTGACATCTGCCGCAAATTGTGAAAAATCGAGAAAAGTGTGTTTAGAAGAAATGAAAAACCCCAATTTGTTAATAAAAACGATGTTCCTCCTCTTAAAGCAGAGCCGGATTAAGGTTGCCGGGGCCCGTGGGCCAGAGAATGGTGGTGGCCCCTCTGTTAATTGAAAGATATAGGATGAAACTCTGCGACGTGGTTGCCAATTTAACGGAGCGGTTAGTTCAAAAATAGCAGTTTTATTCTCGAATAAGAAGTGTAGTTTTCTTAAAAAACTGTTTCTGTCTCAGAAATTCGTATGATAAGAAAGGTTACTAATAGAAAAAAAATACAAGTTGTTTGTCAGAGACATGATATTTGAATTTCACTTGCTCGCACAGAATTTCGGAAAACCTCACCAACAGTTGAAAACAACTTCTTGGTAGGTATATGTTCACAAGTAGTGGACCATTATTCCCAGATCAGGGGGATTCTTTTTTCTCTGCTCGGTGAGGACAAATGGAACATAAATTTTTTTTGATCTTTTTGCGCACGACCACAGAACATGTAATTCAAATTCGGTTTAAAAATGTACGGAAAAAAATTCCACTCGATTTTTTGCTAACCGCAAGAATGCATTTTTCTCCGCTGTCCAACTTCAAAATCTGCAAGATCTAGCCGAAAATCTGCTGATCAGGATTCACTGCTTTTTATAATGATCCTTCAGACTTATTTCTATATTGTTTCCACCAATACATATGGCAATTTCACCACATAGAATACTTATGGCCTTATTGGAATTTTTAAATATAGAAATATTGGAAGAATAAAGAAGTTATGAAGAGTTGAAATTGCTTCGACGTATTGTCTCAGTAAGGGCGAAGGGTTAAAATAAATCGTCAAAAATCACTTACTCCGCAACACAAATCCGCTGTCCAGAAAAAGCGGTCAGTGCGAGCTAAGTAGAGCGAATATTATAAAATAAAATTACTATGTAGCTATTTCACTAAACACAGATTGATTGTTGCAAAAGTCACGGTTTTGTGATTGATAAAAAGAGGTTTTTCAATTCTTAAGTCCACTGAATATACCGTATTTAAACAAGTGAATTTCCCACCATTTTTAAGAGAGTAGTTACTGAATATCTTGAAAGCTATAATACACCCATCACCACAAAATTAAATTTTAATTTTATCTACTGCCATGTTGTTGCGGGCGCCCACGTGGTGTGAGGCCATTCGGTGCTCTACTTGGCCCACAGCCTGGCCCACGCGCAATAATCCAGACTCCATGTACTGAAAGGGGTATGGTTCACAAGACCTCTATTTTGAATTTAACTGAATTTAGTGCCTTAAATAGCATTTATTAGTGATTTTAAATTGAATTTGAATGCCTTCAGTAGTAATTTTAAAATGAATTCAGAGTCCTTAAATTCAGAAATAAATTCATGAATTTAGAAATTTGTTGCTGCAACCCTTACGTTTTGCTACTTTTTCTAACAACGATGAAATCAGCGGTTTTTCAAATATTTAAAAGGGAGATGGATGAAAATGTAAGACGATTTTTTAATTTGGGATTTTGAAGTAATTTTGTTTCTTTAAAACAACTTTGTGGGGGGGGGGGGTCCATAGTTTTTCTGGTCAGGGGGTCTACGACCAGAATTTACATTTCTGAAAGGGTTGTTTTCTAATTAGGAGCAATAAATTCAGTTAATTAATAGTAGAGAATCTAAAAACTGTAAATTACTATAATAATGTGGCTTTTTCTTATGCTAAGGGGGAGGGGTAGATGAAGTTCAAGGGGGGGGGGGAAAAAAAAACTGCCATTGTTTCTTAAAAAACTTTTTTTAAGGTTCGATTTGAAGGTTCTTGCAATAAATTACACAATGGTCAAAAGAGGACTCAGGATTTGGAAAGGGGGGGGTCAAAATTTTTCTGAAGCTAAATAATTTTTATTGTAAAATAAATTTCATTCATTATCAATTAATTAAAAAAAAAATTTTTGTCTCTTTGCCTATTTATGTACAATATGAGTTGAATTTTTGTGCTATGAGCTACCATCAAAATGTACTCTGAGATATTTCAAATAATACTTCCCAAAACACTCTAATCCATATAAATTAAGGTGGCCGCCAAATGTATGGAAAAAATTAGGTTTGTCCAATTCTGTCTGCCAGTGGCTCAAATGTTTGGTATTTATCAAAAACTTGCGTGTGCAAAATTATGAAGATTAAGCAAAGTTTGGAGGTGGCGCAATGGCCTCAAAGAAAAAAAATTAGTATTTTTCATCATTCAAATATCCATAACTTAAGAACTACTTTTCCTAGCTACACGCAATGTTCTTAGACCGAAAAAACATCCATTATCAATCCCACTCTTTTTCAAAAGGGGCAACTTTTTCACCTTAGGCGTAAAACTCTATCTCAAAAATGAAAAAGACTTACCATAGAAAAATTGGGAAACATTTTTCTCTTGTCCTCAATTGGGGCCAATGCCAATCTAAGAAAGGCGATAATGATGCGGGACTTATTATTTCTCAGCAAGGAAACATTTTCGATTGCTTATCATACTGAACTACTCTAATAGCTTAAGATAGCACACATTCAAAATTGGTCATATTTCATGTTGCTGGAATTTAACGAAAACAACATTGCTCAAAGCTTGCCTTCTAACATATCGCACCCTTGCTAATAAAGCGGCACAATTCAAAAATTTTTTAATACATTTTTTTTATGTTCGATTGCATTTTTCTGTTAGAAACTCAACACCTAGAAAATTAACGCTTATACTGACAGATTCAGCAGCCGATTGAGAGTAATACAAGTTTAGAAAAAAATATTATTTCTCCTCAGTTTCAAGAGAGATTGAATGATTTTCGAGAAATGCGCAATTTTGAATTGTGCCTATTTAATAGCAAGGGTGCGATATGATGAAATACACAACAAGATATTGATGTACATCAAAAAATTTATTAAAATCATTGCAGCTTTTAATGAATTAATAAAAGAAAAATAGCACTACTTATATGAAAATAAATACGATTTAAGTGTTGGAGCATTTTAAGTAGCACAAATGTACAAAAAAAGACCCTTAAAAAGCTTGAAAAATATAAAGAAACATAAATAATGTAAGCCTGAGCTATTCGTCGGTCATTTTCGACGTTAAGACGACTAAAGTCTTACTTAAGAAGCACAATGAGACAAGAGCGTTTGAATGGTCTTCCATCCCTGAATATTCACGCAGGAATCGCACTCAGCGAAGGAAAATTTCTGCGTGAATTCTTTAAAACTGAAAATTGAATGTTAGAAAGTGCCTCGCTCCAGCATCATTGTTTTAAAATTTCAATAAAAATAAATTCGTGCCTTAAAACAACTAATGATTTTCTAATTGATTTAACATTAATTCAAAATTTTTCACTGAAAAAAAGTATACTGAATGTTTCTAAAATAATCTATATTTAGTTAATTCTTGATGAAAAATTTATATTGCAAAAACAAAGGTTATGAATTCTCTTGCTAATGGCATGTTAAGTTCTTATCTTGAGTATCAGCGTTTTGAATTTATAGAAAAGATTCTTAAGGGGTTTGGAATTCGACCACTTTCCCCTAAGCAATTTTGGATTCCAAAATTCCCAAGGGGGGGGGTCCGGACCCGATATCCCCCCCCCCGTGGATCCGCCACTGACCATTGGGATTCCAAATGAAAGAGGACCTCTTTTTTTACAATTACAGTGAACTCTCGAAAACTCGAACACCCACAAACTCGAACCCCCGCAAACTCGAACATTTTTTTTTTTCACCATTGACTATTCTAAAACTCGAACAAAGTTTGAAGGCTCTAAAACTCGAACAAAATTTTCTTCTTGTTTTACTGCTCAGATTAAAACAAACAAATAAAAAACTTTGTATGAATGTGATCTCCACTAAAGTGTACACATTCGCATCATCTTTATTTGCCTGTCTCTGGCTGGCTTTATTTTGTTTTGGTTGGGCAAGATCCGACACATTAGTTAATTGCAAAATTCTTTGTCGAATATTTCACTACGTTGTTTAGTTAGAGCAGTGCGATTATTTCGCTTACCACTTTCATGATCTGAAATAGCCAAAAGACAGGATCATATGCTCAAGAGTTTCAATTATTTGAAACAATCATATGAATTTACCACATGAATTATGAGCCTTGCAATTTTCTAAGAACTTTAAGACCAACTGTTTGAATGAAAATTTGCTTACGACAATTATTTTCAGTGGTCAAGTTATAATCCAAGAACATTCACTTACTGCCAGTCCTGGTCATTGAAATTACGGTCAGTAGATAGGATTTTAACTTGACAATATTAATATTTTTACAGCACACTATCATTTTCACCATAATCAAGCATTGATTAGCAAGATGTGAATAACAGCTCTCCCGATCCACAATAACATTACAAGTTTTGATTTGTAATGCAAGTGTTCTTCGTTCTTGAGCTCCACGAGTGAAAAAATTAATAATTTGTCTTCACTGCAGTAAACAGATTGGCCTCCTGGCATATCTAGGGCTGCTATGTACGAGATATATTGAATTTAGACTGAATTTAGTGCTAAATGCATTTATTAGGAAGCCTAATGAATCGCGTAATTTGAAAAATCGAGTAAATTGATAAATTCATGAATTAGACAATTTGTTGTCAACACTAGTTTTGCTACTTTAAAATGAATGCGGTTTTTAAAATTTAAAATAGTGTTAAATATTAAAGATTTTTTAATTGGATGTTTAGATGTAATTTAGTAAAAACAATCCATAAATTAATAAATTCATGGGTTTCCAGAATTTACTTCTGAACAGGTGTACTTCTTTCAACTGAACAGTTCAAATTTTATAAGTTCGAAATTGGATTCAAATGAAAGAGACTTTTTTTACAATTAATTTGAATTTTTTTTTTTTTGAAATTTTTTCTTCGACTTAAAATTGCAAACAAATTAAGTTCATTCAAAGCGTATTTTTGTTACGATAAAATTTTTTTTTTTTTTTTTTGCTGAAACGAAGTCAATTCTCCTATGCTACTGTTTTGAATCATTTCGAAAATGTGCGGACAATTAAATGGCGATCTTTTGAATAGACAACCAAAGCATCTACTGAACTTAATTTATCAAAAACGAAAACCACCCAGAAGAATCGGAAGATTTCGGCTTTGCTAGTTTCTGTGTCTTCTTGGAACCACACACGAACCCTTTTCAACAGCTACTTAGCAGATTTTGTTGTTAAAGCCCACGCGATGATTTTAAGCGGCCGCCTTAGCAATTTTTTTTTTTTCATTTTTGCTAATTTTATTCAATAAATTAAGAGCTTTCGGCGCCTTCAGATGAACAAGAAAATTAAAAATATTTAACAAATATATATATGTGTACAATATCTATATTAGTGAAGCCAAAAGCATGTATAGACATTTTAAATACCTCCCCCGTCTAGAGCACTAAGTCGAGTTTTTACGAAATCTTCGCGGTATTTCCGGTCTTGGATTCGCTCGGAAAGTGGATACCAACTGAATGGCACGATAAGATGTGTCATTTCAATTGTTGTTCTTGAGCATTCAACTCTATTCAGCTCGGATTATATACGAGTAGAATGAATGCCACGAGCGGAATTAATTAATTAGCAAAGCGGAAAGCATTATCGAAGATTTGTTTCATTAATTTGCAAACATAAAAAGAATTCTATTTTTAGATCCATTTTATCTAAAGTTTCAAAAATTTGTGAAAAGCCTTAACATTTTTAATAAGGGCTGAGTAAAAAAACCATGAGAAAATATTGACATCATATTTGGTGTCCATCTCAATGAATGGGAAATAAATTAGATAAAAGAGCAAGAGAGGATAATGTCTGATTTCGAAGAGCCTGGATATTCAACACACACAAAAATATGGAACCAGTTTTTATCAACTGCGCTTTTGATTGTAATTGCTGCCATATGTTCGGATGTGTTGAATAATTGCTCGCATTCACGCGTTATTGGAAATCAGGCAAAACTTATGATCTCAAAAGAAGGCCAGCTCAGTTCAACAAAATCCTCTGACAGTAGCAAAGGACGAACATTTCAAAAGGAAGTCTACCTGATTTTGGGCTTTTGTAATCTCTTAGCTGTTCCAAGGAATTATGAACGAGATACCAGCAGTTGGTTAGGTCATTATTATCCTTCCAAGTTTGTACAAGATTAGGATATCTTCGGGATTTTTACTTTTAGCATTCGAAGTTCTTGCAATATTAAATAATTCAAAATTCTGCTCATTCAATTGACGATCTAAGAGCTCAACTTTGGATCTAAAGAGCAGGCCCCGATTTAGGGGGTAGCAAGTCCAGAGCGGCACTGTAAGGGGTGGCAATACCACATTGATGTGCGACAACAGTGCCCCATTAGTGCCGGAAAATATTGTTTTTGCCCAAAGCGGCAATAAGGATGGATCGGGACCTGCCTAAGGGGGATTCTCCTCTTGCAAAACATACATACATACATAGTCGAGCAACTTGTTGACTCTCCTCTCTCCGAAAAATGCGTGATTCGGTTAGATGAAAGAATATCAGCAAAGAATGGGCCTCAGCGATGACTTTTCCCAGGATCAGAATGCCTGCAAAAGACTGCTGAGATCAAATACCCACACCTCAGGAGGAGCCTGAGCGAATCCGAAAAGAGGTTAAAAGAGGCATAAGAAGACGAAGAGATGATAATCATTGCTGAGCAATCATTATAAACCGAAAAACTGTTCTCTTATCCTTTGAAGAGGAAAATTTTTTCATCCTCGAGTACTTTTGGTACCTACTATAAAAGAAGCGAAAAATTTGAAAAATTCAGAATTTTCTTCGACAATTTGTTTCTTATGTTTTTAAAGAGGATTTCCA
Source organism: Chlorops oryzae (assembly GCA_020466095.1). Classification (NCBI taxonomy): domain Eukaryota; kingdom Metazoa; phylum Arthropoda; class Insecta; order Diptera; family Chloropidae; genus Chlorops; species Chlorops oryzae. The sequence goes on from CM035808.1 coordinate 38,911,421, forward strand.
AAGGAGCATTCAAAATTAATCGCAATTTTTTTGTTTTCAAAATCAAATTGAAACCGTAATTAATTAATTACGCAGCACTCCGCGCCTGATTGATTCATTTCGACAGCGGAGCGCCAGGATCATTATCGCTATCGATATACGTAGATCCTAAAAATGCGAACGATAGAAAGGGCCAATAGAACGCGAACGGTCCTTGTGCAATTAAATTAAACGTCAATTGAAGGCCAAACAATTTACTCAATTCCATGCGGAAAAGTCGAAGAGAAAGAAGGAAAGAAAGCAACGCTTCTGCAGGAAAACGGATCGAAAGAAGTCGGCATTTGGCTGTGACCAGCTTTGTAGTTACATGCGCCGCCGGAACACCCAAAACGCACTGCATTCCATCGCATTGAAGCACGCACCGAAGTAAAGTGGAGGAGCGAGGAAAATTATACGTTCCCAACATGCTGCTGACTGCTACGGCGTAATGCAATAATTTATTTAGTGGTCGTGGCGGTTATTGCCGGGTGGACGGTGGCCGATGGACGGTGGACTGTGATTGCTGATTGCTACCGTTGCGCTCGCTACGTTGTTGCGGGGTTAAATGTTGCAAATTGTTGTTCCACAAATTGTTGTTTGAATTTTCTGTTTTTTTTTTTTTCAGTTCGTCTTGCGTGTTTTGTTGTTGTTGTGCTGCAATTTTCGCCTAATTGAAATATTAAAATGTGATAACTACTAGGTTCAGACAGCAGTTCACAAAGACCAAAATGAATGTAATAACTAAATCTAAGGACCTGGCCCGGGCGATTGAATGCCAGCTTTTCTGCTGGCGGTAATTTATCAATAATTATGTATGTATGTATGCATGAATATTCAAAATGATTCGAATTGAGTTTGCTTTGAAAATTCCACTGCTTCCTCGTTGTAATGCCAAAGGAATGAAGTTGTTCGAAAAATGTTAGCCCGTTTTGAATGAAGGTAAAATAAAAATAAAAAATAAAAAATAAATTGAGGGCGTTACGTTCCCATCATCGATTCTTTCGTTAGGGATTTTGCAGATTTTCTTCAAGGAAATTTTCATTAATTACGTTTCGGGTAAAGAAGCAAGTGGCGTGGCGTGGCATGGCACCTGTCTCATCGGAAAACTGCTATTGCCATGCCTTCCAGTTTGCTTAATTAATCAAAGTATGCGTGGGACAAGCGAAGAAATTCGCATTTTCGGCTGAGAAAATATTTCCTTTTTCAATTAAATAAAATTAAGCTTCAAGAACATATTAAAGGGTTTCGCCCGACAATGACTCTTCGATTGACATATTGATGTGACTCTTAACCCTTTTTGTGAAATTGTGAAAATTCTTGCCAGCTCTGATTCGAGGACTCCCGCTGCTTTGCATATGGATGTATGTACATATGTATGCATGTGTAATACGTTGTCATTATTGCCTTTCGTCTTTTTGTCGATATGGAAGCGCTCTCAGTGGGTGGCCTCATATGCCATTTCATGAATTGTTCATGTAATTATTTTTCAATTAGCTGATTTTTCCATGAAAAATATGCTTATGTTTTTGACATGTGCAATTTACCTACTGAAGTCGAAGGTGTCGAGGGGGTTAACGTATGCATAACATTTCAGCCCATAAAGAAGAAATCTGTATACCTGAATATTCAATTGAATTGAGGATAAATTTATTCGAAATCTTTTCGAAATGATATAGAGAATCTAAGAGAAAACGATGGGAATGGAATTTATACAAACTTACCCCACATCACCTCAATAATCTATAAGACTTAATGTGATACAGTGTACTCTCTCCTTGCGGACACACGTCTGAAGGAGTGTCCCTCTTAAACGGATCGCTTTTGGGAATGCTCTTGTGTTCCTGCTTCTCAAATAGTTTCCTCTCAAGCGGACATTTTTTTCGCTCCCGTAGATGTCCGCTTAGAGAGAGAGAGAGAGAGAGAGAGAGGGTACACTGTATAATATAACTTCAATGTACATATATTCATATCCTCTCACATTACCTCTCACAATCATCAATTGATTTTTTTTTTTTTTCTTTTCAGAAAACAACCTCATGGGTGCTGCCGAATGGACTGGCTACTCAACAGCACCGAACTCAAGTGTCACATCAACGTCTGCCTATCACCCGACGTACCATCACCACCACCACAGCACACATCATCACAATCACCACCATCATCCTCATCATCATCACACTCAGGCGCAGCATACTGCACAAGGCTCCGTCGTATTGCCACCACCACCGTCCGCACCTGTTGCAGCACCAGCCCCGAATCCATCCGCCGCCACATCGCTGTCCCACTACAGTAGTATGAGCGGCTACGACACCACGACGCTAGCTGCTGCCGATCATGCTGCGAATTTCCATTTACCCACCGTATTAACCGATATGCAACCATTTTGTGCATCACCCGGAGACTATCATCATACAAGCAGTTCAATGATGCCGCCACCACCGATTGCACAAGCACCGATTTGCAGTCCCACATACGGATCGGTGAAATCCGACATTGACCCCCTCAGCGCGGGCTATGCATCGTACAATAACTGGTCGAACGGTTACAATAACTATCAATACGGAAGCTGCCCGGCCCAACCACAATATCCCAGCCACACAGCGCCGACCATGGTGCTCTATCCGCAATTGTATTCCACAGTCAATCAGAATCAAATCCATCTGCATCTTCATGGCACCGACAAACTCGAACAGTATCTGAGTCCGGAAAATTCGCTCACTATCAGCTCGCTGAGCGGAAATCGTCCTAGCATCGAAATCGGCATCGGGACGTCGGACCACGAACAGTCGACGGGCGTCATGCACGATGTCAGTCAAAGCAACGCTCTCGACGGACAGCATCATCAGCATCATTCCATTCAACACGACACACAGCATCAGCACCAACAGCAGCAGCAGCAGCACTTAGAGGCCCAACAACAACAACAGCAGCAGCAACAGCAATCGACTGGCGATGTGGGCAGTGAGCAGCAGACAACGCGCGACGACGATGTTGTTGGGGATATGGGCGCGGTTTGGCGTCCATATTGACAACATGCCTTTTATCCGACTTATGGCGGCCACACGGCATCATCTGCACCTGCGGCCGCTGATTCCAAGACTTTTTTGCGCATCGAATTGGACTGAAGGAGACGACTGACAACCGAATGAACCGAACGAACTGGTCTGAGCTAAGCCGAATCGACATTTCTACAAGGACCAACTTGTTTCGCTCACCCGCGTCTGATTGCAGCGAGCAGTTACCTTCGGACTCGAGGGCAGTTTCTGAAGAGAAATCGAATTTCCTTGATTTAGGTTTTAATGTTTTGTTAATGGTTTTTTTTTTATTTTTTTTTTATTTTTTATTATTATTTTTATGATGCTGTTAGCTAGTTTAGCGTTAGTCAATCCGATGAAGACTCATTTTCATACAAAAAAAAAAAAAATACAAAAAAATCACGTCAAATGTAAATAGATTATTTACTTTTAAATTGTTAACTTTTCTGTGAGATTCCACTGACGCAACAGGTAAATCCCCTACTGAAAGTACACACTGTACAGCTAATTTATATGATAAGTATGTAAATGTTAGAAATGGATGTTCATATTGTATATTGGTGTATCATTTTAGATAATAAAAAAAACTCTTTTAATTTTATGTTCGTCGGTTTGTGGAACAATTGGAATAATTCTTGAAATTGGGGTTAGATTCTGAACGATGACGATCGATGATAATGGTAAGGGGGGTCTCAAATGGTCAAAAACATGCGCAGTTGATTGAAACTGCTTCCATATGTTGGGATGTCTTCTTATTCTTCTTCCTCTTCTTCTTCCCCTTCTTCTTCTTCTCCTTCTTCTCCTTCTCCTTCTTCTTCTTCTTCTCCTTCCTCTTCTCCTTCCTCTTCTTCTTGGTTTTCTTCTTTCTCTTCTTCTTTCTCTTCTTCTTCCTCTTCTTCTTCTTCTTCTCTTCTTCTTCTTCTTCTCCTTCTCCTTCTCCTTCTTCTCCTCCTTCTTCTTCTTCTTCTCCTTCTTCTTCCTCTTCTTCTTGCTTTTCTTCTTCCTCTTCTTCTTTCTCTTCTTCTTCCTCTTCTTCTTTCTCTTCTTCTTCCTCTTTTTCTTCCTCTGCAGGCATTCCGATCCTAGATCATGTCATCGCTTTGACCCATCTTTTTGTTAAATTTTTCACCTGACCGATCCACGTTTTTACACCCGTCGAGAGTATATTGCGTTTGTGTGGTTGTGTGTAACACCCAGAACCAGTCGAGATAGACCATACAAAATATATATAGAAATGATCAGCGTCACCAGGAGATTCGATTTAGACTTGTCCGTCTGTATGTCTGTCCGTCTGTCTGTCTGTCTGTCTGTCTGTCCGTCTGTCTGTCTGTATGTCTGTCCGTCTGTCTGTCTGTCTGTCCGTCTGTCTGTCTGTCCGTCTGCACCGAAAAAAATCCGCCTGATCCGAAGATTGATAAACCCGTATCAATCCTCGTATAAATTGAAAAATATCAATTTTGCATTAAATAATATCAGACTGATATTTATAATATCAAGTTAATATTTTTTAATATTCCTCTGATACGAAATTCATCAAATTGATACGGAAATGTTTTACACTTGCGTATCAATTTTTCTTATTAATCTTACATTTTCAATATCCGTGCAATTCTGGTGATAAATTACATTTTTAATATCTTTTCCATATTAGATCAGTATCAAAACTATATCTTGCGTATCAATATCTCATAAATCTTATCAAATTGTCCTTTTTAGTATCAATTTGAAATTTTTTCATTTCAAATATTGTCATGCATTCATGTCAAATTTACTTTTTTTCGTATCAAGCTTGACAAAAAAAAAGTATAGAATTGATACGACAGGTAGTATAATTTTAATAATATTGCGTATCGGCTCACATTTGTAAGTGAAAAATATCAATATTGTGACGATTTCGTATACATTTTTTTTTCGGTGTGTCTGTCTGTCCGTCCGTCTGTCTGTCTGTATACAGTTATCTTATCGAAGGAGTTGAGCTGTCTTGGAAAAATTTGGTATGCGTGCTAATGGGGACATGAGTTAGAACAAGTTCGAGAATGGATCCGATCGGACCATTTTTGGGGGTACCTCCAGTACTAGGGTCTGTTACGAAAATCACAAAAACTGCTCTAAAACCTGAGTTTTTCAAGATATTTTGATGAAATTTGGTATTTGAACATGTTTAAAGGTAAGCAAGGCGTGGCCCAAGGGCGTTTTTCGAAAATTGTCTCCTACACCAGAATTTCGTATGGGACTTGAACGAAATTTGGCATAAACATCCTCCCAAAAACTTTCCTTGATCGGTCCATTATTAAGGGTACCTCCAAGACTAGGGTCTGTCACACTTGAGCTATTACATTGCCAAAAATTAAAATTCCCTAATATATTTTTCAAGAAATTAAGAGGTTGTTGGAAAAGGAATTTTATCCTTCAATTGAGCATATGTATACAAAATTATGCTCTCTCCAAGATTAAGATTAGACTTTAAATTTAAGATCTTAATACCCAAAGTTCTTGCCCCGATAATTATGCATTTATCCAAGATGAAATGATTAGGGAAAATGCAATCTGAGAAATGTTAATCCACGAGGATAAAATTTTGGGTAAAATTCTTTAAAATCTAGTGGTGGAATCTGCTCTCCCATCGACATGCCAACATCATCAACAATCGAGTCTGAAGCTCATTCGGTAGAGATCATAAAATTTATATTCAATTTCAAATGTTCAATGTGCAAATATCCACAACAACCAAGAAAAGACTCTTATTTTTTTAGGCTCCTCCCGGATATCTATTTAAAACGAAACGGTGTAAAGCGTAAGTTTTTCCGTTTCTATCCATCTTAAACAATCCATATTAAGCAATCAGAAATATAGTCAATTAAAAAAAATTATTGCTATGCTGCAGCGTTTCAATGTCCCCCGAATTGAATAAACTGCGATTCCAAAAAATTTTCAATATTCTATGTTAAATAAAATTTCGAGAAGTTTAAAGCCACAATTACAGTGATCATTTATTGTACTTAATTAATATAAAAATCCTAGAACCAAAAAATTCGTTAAATTTATTTTATTTTTTTTCTTCTATGTAATTTCTTCTCTGGCCAATCAATTTCGAAGTTAAATTAATGAATTGCTCACATAAAATGCACATAACTGTGTGTCGGACATGGGAGAATAAAACAGACACTTAAAACTTTATTGCAAAATCATTAAATTTTGAATGAAACCTTAAAAACGCAAGACACAAACGCGTTGCAAATGAATTGTAAATTTATAACCACAAAATGTCTGTCTGCCTTTTTGCATCACCATTTGCATTTGCATTCGTATTCGTGTTTGTATCTGTGTGTTAGTGCGATGTACATATATATATGTAGATATATCTGCATGTTCAAGTGATGTTTATTTGGAAAAGTATTCTTCGATACTGTTCAAGTTTTGCTTCAGCTTATACGAGGGAAGATCAAAAAAGGGCATAGCACTATAAGCATAGTGATTCTGCCCCGGCAGCCGATTTCAACTTTAGTTGTTTTGCTGTTTAGGTAAATGCACAAAATTTAATATTCGGGAAGTTTTCGCTCTAGATCTCTTATAGTCCTTGAATATCCTTGAAAAAGGGGGTTTTTTAGAGAAAATTTTTTAAAAATCCTATCTAAGACAACTATAAAGATATAATGTTCATTCAAAAGCATATACAGTCAAAATCGATTATAACGATACCGCTTATAACGATTATCGGCTATAGCGATGAACATTTATGGTAAAGTTTGGTTCGCTTTCTAATTCTTCTTAATTTCTGCTACCGGATATAGCGATTATCGGTTATAACGATAGATTTTTACTGGTCCCTTCGACATCGTTATAACCGATTTTTACTGTATATAAAAAATTACTCAGAAAATATTACAAAAATATTTTTCAGGTAATTTTGCTAAAACCAATCCATGCTCCCGTCCAAGGATTTTTTTTTCATAACAGTATTTTGTGTTGTTCGAGGTATGCTACTAGCTTAATTAAAATTCTCGAAAATGGAGTTTTATACCAGGATTAAGTATGCTGGGTTTCAATACGCTCAGGCGCCTGCAACATCCTTAAAATTGGCAAGTTAAAAAAAATGAGGCATACTTCTCGGGTATACCTGTGATTGGTATGCATCGATATGGTTTTTTCGTATAGTCATATCATGTGAATTTGTGTAACAAACAACAAAGAAGAATAAAAAATTGCTTAATCCTACAGAAAAATCCAAATATTCCCTAATTCCTCAGTAGTACTTTTGCCAAGGCCTCACAAAAAAAAAAAAAAAAAAAAAAACACCTAGGAACACTTAGGGAGACTAAACGAGTGATTAAAAAAATTATATCTGAAACAGAGTCCAAACAGACTCTGAAGGAGCATTCGAGGAAGCATGAAAGATAAATTTTGAGAAATCCTATAAATTACACCTTTTCCATATGAGGCTCCGTGCTCTATTCTCCCCAAAAGACGATTCTATCGGAGCGTTTTAGAAGCACTTTCGCTTCGGAAAAGCAGTCTTTAATAGATCCGTGCGGACTCATTTGGTTGACTGGGCTGTTTTACGTAAATTGAAATACTCAAATGAAACATAAGACAAAACCAAAACGGATTTTCATGGTGCCATCTCCAAAAAAAAATTAAAGAAATTCATCTTATTTATAAGCTGCATTTTGATATGAACATTCAGGACGAGTCTATGACGAATTAGAGACAAGAACAACACATTATATCTACCATTAGAATTTCCATCTTTGATTCTTTTTGTTCATAATTAAGAAAATATTTTATTCTTCCCTCGTAATTAAGCAGAAATAATCATATAACGACTACCGCTATAGACCCAACGCAATGATCGTGGAAGCTCTGCGGTCATGACGGAATATTCAAATTGAACACCCTAGAAAAGAGATTTCTGTGGTAAGATTCAGATAAACATTCGCCAGCGAACGAACGTACCCGACGAGAAAAATTCGAGCGATAAGAACATTTGAGAAAACAAGAGTAGGTGGCAAAAAAAAAAAACAAAAAAAAATTTCATATAAAAATCCAGGTGAAAAGTTTTTAAGCTCACGAAAATAATTTGCAATGCCAAGTTTCATCATTTCATCAACAGAATTGAAGCCCCACAAGCAGCAGCAGCAAGCAGCAGCAGCAACGGCAGCAGAACTGCGCTCCGACATGAGGATCTGGCAATGCAAGGCGACCTCACTTTCGGTAATTCTATCCACAACTTCGCAGTTAAAATTACAATCAATCCGAACGTCGATTCGGAGGGAAAACTTGCACGAGTCGAACTCATAATTCCCAGCTTGCGTATAAAAGTCATCAACGTGCCAGCGAGCCCATTGGAAGTGCATCAGCATTGGAGTGTAAAATTGAAGCGACATGAAAGTCTCAACGCTCGAATCCTCATATCGAATTCGCAGGAGCGCTGAGCTGAGTTTGTTTTCTTATCGTGCGCAGAAGCAACCAACAACCAGCCTGGATCGATCAAGAAGTTCTGATGACAAAAATATATATACACATATATATTTATGTATTGTATATACCGGGCAAAAGACATGCACGCGCGACTGTTCGTCTCGGTTGGAAGAAAGAGGTTTCCATGCACGTGCATGCTGCAATATATCGTCTCATCTTTGCGTCGCTCCATCGGGACCGTGTAAGTGATCTTCTTCCACCGGTCATACAAGAAGTGTGTGTACATTCGATCACCTTGCGGTGAGCAAACTTTCTTTCTAATTAGATTTCAAGCGACGGACTCCAAAGAAGCGAGCAGAACGTACTGAAGCGAGAGACGTAATGGGCACCAATATTTCCTCCGAATCGATATGGAACTCTTTTCAATTTAGTCTTCAAATGAATGTCATTTTTTCAACCCTTCATCAGATGAAATTTCTCACCATATATCTTTCCAATATTCCCAATCTGATTATTCTAATCAGGGATATATTTAAACAAAATAATAGGCCCCCTGTTTTTTTTTTTTAGGAAATCGACCCCTTCGTCCAGGGGCGGACTGGGGGTCAAAGAGCACACCGGGCGTTTGAAACATGGGGCCCCGTTACCTAAGAAAACAAAAATATTTTTAAAAAAATCCTTACTCCATGAGTATTGATCCCAGATACAGCTCACTGGGGGCCCACCGGTCATTTGCCCGGTTGCCCGTTGGCCCAGTCCGCCCCTGCTTTCATCCTATGGAATCCCATTGAAAATTGCATATATAGTCGAAATTCTCTATAACGAAGTTCAAGGGACCGGGAAAGAAATTCCTTATAGAGAGAATTCGTTATAAGGCGAAAAAAAAGTCCTTAAAAATGTAGCGAAAAATCCTTGAAAAGATTCGCTATAGAGCGAAATTCGACTGTATTTTGCTGTTCCCCTTTCCTTTGAGAAACAATATAACCATAAATCTAGGCTTTAATTGATTCCACAGTATCCGAATTGAGGACTAATTTCTCTGACTCCATTCGGAATTATGGCAATCGTAAAAGCTTCCTCAGAATGCCATTGCCGTTAAGCATTTTTTGTTGCCAGTTTCCGCGAGCAGCATTGAAACTGGATGAACTAATTTCATTTTCTGGAAAATCCCTCCAACTAACAGTCATGAGCGCATTACCTTTTTCTTATTAAAAGGCTATTTATTTTATAAATATTATTGTCAGTTAATTTAATCGTCTTACTGAAATCATTGCCAGCTTAACTCTCAACTCTCACGTTAACGGGTAACACCCACAAAACTGGCTGCGCAGAAGTCAGTTTCTCTTAATAAGTAACGGTTTTTCTCTTAAAAAAAAAAATTGGTATTTCAAGTTTTCTGAAAGCTCTCGCATTCTCTTTCCAAACAATTCCAATCATAGCCCACGGCTGAAAGTTATTATTTATTTATACAATATTTTGAATCTGTCGGTATTCCCTCTTCGAACGGCTCTTGTGATTCACCAAACCCAACGGAATAGTGACATCACTGCTCGGAGCTTTTAACTGCAGCTTTGAAAGAGCACTTCGGTTTGCTGGTTATTTCCCAGCTTTCAAGATAACACTCGTCGCTTGTCGTTAATTTTGCATTTTAAATCGAATCGAAGTACCTTACTCAAAAAGTCCGGAATTCCGTTCGCTTGCTAGACATGTTTTCCGGACGTACCTAGGTCTGAGCGCGGTTTATCCGACAGCTGAGCTTTGCAGCTTCCCAGATTCTCTCACAATTTCGATGGTTTGCGGAAATTCCGCTACGTCATTGTTCGGCTTATCATTTAATATTACTCAGCAAATTTAATTCTAATATTAATATGACGAAGAAAAAATAAAAAGGTTAATCACACGGCATTCGATTCGAAATTTGAGATTTTTATTAAGCGGAAACATTATTTCTTTTACTCAGAAAAGTTAATAATTCATTAAGCAATTGGTTAAGCGGTCTTTTGAGGTTTAATTAAAGGGACAAAAACGGCTCGAGGAAATCTTAATGAAAATTATACCAGCTGCATCGGGGAGCCTTTTAAAATATCCTACAAGCCAACCGGAATAGAAAACAATTTCTGACCGCATATAAAATATGCACATACAAAAGCATATGCACACATCATTACCGTTTCGAAGAGCATTGAGGAATTAGAATATTGATTTCCAATTTGCGCGGGAAGTTCCTGCAAATTTTCAACAAATGCGAACATATGGAAGCAGTTACAATCGAATTCGAAGTTGATTAAAATTGGTTCCATAAGTTCAGTTAAAGTTAACAAATTGTACAAAAAAAAATAGAACATTTTTTTAAAGGAACATAGGGAATTTATAGGCGAACTTGGAAAAGGTGTTCGTATTTCATCTATGCCACAATCGTTTGGCGCACAGTGGAACTTCAGAGGAAAAAATCTGATTTATCGACCATTCTATTTGTATGATTTACCGATTTCATCTAATAGAGCAATGGTTGATTGATTAGAACGGCTGCCACCAAGGGTGACACACTAAGAGGATTCACATGGGCCCGTTGTGATACCACGAATAATGGGAAACCAAAGAAAATCTCATAGTGGCTAAGGTGTTGGTTAATGATACCTGATGATGAATCTGTAAGCTAGGTTCGATACTGGTCGTATCGGCTTTCCACACTTCTCGGCAATTTATGAAAAAAAATTTTTTTTCAATTGCCAAATATTACATTTTTCACTCTAAGTGAAAAAGAGGGACCAAAAAGCGCAAATAATAATTAAAAATTAAATATGGAGATGGTCAAAAATAAAAATCTAAAAAGAAGAATCGACACAACTAACATCCACGCAAGAGCTGGGAGTTGAACCCAGAGTCTCTCGCATCGTAAGTTGGCATATCAAGCAACTACGCCAAGGAGGCCGGCAAATAGAGAAATATCTAGATAAGAAAACTCCATAACGGCATTTTTCAAAAAAAAATTATTTTCTTATCTACAAAATTAAGCTAAAGTTAGAAAAATTCGTTTTCTTCGACCCTTATACATCAATAAGATGCCAAACCAATAAAAAATACTTTGGAATTAGACTGAATTGTAGAGGAAATGATAACCTAATAAGTAAATGATGCTGCAATTTAAAAAGAAAAACCTTAGCCGTGAAAAAAATTTGCATACTTTTCAGGGATGGTACCCCCTAACCCAAGTAGCAAAATAGGTCGAACCATTTGTTGCATAAATTCATTACCTATATTAGCATCAGAAATATTCTGACAAATTTGACCTAACCTAAATCGGTCTAAAGCTTTTGATCGTATTAGCTGACCGTACAGTAACTAAAAGAAGGGTTCTAAGGGGGGTACCCCAAGGGGTTGTCTATTTTAGATCGAATTGTGGTGTAATAATAGGTCTTAATTACCTCAATTCGACTTCAATTTTCATGGGAAAAGCATCCAGTTTACCTAATATTTTTTTCGAAAAGAAGTATGCAAGCGATCCCACTTGCGGCGTAACCTAATTCGACCATTATGAGTAAACGAATATTACCAACGTAAAAGGAAACCAAATTTAAAGTGAGAGTAGAGAGTACCATTATGCCTTCAAATTTATAAATTACATAGTATCCATTACTGCCTTCATTCGTATTACTCGAAGCAGAAATGTCTCGCTATGCCACTGATTTTCTGACTTAAAAATGTCTTAATCAAATAAATCAGACTAAAGCTACAAAAATGGAGCCTTCGGTTTTGAGGAACAATTATTTTGCGCTAATATGAACAGTCCTCGAAAAAACTAATTCACTGCTATCCAGACTCTACTGTACATATTAATCACACAACGAGAAATGTTCCTATCTAGGCTTTCTTGGCATTCCATCAACGCCTCAGAAGCTTTCTCATTGATGGACAAGCTTCATAAAAATTTATTGTACTTACTATAATTTATATAAATATTTTTCTAAATATAATGAGAGGCAAAGACTTCTATTAGCCACGATAACAATTTTTTTGTTTTAATTCTCAAATTTGCCACTTTCGAAAAACATGGCGAAAATATTGTCTCGACAAAATTTGAACAAAAATTAACGACTTTAAAGTCAAACTGTCAGGACTGCTGACATGCTACCACTTTTCAATTCAAGTCGGCTTTCTATATGAAGGATCGAAGCATGCTAAGCGAAAAAAGGAAGAATTTCGAAGCACCTGTCAAACCATTTCGCCCTATAAGTGGCAAACTGGACTTCAAGCGTCGAATGTTTAGCTTCAAAAAATTCGACTCCGACTAATGCCTATGAAAAATTACCTATTGAATTGGGCAAAGTAAGACGAGACGCTTATGCTATGGTGGACGCACACTAGCGGAATGCTTTGAGCATGATTACTTTCGGCGAAAAGTCAAGAACTTGAGCCAGGAATCGAGACACGACTTAACTGCAAGTCAAGTCCGGCGACCAATTCACAAATCGATGTTTTGACAGGAAGCACTCAGAGGCTCACTGTTGCGAGCCATCATCAATACCATCGATCGACTTTTACCATCGCATAGTCATGCCTTCCGCTGCTACTGCTGACTTGCACCTCAACCAGCGACAGACAGTTAGGGCATTATTCAACCAAAATTAGGATTTTTTCCAGCTGGTCGTCGCGGTCGAATCGTCATCGTCGATTTCTGGCGGAAGCTGGGTATGCCACAGACATGCTTGCAATGCGTACACTTCCGTTTTTCGTTGCATGCGAAATTGATGAATTTTCCATATTGCATACGCAAAATGGTGTCTGACAAAGCTTCGGACTTTAAATGCGGGAAATGCAAAGTGCGTTATGATGCTACCTTCTGACCCTGCCGTAATTTGTTTTCCCCATCCAACGGTTTTTACTACTTACATTGCTGCGAAATGGTCGTGCGTCATAGTATGTGTGTGGTACCAAGTGTTTGTGTTGGTTGCTATTGCCTGTTGCGGCATGACCTGTGAATTTGATTAGCGGTTTATATTGCTGAAGGTAATTAAGTTACCCTCACATTAAACCGAATTTTTCATTGTGAAAGCACCAGTCCTAATATTTTTTTTCGAAAGATGTATGAAGCGATCCCACCGTGCGGCGTAACCAAATCGACCATTTGTACAATATTACCAACTATAGGTACCAAATTTTAAATTTAAAGTACCATTATGCCTTCAAATTTTAAAATTAAAGTTCCATATGCCTTCATTGTTCGCTGGGCGCCGAAATGTCTCGCTATGCCACTGATCTGACTTAAAAATTTTAATCAAATAAATCAGACTAAAGCTACAAAAATTGAGCCTCGGTTTTGATGAACAATAGTAGTAATATGAACAGGCCTCGAAAAAACTAATTCACTCTATCCAGACTCTACTGTACATATTAATCACACAACGAGAAATGTTCTATCAGGCTTTCTTGGCTCCATCAACGCCTCAGAAGCTTCCTTGAAACAAGCTTCATAAAATTTTTGTACTTACTATAATTTTTATATAAATACTTTTTCTAAATATAATGAGGGCAAAGACTTCTTTAGCCACGATAACAATTTTTTTGTTTTTTTGCAAAATTTACTTTCAAATAAGAACGAAAATATTTTTCTGAAAAAGTTTGAACAAAAAATTAACACCTAACGTCAAACTGTCAGGTCTGCTGACATGCTACCCACTTTTCAGTTTGAAGTCGGCTTTTCTATATAAAGGATCAAATTCTAAGCGAAAAAAGGAAGAATTTCGAAGCACCTGTCAAACCATGTTTGCCGTAAGTGGCCATCTGGCTAAGGCGTGAATGTTGCTTCTTGATTCGACTCCGACTAATCTTATGCAAATTGCCTATTAATTGGGGGCAACGGGAGACGAGACGCTTATGCTATGGTGGACGCACACTGCGTGCTTTGAGCATGATTACTTTCGGGCGAGAAGTCAAGGAACTTGAGCCAGGAATGAGACCACGATTAACTGCAATCAAAGTCCGGCGACCAATTCACAAATCGATGTTTTGACAGGAAGCACTCAGAGGCTCACTGTTGCGAGCATCACCAATACCATCGAATCGACAACACCATCGCATATCATGCCTTCCGCTGCTACTGCTGACTTGCACCTCAACCAGCCACAGACAGTTGGGCATTATACAATTTGGATTTTTTCCAGCTGGTCGTCGCAGTCATCGTCATCGTCGATTTCTGGCGGAAGCTGGGTATGCCACAGACATGTTTGCAATGCGTACACTTCCGTTTTTCGTTGATGGAAATTGATGAATTTTCCATATTGTACGCAAAATGGTGTCGAATGGCTTCCGGACTTTATTGGCGGGAAAATTGCAAAGTTGCGTTATGAGCTCCTTCTGACCCTTCCGTAATTTGTTGTTCCCCATCCAACGGTGATTTTTACTACTTACATTGCTGCGAAATGGTCGTGCGTCATAGTATGTGTGTGTGTGTGTTTGTGTTGGTTTGCTATTGCCCGCTGTTGCGGCATGACCTGTGAGTTTGATTAGCGGTTTATTTGGCTGAAGTTTTGACGTGTTTACCGCTAGCACCATTGGCCCATTGGAGATTTTTACTCTTTTGTTGTTGTCACATGTTGTAATGGTTTTTATTTTCCAAGTTAATTTTGCTCATTAAATTAGTTCTCTGTGCCAATATGCGCTTTGACTAATCTGCCGAAATAAAGACTCGCATAAATTGCCATTTTGATCACCTGCCGACGAATTGGTCTGTGTGAAGGTTAAAATTGATTTTGACTATTGCTGCTCTTAACCGCTTATTAAAATTTCTAAATCATTTGCTAAATAATTGAATATCTGAGGCGGGAGTCACATAGCAGTTCATTGGTAAATTCGGGTTAAATTCATTAAATTGCATCTCTCCCTTTCGAATTTGTGTTCTTTAATAAAATTTAAAAAAAAAATTATCTCTCTTTTATCTCTTTTTTATCTCTATTTTATGTCTCTTTTATCTCACTTATCTTTCTTTTCGCTCTCTTTTATTTCCCTTTTATCTCTCTTTTATCTAATTTTTCTCTCTCTTTTCTCTCTTTTTTCTCTCTTTTATCTCTCTTTTCTCTCTCTTATCTCTCTTTTTTCTCTCTTTTATTTCTCTTTTATCTCTCTTTTATCTCTCCCTTTTCTGTCTCTCTTTCTCTCTAACTTTTCTTTATCCTTTTTATATCTCACTCTCATTATCACTCTCTCTCTCTCTCTCTTCCTTGGTCTCTCTTTCTCTGTCCCTCTTCTCGGTCTCGCTTTCTTTGTCTCTCTTTCTGTTTCTCTGCCTCTCTTTCTCTTTCTTTTCTCTTTCTCTGTCTCTCTTCCTCTTTCTCTTCCTCTTTCTCTCTTTCTCTGTGTCTCTTTCTCTGTCTCTCTTTCTCTGTCTCTCTTTCTCTGTCTCTCTTTCTCTGTCTCTCTTTCTCTGTCTCTCTTTCTCTGTCTCTCTTTCTCTGTCTCTCTTTCTCTGTCTCTCTTTCTCTGTCTCTCTTTCTCTGTCTCTCTTTCTCTGTCTCTCTTTCGCTGTCTCTCTTTCTCTGTCTCTCTCCCTCTTTCTATGTCTCTTTCTTTTCTCTCTGTCTCTCTCTTTTTCTCGGTCTTTCTTTTCTGTGTCTCTCCCTCTTTCTTTCTTTTGTCTTTTTCTCTCTCCCTCTCTCTCTCTTTTGTCTCTTTTTTTATCTCTATTTTTCTCTCTTTCTCCATTTCTCTGTGTCTCTCTTTCTTTGTATTTGTCTTTCTTTGTATCTCACTCTCTTTATATGTCTCTCTCTCTTCTTACTCTCTCTCTTCTCTTTCTCTCTCTCTAAACAACTTGATTAAAGGATAAATAGAAAGTTATAAATTAAAAATTCTAAATAAACAATTGTATATTTAAATAAGACTCAATTCTGAAAGTCAACAAAATCAAATGTCTTCAAGAAATAACGTGACATGATCGTCTTTGCTCGGGAATTCCCAATCAACAACGATGGATAAATCCGTCATATGCGCTGTATGTGGGGACGTGATTGCGACTTTGTTTTGATGATATTCACTTGTGATTTTAATATTTTATTATTTCGCACATTTCTTTAAACGCGCTTCCACAGCCAACACACTCTCGTTCGATAACTAACGCGTACGACGGTCGAGGCTACCCATTCTCTGCACAACTGTCTCAAGTGACACACAATGAATCATGAAGCTACGTAGAATTCTAGAAGACATCAAGCCTAAATTAAATGCAAAATAATTTTTTCTTCTTTTCATTCGTACTGGAGTACTTCAGAAGTATTCCAACAATAGTTGGCGGCGACAGCTTAGGTATTTAAATGGACACAGCCGATTGCCTCACGCACTCCATTCCACACACGACACACGTTAGGAATCGGAATTTTTTCCCCCCAATGAATTAGTATGCAAAGCAGGCTGAACGAAATCAATTTAATAGTCATATAACTGACAAAAATCCAAAGAGACTCCACATGCGGCTACGCCAGATGCAATGACAACAAGTATACAAGTCCATGTCCACCGAGGGCTCTCATACGTCTCACAGAATATGGGGTGGCGTCCTCACAGACGGATTTAGCTTCTACCTCAAAAATATTGCACCGGTTTGCACGTTTTCACGTGATGCATTGCTTTCATGGCCAAGAGAAGGTTAGCTTTTCAAGCAGCCGATGCCGTAACTCTTCTCCACAATCTCCACCGGAAATGGCAGCTACTCATTGGTGCACTTTTGTAATGGATTTGCATTTTTCAACTCGTTTAAAAGGATTGTCTAGAGATGCCTTTGGATTTTTACTTTTATACTGGCATCAGATAGTTTCCGTATTCGTAACAAAATATCCTTAACCACAGTGAAATCTTCGTACATTCCTCTGCTTTGGCGAGGATAGATTCCATTTATAGATGGCAAAAATATACTGCCTTATGATCCTGTTGAGTTTATTATTAAGACGCGAAGTCCATGCAAATCTCATATAAAAGAATATTCAGGAAAACTTGGAATATTCGGATATCAGACGATTCGGATATTTCAACGTGTACGCATATGCCAAATACTTCTACACTAAAGATGCACGTTTCCCTGCAGTAATATGGACTGACCCAAGTGCAGCCTTCGTCCTTCACATTACCAGTATGCTGGTCCCCTCATAATTCCTCTTCTAATGTATTCAACTGACGTTTTTATCATGGGTCTGGCATTGGAGAGGAACTAATCCCAAAACGGCTGATCATAGGCCGGTTTTTTTGGGTCAATTGTCGTTATTTAGTCTGGTTATAGGATAGTCAACTAAGTATAATAAAAAACCAATTTCTTATAGATATATATTCTAAGTTGATGATAGTGTCATTTACAGACTACCCCTAAACCAACCTGTTTATTACCGACCGCCGGCTAGCAGAATTCGACGGAGCGAACTACCATGATATAAACGGTAGGATTTGGACCGGTAAAAGGCCAGTCCTAGGAAATTGACCGGCTCATTACTGCAGATTTGATTCAGCAGTTCTTAATGTTCGAACGATTAAAATATGTATCCAGATATATATAACAATAATCACATTCATTTGTCGATCAACAAATATTTGGTGCTTATAGAAAGCAACTGCTAATTTTTAATGCTCTACGAGAGTGTTTCTGAAAATATGGTCGGCGGCGCCATCAAAGATAGACCACTTTATGCAAACATAAAGCACAAAATCTTATACGCAGTTCCTGAAAGTACTTGACAAACGAGCAAATCTTTCGATTTAGTTATGCTACACTAGCTACAGGTCTATTTTAATTCAGTTTCTAAAATTGTGGCCGAAAATTAAGTTGCGCACATACTTATGGCTATATCTCGTGAACTGTATAGCATTTTATTTACCTGTCTGTAGCAACGTTTTACCCTCAGACATGGAGAAAAAATTTGAAGCAATAACTGCCTCAAAAAAATCTATCTATTAGCTTTAAATAGAAAAAGTCTCAAAAATGTAAAAAATTATTCACCTCTTTTTGCTATTTCGATTCTATAGCTTCCAAGCCAGGACGAATTTAATGAAAATTTTCTGATTAATATGAAACATAAATAATACAGGAAAATTCCTTCGAAAACAGTTACTGCATTTGAGCGCTCCTTGAGATCATTTTGGCACTGCAAAGTTGAACATTTTTACCCCAAATCAGAAGAAAATCCTTGAAAATACCCTTTAAATATGCTTACAATTTCTCATATATTAGTGGGACTCATTCAGCTTCGGAAGCTTTAAGAAACGACACAGTTTTCACTAAATGGGAAATTTTTCAAAGGTATTTTCAAAACTGCATGAATCCCTACAATATGAACCAAAGCTACTGACTTTATGTAGCTGATTATTCCCAGCAAAAATTTTTGAGTACTAAATGAGTCATTTATGAACCCTTACTCGGAGTGTGAGATAAGGGCTCATGAGCTCATTTTGGAGTTCTTGCGAAGGTCGTCCTATATGAGTCTGAGGACATATAGCGAAGGAGCTCATATTCAAGTAATATTAATGATATACTTAATCCAGTTAAGATCATAGCGAATCGTCGACTTCCTCGATGAAAGCCATTAGACTGGATGACAAATTAGTTGGTCCTATTACGAAAACTTTCTGTCCAGCATTTTCCGATGCGTATTTATTTTTGTTTTTTTTTTTTTACACCAACGCGTTTTGGGAGCGCCGTATTTTTCCTCCATCTTTCGTGGGGAAATTTTATATAAATTCAATGTAGCAATCACAAAATAAATACACACTTTCAATCCGCTAATAATCGTGGGGAAATTTTATTATAGAAAGCCCGTCAATGGTTTTACGCAATCACAAATGGACACATCTTCGAATCAACTCAATAATTAATATTTCTTATGCATTCGATTAAGCCCGTCAAGGGTTCATTTACGCTGATCAAGTTCCGTAGCAGCAGGTGATCGTACAACTCAATAAAAAAATCTATTAGCATTCGATTAAGTCAATTCATTCCGATAAGTTCCGATTAGAAGCAGGTGATGTACCACAATTAAAAAGTCTATTGTCAGTATGAAGCAGATGACAGCCATGCAAATTTTTTTCTTTTCGTGTTTTGTTTAACACTTCAATGTTTATTCTATCGCAACAGAATCGTGTGTTTTTCTAAATGCGGCTTTGATTGATGCCGGAAATGCTTATGTACTCATAGTGAAGAGCGAAAATTTAAATATAAATGCAGTAAAATCAATCTGGGGCCACTGAAACTGAAATAAGTCACCGTTTAAACGGACCCGAGTGCCTGAATTGACGAGTAAACTCTTCAAATGCCACATAAAATATCAATTACGTGTCACTGTGGGTTCATGTTTATACAGGCTTTTTATTCAAATCCAGCTCATTTATTGCCTTTAATAAAATGAAATGATAAAATAAAAGAATTTCCTTGTTAATTGCAAGCAGGACTCTAAACTCAAATCATCGAAGCCTTGAAATTTCATAATTAAAACCTGTGAAAGCATCCCTAATAAAATCAAAACCGGAAATGTAAAATTGCAGCTCTTTTGAGAGGTATATCCCGAACACAGCGCCCCCAACTACTACCCCAATTTCATCTCGAAATGCATTTGAGTCCCGGGAGGCGCGAGGGGCAGTCATATCGAGTGGTTGCAATGCAAATGGAAAAACTAAAAAGCTCATTTTGCTGTGATTTCCTCTATTAAATGAAAATGCATTTCCTGCGACAATCCAAAACGCATAAACGAATTTTCCTCCAATGTGCATAGGCAATTCGATGTCACAAACGGAAGTCAACAATTCCGAAGTAGACGCACAATTTCCATAACAAATTTTTGCGCCATCTGTAAATGATTAGCACACATTAGGACAATGGTCTGGAGGCCGAAACTCGACGGCTGCAAATGCTACAAAAAAAAAAAAGAAAGAAAGAAAAAAATGTAAACGCATCGTTTCCTCGTGATATATGCGATGTAAGACAGAAAAAGATTGTGCTACGGAAGGATTTTGCCCCAAAAACAATAGCGAAGTACATCGTGCAGAGGACAACTGTGCCCCTACGCTCTATCCCCATAGAACGAAACACACACACACACACCCACACACACGTACATTCGCCATTCGAATGTGTGTGAATATGTGAACTGCTTCGGCAGTCTAGTTGTCAGCCAGTTGTCCTTCGACGGTCCTGGGCTGTAATGGAAACAAGTGCAGCAATTCACATTGTGGCCATAATCAAATTGCTCCCCAGGACATAGCTTCCTGCCTTCTCTATGACGCCGAAAGAAGTAACTCTTTACGCACTTTTTCGTCAGCTGAAGTGAATGGGTGCAATTTTTATTTGTTGCACAACCGAAAAGGCAAAAAGGACACAACCGACATTGTGCGTAGGACATAATTGAAGCTATCAGTTGTAGGTTTTGTCCTTTGCAATAATGGTCTCGCAGCCAATGGATTCCGATGGTAGCTTAGAAGTTCCTTAAAAAGCGGCAATTCATCCTATGCCGTGATCTATTATGCAGGTACTCAAGTACAAATCATTGGTAGTTAAGGATTTGTGGTTTATTCTCTTATCGGTCAATTCAAAAACCAAAAAACAAAAAAGGACTCTTGCGGTCTTGGAGTACAACGTTAAACGTTACAGTCTTAATTGCATTTGTTCTCTATTTTGACCCGCCATTACATGTTCAGAAGTCAAAGCCAACGTTTAAATGGCATCGCTCCTATTGCAAATTTTCTGGTAGCAAGTCAAGGATACGTTTTTTTTCTTTCATACATTTGCAATTTGATACATTAATGTAGACATATCGTCCTACCGCAGCTATCTGCTTGCATATCACAAAATCAGAAGAATGAAATGAGACGACTTCCTGGGATAAAAATTTTCTCCAACACTATGTGTGAAATAATATTGGAACATTTTTTTCGTACCCAATTTTTTGGACATACATACATACGAGCATATAACCTAATGTGCTTTTCAGACGTACAACGAAATTCCTGGGATTTCAGAACAAAATTGAAATCGCCTGGATTTCAAATGTCAAATTTTGTTCGAAAATTTTCTGAAATTCGAGATTTCGTTGTACGTCTGAAAAGCACATTAGCCCTGAAGTACATAAGAAATATATTTCCTTTTTTTTTTTTTTGTTCGAAAATCTCTAGGACTCAAAGAAGTTTTTCGTTTCAAAATAAAATCTTTGTTTTTTTTTCATTTAAATTGAAAAGTCGAAAGTTAAGAGAGAACGCACACTTTTTCTTGACTTTCATTGCTTTTGTGCTGGAATTTATGAACAATTAACTGTGCAATGGTGCAACACATTGCCGAACATGAGTGAGTGCCAACTAGAACGAATAGGCCGATAGGTTCCATGGATGAAAAGGCGGCAAACAGTAGCAAAGAGAACATCGCGCCAGCTGAAGTTAATTGTAGACTTCATGTCCACAGACTTGAGACGGCAATCGCATGGACTTACAGTAACAAGACTTTGGACTAATGATAGGTATTAAGTTACGTTGGAAGGCTTTGAAGCTTACTTAAATGACAAAGCTGATGTGTTGAATGCCATAAAAGAAAGGTAAAGAAAAAAAACCGAATGGGCGAAAAGAAACTACAAAATAAAAACTACAAAAACGTTTAAGCTAAGCCGCGCTCAGCAAATTGATAGGGATTTTACGATTTAATTCATAGAACATTAAATGTTCTTATTACAAATTGGTTTTTTGAATAGCAGTGTGGATTTTTATAGAACTTTTAAATGGACTCAAAATTGGTTCCAGTTTCCCGATAATCAAAATTCGTATATATATTTTCGTATTAGCTGTTTTTGGGAACGGTTCTTAAAGGATATAAGAGATTGCGAAGCGATTCATAATTTTGAGATAGTCACTTATTTGAGGGCCACTACCCACTTTCCTCGAGATAGTCCGGGACATTTAAAAACACAAGAAGACTACCCTTTACATCAAAAACTTCTTATAGTTTGTCATGATATCCCAGTCCTTCATACGAAGGAAACTTTCTGAGCTCTAAAGTAGATAATTATTTATGACCCCCAATACGGAATCATAGCCCTTATAATTAGCTCCTTTTAAAAGTCATAAAGAACGTTTTTCCGTTCATATCTCTGAGCCTAATGTTTTTTTTTTTGCGGATACGAGTATTTCGGACTTACTGCAAAGTTCGAACTCCTAAAATAACAGTAACTTACAACATTTTTCCCACGACATCTAAATGAATTTTTCCATTTGGCCTTCTAAACACGACAAAAAACATTTTAAGTGTTTTTTTTTTTGGAAGCATTTTGGTTTTATAATAATGGGACTAGATGACTAGACCTGTAAAACTATCCATTGTTGCGACCATCGATACTCTTAATAGTCGATAGCCTGAATTATGGATAGAACTATGTACATATGTATGTATATTAAATATAAACCAAATTTGGTTGGAAAATTGTTAATGGTTTGAAGCTATTAAACATTTATATATCCCCCATTTTTAGTTTTAAATTTAAAAATTAACGATGGTCCTATAATTAAGGTGCTGATTATGTATGGCAACCAAAAAAAGTTGAGTTGCCTCAGAGGCAACTGAACTATTAAGGCAACCGAACTAGAAATTGCGATTACGGATGGCAACTTATTTTGGTTGACTATTGCGTCGCGTTTCCAACTGAAAATCTAGCATTTTCGGCAACTAAAAACATATGTTTCAAGAAAGCATCAATATTTTTTGAAATTTGTTGATTTGAAACAGTTTTTTTGAAAAGTTTATGCATCAGGTTCACAAATTACGCGATAAAAAGAAATATATGGAGGTTATTTAGGAGATCTTTTTACTCACTGAAAATTAGAGACCAGGGCGCACAGGAGGATTCGTAATATTATACGTTGAAGAAGTTGCAACAGCCAAGCAGCCGGCACGTTCAAAATCCATTTAAATTGTTTTTAATTGAACTAAGCAATGAGACATCGCGCTATGTACTCGATGAATAAAACGCGACGTGGATAGATGTGGAAATGTCTTTAATATGGTTTTGGAACAAACACCAATATGCATAGTGCTACAAGGAGAGCAAAATGTTCTAGAGCGACGAATATGTGGAACATAATAGAGGCTTAAAAAATTCTTCGAAACTGGTTCTTTACATAAAATCTGAATTTTAGTACATTCTGGAATCATGTACATTAATGGAATCATTGGGTTATTTCATTAAACTAAAGTTAGTACTTAACGATTCAGCTATTCGGCAAATGTATTCCAAATCTTTCACCGCCCTTTATCTGGATGCTGTTCCAAAACCTCCTTTAATTTTTGTTAATATTTTTTTTTTTTGCTATCACCATTTTGTCTTTAATAGATAAAAACTATCAATAATTACAATAATTTTGTATTTAAAAAAAAATTCATTTAACTATGTTCCATTTTACGAACTATTGCACCCCCAGGCAACTGAAAATTGGAAAAGGCAACTGCTAAATAGCAGTTGCCTTGTTTTGACTGTTAAGGCAACCGAACCGAAAAAGCGCTGCCATCCGTAATCGCTACAAAATTTGTGAGGCAACTAACAAGGCAACTAAAAAATCAGCTGCATTTCTAGTTGCCATACGTAATCGCAATTTGGTTGCCTTGCGCGAAAGGCAACCAAACTAAAAAAAAGTTGCCATACATAATCAGCACCTAAAACTTCAAATTTGATAAAATATTGTGCAAAAGTTCCTTTCACAATTTATATGACGTGAAAATATACAAGGAGGCGAATTTTAAAGCTATTCTTACTCAATTTTCAGGAATCTATCAATACTTTGTAGCCATAGCACACGCAGTTTAGCATGGTGCCTATAATTCTCATTGAGTTCATAAAGTGGGACAGACAAGACTCCCAGAGTTTCTGAAGATCTTTCACGACGTGATGTGACAGGAAGGTGTGTATATTTGTCTTATTTATGGGTTTTTATTGTTAGGATAGGATATATATCGATAGTTTCGATACTCGACAGTTCCAATAATCGATAAGTTTGAGAATAGATTATTTTTATAAACGAACTTTGAATTTTCAAGCGACTATACAAGGAGTCGAATTTTAAGGAATTTATTACTCACTTTTCATGAATCTATCCATTTCTTGTAACAATAATACTCGCAGTTTAGCATGGCGCCTATAATTCTCAATTCGTTTATAAAATGGCACACATAACACGCGCAGTATTTCTGAAGATTTTGCACGACGTGATGTGGCAGGAAGATGTGTAAGTTTGTCTTATTGATGCGTTTTTATTTTAAGAACAGGAGATCTATCGATAGTTCGACACTCGAAAGTTTCGATACTCGATAGTTCTGAGAATCAATTATTTTGATAATCGAAAGTTGCATTTTCAGACTGACTGCCGCCCTAATCAAAATAAGGGCAGTTGGAGGAATCTCTCCATTTCAGCTGTCGAAATTTGTATGAAAAACTTTTATCGAAATTCGGGCATTTCCCCCATTGGTTTTAGTTTCGAAAATCGTGATAACTTCTTTCCTGAAACAGATTAAGGTGCAGGTTCCCTCAAGCAAAACATATCGAAGAAACCCCAAAAAATAAAATAGACGGAAAAAGATGTATACATGCCCCTACATTTAAGCATATGCATTAAGATTAATATTAAAAATATAATTATTAACGCTCTTTGAAAATAGAAAAATTTGCGATGAGTAAATTTCCTTAGGACAATTTTTAATGCTGAATAAATCCTACTATTAACTTTTAAAACAAAAACTTTTTAAAGAGTTAATTGTAGCTTTTTCGAGCAGAACTGGGCAATCCTTCATCCGACTTGAATAAATTAACTCTCAAATTATAGAAAATGAATTCCTCTACTACTTTTTGTCCCAACATTTTAAGACCGCTTAAGAAAGTAAGCTCCCGAAGACCTCCTTATTACCATGAAATGAATGGGCTTTCTCTAATTTTGGCTGAAAATTAGAGAAACGTTTTTAAAAGTTCTTAAAACTTGTACCGGCCTTACAAAATTCGCCTTAAAGAAAAGATCTTCAAATATAAATATACAACATTGTCTACTAAAGTCTATTGGATTAGCCAATTCAATGGTTTGTCCATAAAATGATTTAAATGTTTTGGTCTCATTTGGATAAAATATGTAAGAATCCCAACTTAATAATCCTAGAAAGCATCGCAGTTTTTTCCTTTGTTTTAAGTATTCAAAAATTAATTCACTTTAAAGCACTGAAATCCATTCGAAAAAGAAAAAAAATCATCACAACAAATCACAAAATTCATGCAGCGGAACACTTGACCACGAAATAACGACCGCGAACACATGTTTCTGGCTTGTAGCAAAAGTTATGATCCTACAGCTCGAAAATGCCCCTACACACTAGGAGAAATATTTACGCATTTAAAAACATAGTTACATACAATATTCAATAGCTGTAAATTGGTGTCTGCATCCCGAAAAAGCGTAAAAGTGTCAAATTTTCGCAACACTCCCCAAGAACAAATGCCCACTGACTCCTGACTGTTGTCAATTCAATAGCATTCCAGCATATGGGAGCTCTCCCATGTTTTAACTGAATATCGCATTTAATGCACAACAAGGCCTGTGGAAAATCATCATACAAAAATTTCAAGCAGTCAACGAGTGCATAATTTACTAGACCAATTTGCACAAACTGGACTGAGGACTACAGGAGCATGTGTTATCGACCCAGACTGCAGTGTGCAACCGAAAACATACAGAAACATGCACAGAAAAGTTCGTGCTTTCTGGCTAACGGGTTGAAGAGGTCGGGACGCATGGCTTTCGGCAAGCCTAACGCGTTAAGTGTCCATTGCAATGTGTTGCATGACGTCGCATCCCCGACCCCATGGACATTAATAGTTGACCAATTTGCAGGCGGCACGTTTGCACTTGACATATTTACTTGCCCTCTAAAGCATTTTGTTCGAAGAGCTGGACTGCTGCTGAGCACTTCATAAAAGCAGCGAAATTTCATTCAGAGCGGCTTTTTATGAAGGGTTTTCACGAATTCTGTAGTAAAAAGCTGGTTACATATCAACAACTTAAGTAGGTATGTATGCACTAATCTTCATATTGCTTGTAACAATATCCTATTGTATTGGTAACCATTAACCTAAGGCTTTTTTAGAAAAATGAACTTCTATGCTTTCAATAAAGTTGGACAAAAAATGGACTGGGAACCATTTCACTCTAAGTGATTGCATGGGAGGGAGAGAAAAGCCTTGATTGTAACCAAGTAGGGTACAATTCTTTCGCAACATTTGTTTCTACGTCTGACCGCTCAACATCAAGCCGACGATTTGAAAAACGAAAATGACATAAAAGCTTAGGCTAACGTTAGACCCGAATAAATTCTCCAAAAAGTAAAATTCACCTTTTCAGGGGGTTTTGATAAGAGATGCGGAAATCAAAATACGTGTCCCGGAATACGTTTTCGGGTACGCTTTAAAAATTTCAATGGGTTTACGTTGGAGGATGTTCGTTGAATCGGATTCCGAAGGGTTTTAAAGTAGGTATTGAAAGCATTTCTGGGGATCTCTAAGTTTATTCTACCCTAATCAAAACCGTGTGAAAACAAGGACACAATAGTGGTATTCAAGCAGGTACGCAAAATTTGCGCACATTCGTTTGAAAACTCAAAGAAATTTGGCATGTGGGCTACTCTGAATTTCAATGATGACCTGTGTGTAAAAAGTTGGAGACTGGACCGACCGCTCTTTTCAAATTAAAATATCTCCTTAATATTGCCTTATTCTATTAAAGGTCTATACAGAAAATCAGATTCACATGATCAATAGAAAACTACCATGATCTTTGATTTTCTAAGTACGAAAATTTGTCAACAATTTTATTTTGATGTAGGTAGGTACTGATGATATTGAGATAACAAGCTCTATATAAGGGTCTGTCCATTATTTACGTACGGGAGATTTTGAAAATTTTTGAACGACCCTACATAAGAATAGTTAAGCTTAAATCAAATACCGATTTAAGCGAGCAATTGATTTTTCGAACAATTATGCTCACATAATAATTGGACGGCCCCCAAGCAGCCTCATTACAAAGTACTATGAAAAACGAATAGGTACATTTGTATGTTCATATAATGGCT
The DNA here is from genome assembly GCA_020466095.1 of Chlorops oryzae. Lineage (NCBI taxonomy): Eukaryota > Metazoa > Arthropoda > Insecta > Diptera > Chloropidae > Chlorops > Chlorops oryzae. The sequence goes on from CM035808.1 coordinate 38,939,000, forward strand.
TACAAATATCGCAGTATTGTTGAGAGGAAGGGTCAAGCTATCAGCTCAAATCAAAAGGAGCCCGAAAAAAAACCCCGGGTATATGACATATTAGGTGTAGTAAAAAGAAATCCATTATTTTTCCAATAGATGGCGTTATTTATCTGCATCTCGCGTTGTATAAGTCCGATCGTGTTCCGCTAGGGGGCATTAGAAAGATGACAGTTCCTACTAAAAAAGCTTTTTTGACACTTTTTTGATTGATTGATTCAGTTTTGTTTGAGAGCTTGTCAAAGATGGACATTTTTATGCATTGAGCTAGAATCTGTTTAATTCCATAATCCGAAATCTAGAGATAAAGATAGCGCATTACGAGAAGGCCTGGTTCAGCTTTTTTGCCACCTTGGGCAAAAACAATATTTACTGATCCTAGGGGTGGCACTAATGGGGTACTGTTTTCGCATATGTATGTGTCGGTCTGGGTATTTGCCCTGTTTGCCACCCCTTAATCGGGTTAAACACTTTTATAAAAATATGAAATTCTTAATATCTAGCTCATTTGAATTTAATGACCGTTAATTTTCGGACTCTATGTATCTCTCCGTCGATTGCTTAATCCATAAATAAATAAATTGTTGTCGATGTACATACCTGCAATGAAGGCTTATGCAAAGCACATAAAATTTTCGCGCACGCTTTACTCCTGCGCATGTGAAGAAAAGGAGCGTAAAATCTTAACCAAAGTGTGAAACCGCAGCGAAAGATCGGTAGCGAATTTAAAAAATTGCCAACAAGGAACATGACCGCATTTGCAGCTACCTACAACGGTATTAAAAACGCCACCAATATCAGCGTGTTGTCAATGGCCGCAGCCAAAAAGCACACCAAGAACATGTACATCATCCGCAGTGAAATCAATTTTCCCCGGCGAGCCACGATTCAAAGTACGCTCATCTCAATTCCTCCAGCCTAATTCGGATCAGAATAAACCAACAAAATGCCTCTCTGAAATCGTTCGTCTGCGCGAAATGAAGGCGTCATCGATATCATTATCATTATTATCATCATCATTATCGTCTTATGCGAACTTGAACGTTGGCCAAGTCAGAAGATCATCTCATCAGTCAATAGTATTGAACGAGAGGCATGATCCCTTCGCGTTCGCGCACTGATCGTGCTCACTGATTATTGTGTGTCAATTACGGCTGATAGAGTTCTACATATCAAGGCGAATTCCGTCAGAAAGTCTAATCCAATCTAGCCAGCACTGTAGGTAATTCCATTCAATTTCCAATCTCTTGTTATTTGTTCGTTCACCTGTCAGGACTTTAGAGTTCAGAAGTCTTGCTCCATTATTATGATTACGAAAATGCAAATACGAGCTCATATTATGAACAATAAGTTCGCGTACAGACTTAAAAGAACGATGGTACTTTAAGTTTACCAAAAAAGTTGTAACAGGATCGAGGGACTTTAAAGCTGCCAACCGGACAGGCGAATTGTTTTGACTTCATGCTTCGAATGCAGACTGTGAAAGGTTTGATCATAAGATAAATTTGCTTATTCCGACCGATAATTTACTTATGTATGTTCAAGGTTCTAACAATGCCATCGTATGACTACATAGTGTCTGGCATGGCTGGCTGTAGCTCATAAGCTTGATTTATGCATTCAAAACTTCTTTCGAGATCTTTTTCAATTTCCTTTTCACCTGAAATAAATTTGCCGGCTCTGCGCACGATCGCTCTGGCGTTGGGGATATGAAACGTTTGAAGTGGATGATCCTGCACGTCGTTCATTGCCTTTCTTTGGCGGAACGTAAATGCGCTGCTTTCGTCGCTGATGTGCCACTGTTGTTGGACCAACACGGGTTCATTTTCGGAAGTCAATCATAATTATGCGCTCACTGTAAATTGAAAACAAGATCGAGTGAGAAATTCCGCATTAAGGGTTACTGCAAAAGAAGCAGAAGAAGAATGAAGAAGAAGAGATCAAATTGTTCTTGACTGTATGACTTTCCGATCAAGCTTAAATTCATTCAATTTTATGAGCAACATTATTAGAAACGTTAGTGATATATACGAGCAATTACAATTAATAATTCTTTTAAAACTTATTTGCTTTCGGCTGGGCACTCACCTGAACAGTTAAGAACAACAGAAAGAATGCACAATTAATATTTGGTACTTTCAAGAACACTAGCAGGTGAGCGCGTGCCACGTTTGACATTTAACCGATTGTTTGATTAATCGAGATTTTTTCAAATCCTAAATTCTTGATTATTTTTTGTGAAATTCGATTGTTTTAATAAACAAATAAAAGTGAAATAACGGACATGTTGATTATTTCAGTCAAGTTCGCTTGATCAGGAGCCATTTTAATTGGCTTTTATCGGCTCCTGAATGTGGCTTTCGTTCTGTTGATCTGTTGATCTGGCAATAAGAAACACTTTTTAAGCAACAGTTCAGCTGCAGTTGGTCGCCATGCATTTTATATGGGAGTTTACTTCCCGTTTCAGTTGAGTAGCCAGCCTAAAGAGCAATATTTTAAGCTCCCATAAAAGTTGACTTTTACTATACGCAAAGAATTTATTCGTTTGATTTAATATTATTGAGTTTATTCTTATTTTTACGGGTTATCTACTGAATTTACATGGCTCTATTCTTGTATGAAATCTAAGCAGAAATCTTCCAAGCATTGTTCTGATTTATATTGCATTTTTCGTGGTCTTTTTTGCTATTTTTCTTCATTGGAAAAAAAAAAGATTCTGGAATTAATTGTCGCTTAAAATCAATCAGTTGATCAATTAATTTATAATTAGTTTAAATGTACAACCTGACACCCAATCAGAAGCGTAGGGAGGGGGTACAAGGGGGCAGCCGCCTCGGGCGCCAAATCATATTTAAATTTTTATCAAGGTATTTTGATTGAGTCGGGTTGGATGGGGCGGCATTTCCTGCATTGTGCCATATCATACATACAAAAATGAATAGTTATATTGTTCCAGAGGTATCCTGTAAAAATTGCCCAAGACCACAACCATTTAGATCTCTGAAGATTTTCATGATCATAAAAGAGCTTCGCACACTGGTTCCGAATTTTTAAAATTTAATCGTGGGGTTAGAAATAAGTTCATATATTTTTCTTTGAAACATCTCGAAAAATTTAGATTGAAGGTAAGTTTTGTGCATTTTTTCTAAAAAAGCCCTAATACTAATGGTGGACAAATAAAGACAATTTTTGTGGATGGTGGTTATAATTTAAAATAAGCTTACATCACATCTTTTTAGTTCCATTTGAATCCCAGGTTAATATCGTTCTCGAACTTGATCTCACTCATATCTCAGTCAATATGCATGCCAAATTTCGTCAGAATAGCTTAACTTCTTCGATAAAAACACTGCACACAAACAGTCAGGCGAGCATGACTTCATCAGTTCTCCCGGCAACACTTATCATATTTATTGTGTGGACTATTCGGAAGTGAAAACTTTTTTCACAGAAGGCCAATTCCATGAAAACGGTCCCAACAGTCACTCACCTTTTTTAAGTTTAGCTGACATTTAAAAAAAAAAGTACCTATATGATTCTGAAGGAATCAAAATTTTGAAAACGTTTAACAATATTTAAGGCTGTCACGGGTTTCACGGGCGGGACCGTTTCTCGTGGAATTACGCAAAACCTAAAAAATAAGCCAATAAATACTGTTTAGCTTTTTATCATTTAATATTCTAAGTTTATTCTAAAATTAAAAGAGGCAATACGAAAATCCAAGTAGGTACTCTCAAACACGACCAAAAATCATTTGATATATTTCTCCATAAACTTCTTATGAAATTCGGAGCGCAGTGAATCGTTGATGAAATGCGATTTCTTTTCAGGTTCAGTACGAGCACAGTTTTTGAAGACAACGTCATCATCCCAGCGTCGTTTGACTTTAAGATCCGCCTTCCCGGCAGTAGCACCACTGCCGGCTGAGTATGAAATCAGCGGATTGCCAGAAAGAATATTTTCCATGCGTATGCGTTCTTCTTCTTGTTTCTTCTCTTGTTCCTTGCGTGCCGTGTCCTGTAGTCGCTCCTGTTTGATCTTATTTAACTCAGCTAACAAAGCCGCCGTATCGTCTTCATCCGAATCGGAATCGCTGTCGGAACTATCATTGTCCACTGGGTCGTCAGCGTCTAAGTTTGCTGGAGCAGCAGGCTGATCCAGCTTTAATCTTTTACTGCTGCCTCCACTGCTGGCATTATTTGCTTCTATCGCTTTTCGTACAATTGACGGTAGACTCTTGTTTGGGCGCACTTCACGCTCGCGGTCTTCGAGTTCTTTGCGGAAGTCACGGCTACGTAGTTCTTCGCTTGTTCCTTGTCCAGTTTCTCTGAAATATTAAGGTATAATGTTTAATTATTTGAATAATAACACGCAATTACATAGAAAGAACGATATACGGAGTGAGTATGATTCATATTGCGATCTTCAAAAGTGACATAACTCAAATTGTAAAGTTTTCCGTAGAAAGTCGATTATTTCTTCACATTCGCAAGTTATCCAATAATTATAAATTTAATATCATTCTTCATAAGGAACGAAATGCATAATTTCTATGAACTTCCTGACAGTGTTGTTTATTTAACGAAAAGATCGAATAAAACATGAAATATATTTTTTGAGTTGCGTCACTTTTGTTCGGCTCACCTGTATTTCAGTTTTGTGTGTCCAGGAAGATCTCTGCTCGAATATTGCTTACTAAGTGCACTCAGATCTTTTTCTCCGCGTCCACTACCTCCACGCGCTGGGTCGAATGTGGGACGAGCTGCAGTGGTCATTTTTTGCTGGAAGCTTCTTCAAATATCTTTTGTTTTGATTGAATAAACGTTTTCCGTAAATTACTGCTTGGCTTATCATCAGAACGTGACAGTTAGGTATGTGGTTAGAGTATGGATGTAGCGGCGATGCTGCGAATTTATCGGTTTTTGAATATCGATTCTTCTTGTTTTTACCTATACTGCGTTTGTACGTACGCCTTAGGGCATGGGTACAATAGTCAGAGAGTAATTCGTGAGTGGGAGAGAGTGAGAGACAAATATAGAGGGAGAGCGAGGGAGATCCGCCAGCGCTGTTTATTTCAATCATAGAAAACTAAAGCATTCCATAAAAATACCCTTCCGCTTTTGCATTAACTGCATTGATTATAATATAAAAATATATCCGAGTTGGACACTATATCGCTTTGCAATGAAACATGGTACAAACTCAAATCAATGTTTTCGTATTTGTGCTACCACTTCGTGTCATTTTCAGTCAGGTAGCACGAAAAAGTTGTGTTAAACTTCCTTTGGATTTTCGTATAAGGGCCCTTTATACGGTTATATATGCTCACGAACTTAGCATGATGCAAAGTGTGTCATATAAAAACATATTGCGTTTACATGGACGAACATGTCATAAAACTTCATTTCGTTCCAATAATCAGCGAGAAAAGATGGCACGCGCATATATTAGATATATACTGTGTGCATGATGCAGCCATTTTCATTATAAAGCTTGTTCGTCACACCGACAGAAAAATCAAAAGTTTTTGAAAACTGGCGAGCATGTTGTAGAACTTGCTTTTTTGCGTTTACACACTAATACTTTTCATCATAGCCAATATATCCATGAACATATATGACCGTATAAAGGGCCCTATAAGCTCGCCGGTCACACTTATGAAACATGTTTCGAAAAACATCCCATTTGAATACATGAGAAAGAAAGAGAAACAAAGATTGTGTCAGAACATTCAACAAACAACCGCCTCTTTACTTTGCACGTCTTTCTCTATTCACAAATTGTTTCAAATCATGTTTTCATACGTGTGGCCGGCGAGAAACGGAGACTTCACTACTCGCGATTAATTTTTAATTCCGATTAGCTGCCGTATTAACGTAGTAAAAGAAGAAAACTAAATAGCTCAGATTAAGTGAGGGAAATCCGGGGGTCAGCCAAGCAATGCAAAAAAGAGGCAAAAAGTTAATTTGCAGTATATCTTTATTAAATTGAATAAATAAGAGATGATCTTGCGTTCTGTTTGTCGGTGATTACGTAGCAGTATATATAACGCGTGAGAGAGTGATCTTTTGCTTAAAGTAGCTGTAAGACAACTGAGATGATTTTAACCCTTTCGTGCCCAATATTGCATATAAGCAACATTCGAACGTCCTCCTTCTTTTTGCAGCTACGCCTATGTGATGCAGAAAATTTTTTTAATTTTAATAAAGTGCCGTCGATTAATTGTCTAATGTCATGTTCAGACGGCACCATGAATTACGTAATTCGCCCCTCATTCGTAATTCACAGCCGAATCACGTTGTGAATAACGTAATTCGCCATATAAAATTTGACAAGCTGAACAACCTCATTCGAACGTAATTCACTTTGAATTACGATCCGAATTACGATAAAATCAGTGCCTTCCCTAAATTTTATCGGAATTTATCGAAACTAGAAGAAGGAATCAGCAAGAAAAGAAATACTCCCAGGCAGAATTTATTGCATTCATGACATAAGAGATCAATTAGTGCTCTTTCCAATGTCATTCTTGTACAAAATATCATGAAAATAAGAGCTGGCTACAACAGACCATTCTTCAAAAGAAATTTTCATGGTCAAAAGAATTTTTTACTTATATTGAGACAGTTTCATTACATTGGAATTGGTGAAATTTTCGACTGGGTTGTTGCTTTTCACACAAAACGTCAAAAACGAATTACGAATCTTTCGTCTGAACGGGTTAATTCGCATTTGTAATTCATGGAGCCAATTACTTAATTCATAATGCCGTCTGAACATGACATAAGAAAAGAATACGTTACAATTTTTCAAAGAGAATCCTTTTATTTCAAATTTGTTTGCCGTAGAGTGTGGACATGTAGAAAATAGTTAAAATTTTGAATATTTTCAAAGGTAATGACTTTATAGTAATTGGTTATTTTGATTAAAAATAATTTTGATTACTATTCATTTTTGCAGACTTGAAGCGCAAATATAACAAAAAATGAGGAAAAATAAAATTTTTGTAATTTTGTTGGTTGTTCAAAAAGTTATAGGCCTTTTTCTGTTTGGAGATAATTTATTTCAGCACCAATATGATGGATCAAAACAACTCAAAGCTTCGCCTGGTTCAACAACTCACCATCACCTTTCGTTTTGAGTCGAAAATAATGGTATTAGACAGCAGGTTAAAATTCGGGGCTGAGAGGGTTAAGACCTTGCTTGGCGCTATGACTCTCGCTGTTAGTACAACATGTTGCGAAAGTCACGGTTGCGCCTTTTGATGGCCAAGTCTTCAGGTAGAAACACTCACGCACTGCGCCACAGTGCCATCTGTCACATAGAAATCAAAATGTATGAAAATTTATGAAAGCAGACACTCAAAAAATTAGCATGGCATAGCGTTCTAAAGATTTTAGATTTCTATGCTAATTTGACAGCTGTAGTGCTGCCATTGTTTGGAGACTTGCACTGAAACTTGCATTGTTTGGAGAGCTGCCCTTTCTAGTTCATTTTCATAATATTTTGCTGTGCGTCACTGTTTACTACAAATTTTCTCTATGCCATGCCATGCGCCGCAGTGCGTGAGTGTTTCTACCTTTATACAGATTGAGAGGTTAATTGGCCGTCCACATTAACATTTTCCCCCCTTGCAATGCTACTGCAACCAACCTCCAACAAACCGTCACGGAGGATTTTGTTTTACTTCAATCTGTAATTAAATAAGGGACAGTTTATCTCAGATTACAGAATATTATTCTTAAGAGAGTGATTTCAGAAGTCAATTTATATGCCTGCCACACGTAGATCGAAATTGCTTAATATCAGAACAAAATTGAAATTGCCTCAATTTCAAATGTCAAATTTGTTCTGAAATTTTTTGAAATTGCTCAATTTCGATCTACGTGTGGCAGGCATATTAATTCAATTCAATTCAAGGTTGTTTTTTGTTTTTTATCCAAAAACAACAAAACGCTGCTCTCTCTATCCGTTACTACGTCATAGCTAAAAAAAAGTGATATCCAAGTGGCGCAACCTTGTTTTCTTCTCTCACGGCGGTACCAGCTGTTAAGGGTCATGTTTCGCGCTTTTTTTTTTTGTTAACGAAGTGTCGTTTAAACTTTTAAGCCGTCTTTAAATGCTGTTTCATATATAACTCATTAAAATGCAAAGTTTTGTCCAAGATCATAGTGTTCTCTCTGTTGTACCGCAAAGGGAATTTCCAGGGAACATTAGTTTGGTAAGTATGAACCAATAGAGATTGTGAAGTCACTGAATGAAACCAATCTTACAGAGCGATCCTTACCCTAAAATTAATCTGACGTCCGAGATTCACAACATTCCTTGTGGACGCAATACCACCTTTCAATTTGACACATGCACCAGTGTCTTGCGGCCAGTAAATGAAGGGTCATTGAAACGCATATTTCGCACATACTTCGAATCCGGAATCATCGAAGCATTGAATGTAGCAAGAGACATTAAAACTGAGTCCAATCATTTCATCATTTCCGTAGCCGAATACACCCATCGAACTCTGCAATACTTAAATAAATTGAAAGAGAAACTTTTTATGCGCAAATATGGTTTGGAACACATCGCCGAATATGCAGAAACCAGGTAAAAAAAATTGATTTAAATCTCTTTTTTTTTGTATTTTAAGTTCAGTTGGTGAAGTATAATTGATGAACTTTTATTATTAAGAGACTGGAATCGTTCGTTTGTACGCTGTATGGCATGGCATCCTCATGTTTTTAAAATTGCAATAGCCGGATCCGATGACATTATACGAATTTACACGGATGACCTTATTCAAAATCCAAATGTTTTGAAGGTTAGTGTCCAAAAGCTCTAATCATATATTCCTTTGACCAACAAAGATCACTCTATGGTTATTTTTCATTCCATTAGAGCATGTTACAAAAATCTATAACATCAATGGCATGGCGACCCTTGACTGTTGGCGAATTAGCGGTAGGATGCGCAAAAGGAGTGTATCTTTGGACAATGGAAAATACCCATAACCATATCACACGAGCGTCACTGCAAGAAACGCTTTTAAGTCAGTAAGTTTCAAAAAATGTAAAGTTTTTAAAAATATTGTTTCTAGTTATGTCTCTCGTTGATAGACCTAATCATTGTCCTGTAACATCGTTAGCTTGGAGTGAAAATGGTACTCTCTTGGCTACAACATCTATAAGTGATTCGAACGTGCTCATTTGGAATGTTGACAAAGGAAAAAATACAGCGTTACGACGCATAGCACCTGCTTGTACGTTTTTGAAATGGTCGCCGGATGATCTCGTCATATTTTGCGCAACAGCCTACAAAGCATTTCGAATTTGGCATATCCAAAACGCGTGTAGCCCAGAGCACTGGATACTTAACGATGGTCGAATTCAGTCGGCTTGTTGGTCGCCCTGTGGAACTGTATTACTATTTGTAACTACGCAAGATTCAAATCTATATCGTTTGCAGTATCGCAAAGAACTTGTGTTTAACAGTAAGTTTTATACATTATATTTGACTTGAATTAACTTCAAAGGCGGTACTGCGTGGCTTATCGATTCGTCCACAGTAATGTACGAATTGTCTTTTAAGCTCACTGCCGAGAATAAGAAGGGAAGTACCTTTCAATTGTAGCTACAGGTAAGCTTACGCGCAAGTTTAGCGTTGAGCTTGTATAATGCTGCACACAGTAATTGATATTCATTTGTTATTGAAATTTTGCTTTATTTTTCAAATATTCTTTAAAAATACTGAAAACTAATTTACTTTACAGCGAATACAATGGAAAAAAGTGTATTCCCTATAGCTGATCTTTCCAAACGCACTGTTGGCACTCATGAAGTTGGCGGAATACCGCAGAGCGTTGTTTGGGATCCACATGGTCGCTTTGTAGCAGTTTCTTTTAAAGACACGGCCTGCATAGCGGTTTTTGCAACTAGCTTACAACTTCATAATCTACACTTGGCCCCAGCTTTCTTTATATCTGGAATCGGAGCGGAATTTCCCGGTTGCATTTGCTTTCAAAGTTGCAATAAATCAAATAAGGAGGCTATATTATCTATTGGCTGGTCTAGTGGTCGTCTCCAATTCTGTCCTTTGGCACACCATTGACCGTTTCTTTTGAAATTATGGCGGCAAGCTCAATATGCTACTACATCAAATACATTTTGTGATGAATAAAAATAATTTTATATTGCCTCTATATCTGGGTACGAGTGGACTTCTTTTATATGACCTTCAAAATAAGTTGAACTGCACATCCATCGGTGTCGCCTTTAAAACGCCGTTAGCTACGGTTCCACTTCTTCATTAGCGCTAGTGAATACCTAATGAGAAGTGGCTCCATTACTTAAGCGGTTAGATGGCTGGAATTCGATAAAAATTTGTCCACATCTTGGAACGTATATTTCGTATGTGCAACGGATTGCAAAGGACGTCTAATGTTAACCCTTTCACCCCTACTGGCACAATACGTCCCAACAGTTTTCAACTCTTCATAACTTCTATCTCGACATCCATATTTCAAATATCAATGGCTGACAATCTATGTGTGAAATTAACATCAGTCGACTCCGTAAGCTGACGTCTATACAATGAACGTTCTCCACACAGAAATATTTCAACTCTTCATAAGCTTCTCGTTCACTTTCAGTTACGGTAATATTTCTTAAAATAAATTTCATATAATCCCAAGTAATTTGGTCCCTGAACAATTCTATGTGGTGAAATTAACATATATATGTGGTGAAAAACATGTATGTTGACAGAATGCTGAAGTGTACCTATATAAAAAGTCATCGAAATTTCCGGTATAGCGCAACTTCGGCCAAAATTACTGTACCCACACTTACTACGTGGTACACCACAACACTCGGCTTATGGCGTGGTTCACACAGTTGAACTTTTTCCACACAATTGCAAACATGTCTAACCTATAAAAAGTCATCGAAATTTCCGGACGTGCTTATAAGTTTTCTGTCGTCTTTTCCATATATTGGCTATTTTGTCCCAATATGGTTTTAAATGGGATATATTGTCCCAATATTATTTTTTAATGGAATTTATTTCCCCAATATATCTATTTTATGGGATTAGAAAAAAATTTTCTGCTTTCTCTTGCTACAATGGGAAATAATGTCCCACCTAAAAACTTTATTGGGATAATATACCCCAGGTAAGGATTACAGACTTTTGATGTACACTAAACATCATATAGACAATATCAACTATCATAGATTGGGCAGTGAATTGCTACTTCTATTTACGAATAGATTTTGCGCAGCAAATAACATAGACATACTTTGGTGATACCTAATTGAAAAATTCATTTTATGGATACCCAAGATTGTGTTACAACTTTGAAAAACCGAAATAAAAGCTCCTGATGACAATATAGTTAATATTCTTCTATTCAGATAAACTATCTGGGATCCATTCTATAACACTATGAATCTTTGATATTAACCAGTTCATGATAAGATTTTCGTTTACTTTCGAAATAAAAAAAGATATGGTAAATTTCTTGTTGAACATTAAAAGCTTGGGTCCGATTTAAAACGATTATGAAACATAATAACGGCTTAGACATTTCAGTTTCCTATGAAAAAGTATAAGATTCAATACATCTTACACTTTGCCATTAAAAATATCAAATAACTTGTATGAATAGAGTGATTCTATAAATCTTACAATGTTACAGAAATAATAACTGCATCAAAGCTATACAATCTTCATATTCACTTAGGAGGTGTTGCTTTGAAATTGGCAACTGATCTAAGGTCGGCAAAAGGGCCGTTCTCAAAGCATTATAATTTTTTTAAATAAACTTAAAATTTTGTTTTTTACTATAGAACTAAAGGTTTTTGAAACTGGAGGAAATTTTTGGTACTTTTTGATTTTTTTGGATACTCTGTTATTCAATACTAATTTAATTGAAAATACTTTGTCTTTTTTCAAGTACAATATAGGAAGGGCACATTAGGTTTAAGAGCTTAACAATAAATAAAAAGATCGCATTGACAGAGAAAATCACATTGCATATCTATTCAAATGAAACTTTTTAAATAATCACTTTTTGGTTTCACTTATATAAATTGTTCCACAGTTTCATTGCAAATTGGCATTAAAATTTTAACTATATATTTATTTAAATATCGCCATAAAAGTATCCAAGCGCGTTTGCCGCTTTGATGCGTACAAAATGGTTATCATCCTTTAGCAATAAAGCAATCTTGTGGCCCACAGACTCAGTTTGCGTATTGCGCTCAGAAAGGTAGTTGTTAAGTATACCTGAAATCACATCAAGTTACATATGAAAATTTTCTTTTTAACCCTTTGAGACGCGGCGTGACTTATAAGGGACAAGAGGCTTATCAGATTTTAATGCTATCGGTTTGGGAGTGTGTCTGAAAGGGTTAAATGAAGTTAAATGCTTTTTATGGTTTTCATTAGTGATGCCACGAATATTCGGCCACTATTCGGTATTCGGCCTATTCGGCGTCATTTTTCAGTATTCGGTATTCGGCCGAATAGTTAAAATATTCGGCCGAATACCGAATAGTAGAAATAACTTATTAAAAAAATCAACACTAACTACAAATTAAATTTTTCTCACAATAACGTAAAAAAATTTAATTAACGGAACTAAAAATACAGCAGATTTGCATTTTATTCTTTAGAAATATTAAACGTACGCTAGCTTCTTCTAAATTTTCTTCGAAACATTATAAACAGTGGGCAAATTTTTCAGCGGCAGCTTTTGCCTTGACTCCAGCTAGTCGCGAGGAGGCCCAAGCTGTCTTTGCTACGTGCGAATATTCGGTTGCCGAATATTCGTTATTCGGCCGAGAGGTTGACCGAATATTCGGTATTCGGCCAAATTCACTATTCGGGGCATCATGTTTTCATAGAGATTCCTACAGGGTTTAATAAGTTTTGCGGTTCGATAAGAAAAGCACATTTTTATGGTTTGAAATACACCTTATAGTTCAGTATTGTGGACCAGTTTGGAATCAGACCCAAACTAGACTAGTTTTAATCAGTTTTTTGGAAAAATTTTATCCCAAAATTTGTAGAGTTTTTCACTTATTCTATATATAAACGTTCATCGAAATCGGACGTCATGAATTTTTCGAATTTTTTGGGTTTTTGGTCCAGAACTCTCTGAACTTCCTCTAACCCCGTAAATTTTTTTTTTTTTGGGTTAATGTCTTTTAATTTCTCAATATACCACTGTGGCAAATATAACTATTATCAAAGCATTCTTTCTCTCGACAAGCCCCTTATGTTACTCCAAAAATACAGCCATGAACACATAAATAGCACAAAATGGAAGTTGATTTTATTTGTGAATTTCTTGCTACATAAAACGTAATAGTTGCAACTTTTTCGTTATCCACTGTAGTTTTGGAACATCTAGCTTCTGATGAACTAGATTTTGTACCGGTATCACTGCATTGTTTTTGTAAATTGTTTTTTTGTTAAATTAGTATGTTTTTGCTTGGACAGTAAAATAGCACAACCTACTTAAAACAGCCTTGAAATTTTTTCCTTATTCCCAAATTTGTTTCTTTTGGTGAATTTTTGTATCTAACTGCTTTTCAAACATTTTGGAAAATAAAAATATATCTGTAACTGATTGTATGACAGAGAAAAGGCGAAACTTTTCCACATAACTTATTGATGACTAAAAGTCTACTGAAATTGCCCAAATGTAAACCGATCACGAAAACTGGCTTATAAATCCACTAAATCCTTCATAAAGAACATATATCTGGTTGACTGAAACAAGAAGAAGGAGCTTTGTGGGAGGAAAACAGATAAAACTGTAGATAGGGCTATTATCCAAAAGGCAAAGAAAGATATTTTTGTGTCATTTCGTGACAATGCGAATGAAATTAACTCTGAATTCGTACTAAACTTATCAAACAGGTTTGTCCCAAGACCCTATGCGAAGTAATATTGGCTGGACGCACGATCTGGAAGAAGAGGCACCTATCCAAAACAAACATTGCCATGCATTCAGTTTGTGCTAACACATGTTTCTTAAGTTAGCTCTACCTGGGGAAAATACTAAGGAGTGGTGAAGAAGAAGTGAAGAAGACACCATTTTTCTTCTGTTTTACTACTTCACAGCATTTTTTTCCGAGGTAAAGCTAACTTTTGATACATTAGTGCTAACGAGAAATTAATGCATGGCAATATTTTTTTAGGTAGGGCCGGATTCCCCCTAAATTGTGCTTCCAGCCAACTTATCTACCCATAAGAGTCTTCAGACAAATCTGTTTGATAAATTTGGTCAGAATTCGGAGTTGATTTCATTCGCATTATCGCGATATGGCCTGAAAGGATTGTTCTTTGACTCTCGGATAACAGCCGTATCAACGGTTTTATCTATTTCCTCCCACATAGCTTACATTTTTTGTTTCAGTTTAGAAGATATAGACCCATTATTAATGAAAAAAGTCGTTATAAGCCAATTTTCGCGACCGGCTCCATATTTTGGCAATTTCAGCCGACTTTTTGCCACCAATAAAGATGGTGGAAAAATTTCACCTTTTCTCTGTCATAAAATATTTTCCAGATATAATTTTATTTTCCAATAAGTTTGAAAAGCAGTTAAATACAAAAATTTACCAAAATAAACAAATTTGGGAATAAGGAAAAAATTTCAAGGCTATTTTAAGTAGGTTCTGCTATATTTACTGTCCAAGCAAAAACATACTAATTTAACAAAAAAAACGATTTACAAAAACAATGCAACGTGATACCGGTACAAAATCTAGTTCATCAGAAGCTAGATGTTCCAAAGCTACAGTGGATAACGAAAAAGTTGCAACTATTACGTTTTATATATACAAGAAATTCACAAATAAAATCAACTTCCATTTTGTGCTATTTATGTGTTCATGGCTGTATATAAGTATAATATTTTTTTTATATAAAGGTTCTAGTATACAAAAAAAAAAAACACTTTTTCAATAAATATTCAATAAGAAATTTTTAAAGAACACATCTTACCAATTACAATCGCAGCACTCCCACGTACTTCAGGCCAGGAGCTTCTCAATTTCGGTATACATGAGTCAATGAAATCTTGAATATGGTCAAGAAGTTCGGTCGACTAGATTTGTAAATAAAGGACTTTAATGTAGCATTTCGGATACAAATAAAATACTAAATGTCTTACAATAACTTTCACAAAATCCACCACGAAGGCGTTATAGTTTAATTGCCCATGATCGATCAGATGTCGTTGTGCCATTTCGTTTACTTTTTGTGCACCAATCAAGCTGCAAACTTTCCGCAGTGTTCCCTTACATGCCTATCAATTATATTCGGTTAACGAAAGTACATCCTATATTTCAAAATGATTAAAGTTTCTTTTCTTACTCTTATAATAGGTGCCTCGCCTTCACTTAGGTGCAGTATTAGTGGAAAGAAATTAGCAAATAATTGCTCTCTCAATGCTTCCGTTGAAGAATTCGGTGATACGGCGCCATCGTTTAGAGCCATTTTGGACTCACAAAGATCTCCAAAAAGTATAATAGCTGCCTCGCGTATTTCAACTGAATAATTACTAAAGAATGGACGTATACGAATAGCCAGTGAAACATGAAATGACTCGACTCGATCACTGGGCAAAGCTTGCAATATACGCGATAGACCACGCATGCTCTCAAGTGGAATATTAATGAGACAGTCGCTGCAAAGTATGTAAAATAATTGGATAAAATTAAATTAAAAAAGACTATCTAGTTATAATTACCCAGGAGTGTCATCGATGCCCTTTAAAAGAGACGTAATCGCTATTTCTGTGTATTTCTCAATATCGTGTTCAGTCAAGTGGCCCACGAATCCAAGACCTTGTATACACAAACCACGTACAATTGCATTAGGATCACTTAACGCTGAACTTAAGTGAAACATTATAACAGAGGATATTTCTCCATAAGGTTTTTGTGGAACCAAACGTGAAAATAGTCCAATAGCTGCTACACGTTGTCCATCATAAGGGGATGCGACATATTTACTCAGCGCTGTTATCACCTGCTTCATATTGCTCGAGCCTATTTGCAGCTGATTAACCAAACCGATCGCCATCGGAGTCAGTAGTTCAATGTAGTTTTTTAAGTCTGTGCTAGCAGCGAGATGCGTATGTACAGTTAGGACCGTTGAGATTTGTTCCATTTCAAGATTGTTTAGAAATGCTTGGAATGTCTCGAGCACAATCTGGCATGGATTTACTTTAATTGCGTCTTTATTGGGTATAAAGCCGAACTTCGATTTATTCGCTGTTCCATTGTTGGCATTATTTGAGGAGTTGCCCATCGTCGGAGAATTGCTTCGCAATCCGGTATGCATCGGTGGGGCTAGATTGGTATATGTCGCAAGTGAGGTTAAAAGCATTGTAAAAAGTTCCGGGAATTTCTTTTTAAGTTCCTGTGGAATAAAAAAAAATTATTCGTGAACTGGAATGTTCAAGTTTGGGACTTTGAACTATAGTATTTTTTTTTTACCTCGCATATATCTTTACACGACATCATTTCACGCAATGCGCAAAATATTGCAAAGGGATGCACACTTGCGATTTTCTGACGCTCAGTTACTGGCTCATTTGGTTCGTAGAGGCAAGAAGCTGATAATATTTGCAAAAAGTTATCCAAAACGTTGCCCGTTAGTTCGCTGTCCATGCATAAAAGATTCCAATACTCTACGATGTTCCTTCATGGAAAAGCGTTCGAATATGAGGTCAGTTAAAATTGAGATATATTTAGGTATTTATTTTCATTTTTACTTACTCTTCATAAGGGAGCTTTTGTGATAAAATTTCAGCGCATACTAACTTCGGGTGATGCTTCGTCAGAGCCACCAATGCCTTTAGAACACCAGACTTTGCACGATTTACTTCACATGTACGAATGGCCTTGAATAGAATTGAATTTATAAATTGTGAAAAAGAAATTCTTTTAAGTAAGCGTGATAAGCGGCTGTCCATTAATTACGTCAACAAAACTCACCAAATCGGCAAATCGGGTGCGAAAAAGTCTCACTGAAACTAAACTTAGAGGGGAGAGGGGGTTCAAAGCTGGAGAAAATATGTTGACGTAATTAATGGATGTCACCTAATTAGCTGTCCATTAATAACGTAAGATTTTTATACCTGTTTCCACGTTCGCGTCTTAAGTCTTTGCGCAGACATTTCTCTTATAAAAAGCGAGAGAGATAGAGCAAAAACTTAAGACGCGAACGTGAAAACAGTAATAAAAATTTTACTCAATTAATGGACAGCCCCTAAACAAAAAATGTCTGAAAATATGAATATTTGGAGACAACTTACCATAAGGCTTTCTTTTATAAGATCCGGTATAGCATGGAATAGTTCTGAACCCTTTTGTTGTATAAAAAACTTTAAGACCACTGATGCACCGATTGCTGAACTTTGTTCTGGATCCTGTATTCCTTGTAAAAGCGTCTTACTGTGTTCAAAAAAAAAAAAAAAAAAAAAAAATTGAAAATGTTTTTTTTTTTAAATCTTTTTTCTGGGGCCAATTGCGACTCGAAATAAGCTATCGAATCGCAATATAGAGTAAGGCCCCAGTTCCTCCTAAATCAACGAAAACTCACCTAAATTGTAAATATTGAAAGTTTGACATACGATTTGCAATGATCCTAGCAATATCACCGGCCAGAGTGTATATCATCTTCGGGTCATCGGTCGTAATATTTTCCTTTACCGTTTCAATTTCTTTAATCCAATCGGTCTCGCTATCCGCAATGGTCAGCGTATCATAAATACAAGAAATTTCTAGGGTCTTTTGTAGTATATCGACAGAAACCTGACGCACAGTGCCATTGGTGTCTATGCAGCGAGGTACAATTTTACCGAGCATTTGTCCAGTTTGATTGAATTTTGATGGAGCTTCGCAGCCGAGTTTCATCGATTTTATGTATATGTCTAAGGTGTTGTTGAACACGTGACTGGCACAGATTCGAACCTCCGAGTTACGATCACGCGTCCAGTCGTCCAAAATAGCAATGATCAAGTCTAGCGTTGACGGTGACGGTTCCATTTCTATAATCACTTTCACTAGCGCATTCAGCTCAGGCAATGACTCGTTCAGATGCTTTGCCAAATAGCTATTGCGTTCATCTTCTTCCAGCGAGTCGAATTTGTTTTTTAAATTCTGGGCGCAGGAGAAAAAGTTCTTGCAGCCGATTTCAAAAATAACCCCACCATCGACCGACTCGGTGGCATCGTCACCACCAATACGTATAAAATCGGTGCCCAGTTTTAAAATGGTGGGTAAGAGCGGCAAATCATCGAATGGTGCTTCGATCGGTATGCTAAATACCGCCTCCATAATTTGCTTGCGATACTTCAGCGGTGAGGACAGTTCATCTTTTGTGGCAATGATTTGATTGCATATGCTCAGCAAGGTTTTAAGTATGGCGGACATCATTGTTTGGTCTTTGGCATTTGTTAGCTGTACAATTAGGAAATTTAGTATCGTGTCATCGAGATTTTGCAATGACTGCAACGGATCGCATTCATCCATAATGTGACCGAATGCTTTGATTACCAATAGATTGGTCTTATAGTTCTCGTATTCCTTGTGTGTATCTTTGATGAAGTGTAAATTACTGAAAAATCCCGTTGAATGTTTCCGTCCGCCAATGTGTGCCAGTTCGGCTAATTTCTTAACCAGATGTGTTAAATGATTACGTGAGATGTAACCCAAAGCCATCGAACAGGGCGCAATCTTCCGCTCGTAGTCTGCGTATTTTGTATGTTTATCGAGTCGTTCTTGTCTGGCCGATGTAACGATCAGTTCTATTTTCGAGTGCACTATTTGAATATCGGTGACGAGGCAAACCGTCAAAGCCATGGATTTGAGCAGCATGCCACGTTCGTCACTTAGTGCTGGTATAACGAATTCATTATGGGGTATACTGATGGGGTACATCATTAACTGGTCTGACATAACGTTGCACAAACGTTCTGCGAATTTCTCATCGTATGAGTTTAGGAATTCCACTGATTCTGTGATGAAACGGAAAAGCTTTGAATAGAACAATGTCTCCTTGTTAATGTTCAATAGCAGTTCCGAAATACGCTTATCCCACAGTGTGCCTAGTTCGGGATTTAAATGCGGATAATAATACTTGAGAAAGGATAGAATATTCGTGGCACGTTTGATGCAATGATAGTTTCCAAGCAGTGCTAGACAACGTGTGAATATCGTCTCGGCACTGGGTACTATAATCTTGCCACCCTTAATATTTGTATTCGTTTTTAGGTTAAGTGGATCGGCGCTGGTCTGATCGGGGCTCTCTTCTTTTGTATCTTCTTCCACGGGCTCAAATTCAATGTTCGGTGATTTAGCGAAGAGACTTGAAAGACATTTGGCCAGATTCGAACAGACGTCCGTATAGTCGAGAAGCATAAAGTAATTGAGTAGTTCTCGCTTTAGCAATTCGTCCATAGTTCCGACCGTTGATGAGAGCATGAAAAGCGAATTTTCACACGAGAGCACAAAATTCGCGTGCTCTTCCAATGTTCCATGCTCTTGGTTAACCTTACTGTACTTGCAGCTGTAACGCACAATAAACCAAACGAATTCCTTTTCTTTGATTAACGACTTTTGTGCCAAGGCTACAATTGTTTTGAGGATTTGCATTTTCATCTTTACACCCTTCTCGACCATTATCATTTGTTTCAGGCATTCGATGAAGCCGTGCAATTTGATCTCGTCCACGACCGTTGAGCTATTCAACAGATGAGTCAATATAATCAGCGATTTGACGCGTTCTCTCTCGCTGTTGTTTCGCAAGTGTATTAGCAGCGTGTCCATAATTTTCCTTGCGTATACACCCGCCAATAAATTGAAGCAGCGCAGCACTTCGTAATGTCCCTTCACTGTCTGTGGCTTTTCGTAGTCCGGATAAACGCAAACAAGATCAAAGAGATTCGATATCAATTGCTCGATTACGGTGTCGATCACGCTTGACTCGAGAGCTATATTGGTCTTGAGCACGGAGCAAAGGAATTGCGTAACGGAGTTACGTTCAATCGATCGCCGGTAGAGAGCTAAAATTTGCGGTACGAGCCGCGGTGTCTGATCTTGTACTTTATCAGCGGGCAGCAGTGGGTATAAAGACGACAGCGCTTGTAAGATTTCAACGCAGACCTTGAGCTCGCGTGTTTGTAGCCATTGATTAAAAAGCACATCGTATGCCACTGATATTTCAGTAGAACAATCAGGCACTTGAATCTCGGCTACAGTTTCGGATTCACCATTTTGTTGTTCATTCGGAATGTTCGTGTTCTTATGAACTTCTGAATATTCTAGGAGAGCTTCACTGAAACGTCCCATAGCTGAAAGAAAATGTTATTTGGAGACTCTCAAAAACCCTGTGTGATAATACGCCGCCTAAACGCTGACCCAAACGGTCAATATGATGTGAATACAGTTTTAGAACTCACCGTAGGCATGTGCCTGCTTGATGTGATCCTGTTTAATACTGCCCAGATTGGGTAATAAAGAGGCAAAGATTGGTTTTATGAATGGCACAACACCAACAACATTCGCCGTAGCTATGGTTCCCAGACATTGCATTACCATAAAATGGGCAACACTACCCTCTTTAGTATGCGCCATCAGGGCTTCCATAACCATTTTACAGTTTTCGGTGCGACCAATGGCAACCAGTATAGCCAAGGCATAATTCTGTATATTGGGAACATGATCTGTCGAACGTGTTAGCTCTTCCACGGCAAAGTCAATAAGCTTTTTATGGGCCTCCGGGGGAATGACAGCATCGGAGCTGACGACGCGTTCGATTACTCTGAAAAATAGGACATCGAAATTTAGGTTTAAGAACGCTCCCTCTATTTTTCACCGATCAATTGCTTACTTGAGCAGGATGGTAAGCACCGGCTCGGATATTTTTGAATTCTTTTCTCGGTAATCCATTAAAATTTCTGTGAATCGAAGTGGATGCGTCTGGCATATTTTGATCAAAGACGTCTGTATTGCCAGGCGAACTGTATCATCCTTATCTGTCAGACCTTCAAAAAGATTATGGAGTATGCCTAATTGGAAAAAATTGGGAAAAAAATCTTAAGTATGCTCTGATTTTCTATTTACAACCTGTTTAGTCTAGTCTACTTGAAGGCGACTCAACTAAATTTCATTATCTGATTATGTTTTACAATCGAAACTAGTATATTGTATGATCTTTGACAGTTCGCCCAGTTCTCATACAAGAAGCCCTGCTGATAAGCACTCCCCGCTTAAAAGCACTATTTTTCGTGCATTTTTCACAGTGCTTATATCCAGGGAATACTGTACTTGTTAAGCTAGTTTTAAAACATAATACCGAAATAGCAACTAGTCTTCATATTACAACTAATTTGAGTACCTATGTATATATAGTTGTCATATGTAATCAGGGCATAAGTCTATTCTGAAATAAAAGTGAAACAAAAATAAAGAAGAGTAATCTTACATTATAAATAAGCACTTAAATATAAACACGTAAAAACAACGTAAAGTCGGTCCAGCCCAACTATTATATACCCACCCATTTCCCGAATCTTATGTGACTTAGTGGCCAGCCTTATTTGTATTTTTTTTTTTTTTTTACCAAATCTACATAGGACCTATGTAGGACTGCGTCCATTTTCACTACCTTTTCGTAATTTTTGACCTCTATTTCGAATTTGAAACTTTTACGGCTTCCAACTCTAGAGTTATTTTATTATATAGTTATATTATTAACCATTATACAAGATTGTAGGCTAGTTTACTAGTGTATATGCGGCACGAGCCATTTTTGGGGGCAAGTGAGCCACTATTTTTTATCTACATATGTACAAAACAACAGATACAATGAATAAAATTTCTTCGCATCTTTAAACAGTTTTCTCACACAAATTAATTAGTTATAATGGCATCGGTCGAGCCGGTATTCACATTCCCGTTTTTTTTTTACCAAATCATACATAGGACCTATGTAGGACTGCGTCCATTTTCACTACCTTTTCGTAATTTTGACCTCTATTTCGAATTTGAAACTTTTACGGCTTCCAACTCTAGAGTTATTATTAACAATTATACAAGATTGTAGGGAAGTTTACTAGTGTATATGCGGCACGAGCCATTTTTGGGGGCATGTGAGCCACTATTTTTTATCTACATACATATGTACAAAACAACAGATCAATGAATAAAATTTCTTCGATCTTTAAACAGTTTTCTACACACAAATTCAATTAGTTAAAAGGCATCGGTCAGCGGATCACACCCGTTTTTTTTTTAAATCATTCTTAGGTCTAAAAATCCACGGAATTACATTTACATAAATCTGAATGGTTTAGCTGCTCAATGGTAAAGGGAAAGATCCAAACATAGGCAAAATGCACATATGACCATAACTTAATCGATTGGGTTTTCCAACCTGCGGAGATTAGTTCCAGCTGTCACAAGATACGTACGCAACTAATATACCCTACTGAAGCTCGACATCAAATACACTGATAGCGATGGCCTTCGGATAATGATTACAATTTACTAAATCGAAATACGAAATTAAAGTTATGTCAGCACGGAGGAAAATGTTATTCAAATAATTGAAGGGTATGCACTAAAGGTCAGGATGAACAAGTTTACTTTTTGAATAAGTTTCTCTTCTAATACTTTTGATAGCTTTTAATTTTAAAGTGATTATTTTTGAAAGATTTAAACAGGCTTTGCGGATCTGAAGTCTCTTAGAAGGATGGGTGCCGCTTAAGAAATCTTTGGTTAATCAAAAATGTTGGATGGTTCTCCCACCAGTTCTAAGTTTTTTTTTTTGTTCAGGCATTAATTCAATATTTTTACTTGTCAGTGGGTGGAGTACGCCCAAGGTCACTTACAGTGAAGAGCAGACGGCCCGGTATTCATACAGATATGAGTCGTTTCCGTTTTTGAAAAGGAATGTATAACAGGTTGGCTGATAAGTCCCCGGTCTGACACATAGATGGCGTCGATAGTATTAAATGCATATTATTTTTATATAGTGGCAACCTTCAAATGATTCGTGTCAAAATTTGATGTCTGTAAGTCAATTAGTTTGTGAGATAGAGCGTCTTTTGTGAAGCAACTTTTGTTATTGTGAAAAAAATGGAGAAAAAGGAATTTCGTGTTTTGATAAAATACTGTTTTCTGAAGGGAAAAAATACAGTGGAAGCAAAAACTTGGCTTGATAATGAGTTTCCGGACTCTGCCCCAGGAAAATCAACAATAATTGATTGGTATGCAAAATTCAAGCGTGGTGAAATGAGCACGGAGGACGGTGAACGCAGTGGACGCCCGAAAGAGGTGGTTACCGACGAAAACATCAAAAAAATTCACAAAATGATTTTGAATGACCGTAAAATGAAGTTGATCGAGATAGCAGAGGCCTTAAAGATATCAAAGGAACGTGTTGGTCATATCATTCATCAATATTTGGACATGAAAAAGCTCTGTGCAAAATGGGTGCCGCGCGAGCTCATATTTGACCAAAAACAACAACGTGTTGATGATTCTGAGCGGTGTTTGCAGCTGTTAACTCGCAATACACCCGAGTTTTTGCGTCGATATGTGACAATGGATGAAACATGGCTCTATCACTACACTCCTGAGTCCAATCGACAGTCGGCTGAGTGGACAGCGATCGGTGAACCGTCTCCGAAGCGTGGAAAGACTCAAAAGTCCGCTGGCAAAGTAATGGCCTCTGTTTTTTGGGATGGGCATGGAATAATTTTTATCGATTATCTTGAGAAGGGAAAAACCATCAACAGTGACTATTATATGTCGTTATTGGAGCGTTTGAAGGTCGAAATCGCGGCAAAACGGCCCCATATGAAGAAGAAAAAAGTGTTGTTCCACCAAGACAACGCACCGTGCCACAAGTCATTGAGAACGATGGCAAAAATTCATGAATTAGCCTTCGAATTGCTTCCCCACCCACCGTATTCTCCAGATCTGGCCCCCAGCGACTTTTTCTTGTTCTCAGACCTCAAAAGGATGCTCGCAGGGAAAAAATTTGGCTGCAATGAAGAGGTGATCGCCGAAACTGAGGCCTATTTTGAGGATCTGAAGTCTCTTAGAAGGATGGGTGCTACGCTTAAGAAATCTTTGGTTAATCAACAAATGTTGGAATGGTTCTCTCCAGTTCTAAGTTTTTTTTTTTGTATCAGGCATTAATTGAAGGGATTTTTACTTGTCAGTGGGTGGAGTACGCCCAAGGTCACTTACAGTGAAGAGCAGACGGCCCGGTATTGACAATAACAGATATGTGTCGTTTCTGTTGTTAGACCGGACTTATGAGCCAACCTGTATACATGTCTTTGTCCTTTGGGGCTTATTTCAAGCTGTGGGAAGATTCGATTAACGCTGGTATAATCTATGGTGGCTATTATAAAGTAAGAAATATGATTTAATTCAAAAATTATCTTTACACTCAACACTTTAACTGTGATCTGGAGAATATGGACTGTCTTTCGGTATGTTATTGACACTTAATGAAATCAAACGAAATTTTAAATTATATGGGTATCAGTCGCGAAATCCAGGCTCTGACAAAGGAGCTATTTCGAAATAGATGTACATTGATCTAGACTTGAGACTGGTTTTTGATTTTAATTCCGTGTCAAAAGGGATGTGCTTCTCGTCGAATATTCCCTTGATGGAAATAGTCTTAACCTATGCTGGAGAGCAGCACATTGCTTAAGGCCAGACTATGTCTAATTAAAAAAAAAAAAAGAACAATCTCATGATAATGATAAAAAGTAATCGATGCTTCGATGAAACCATAGAAATAATTAAATTGTCCAACGTGAAGCCACTCAGGCAGAAGCAATAACTTTTTAATAAAATTAAAATGTGTTTTGCCTGCACTTTGGCTCTTCATTTTTCATATCCTCTTCCGTTTTTTTTTGATGTATGCATCAGCGCTGGCATTATTGAATTTATGTTCGGTTTCGATAGAATCTTTTGCACCACAGTCAGCCCATGCAGGTGAAAATTGAAGTGGAAAAATTGAAGGAGCAAATGCTTGTGCATAGAATCATTACCTTCGGTGTTCGTTATTCGCAGAACCTTCATCCGAATACTTTTGATTTTTGGTTTTTCTTTCGTCTTTTTCCATTTACGGCTTTCGATATCGTTTCCCCCCTTGAAACCGTTCAATAATGGCCACACTTTAACAAACACGTCGAAAAACATTGCTTCGATTTTATTTGAATCACGACTGGAAATGAAGGCGGTTTATCATTTCGCTGAAAGCGAATTACAACTGAAAAATTTAAAAATACGACTCGATTCGATTCGAGACAGAAAATCATTTTGAATGCGAAAACATCGCATATACTTGGCATCTGTCTGAAATTCTAGTAGACTGATAAGTATGCAAAGTCGAGCGGGTGCCGTAACGCTTGTGGTTTCCGCTTTGCCGCTGTTCCGCCGTTCCGCTTTTTCATCAACCATCGGGCCGATAACTTCTGATCGTCGTATTTTCGGAGCTTAATTCAGCGATGCTTAACTTTTGGAAAATAATGATGGCTCATTTCTGTAGCTTTAAAATCGAAATTTAAACTTTATTTCAGATTATAAATAATAAAGAATTTAATCACATTCTGCGAGCCGCGGGGGGACTGTCTTCGGACGGTTACGGGCTTGGCGCACCCGCGGCCCCTAGCCAAATCTTCACCCAGCGGAAAAGTATCTCCTGCATGACAATGTCATCAGTGATGTCATCGATGACATACAGGTGACATTGTCATGCATGACATCTTGGAGGACATGTCATCGTGGAGGGATGCTGTTCATGTGCTTGAATCTCATTGGCTATTGAAATTGAAATAAGGTCTTAGCGTCAGTTGAACGTTAGCATGAAGTGGCGTAAATGATGAGTGCTCATAATCCGAAGATCGCGGGTTCGATCCCTGGCTGAGGCGAACAAAAATTGTTAAAAATAGATTTTTAAAAATTTTCGAAATTTTCAAAGAGAGCGCAAAGAAGAGAGTTATCAAACTGGTTTCTATAAATTGACATTTAAAGAGAAAAAGAGCAATGTGCTGCTCTCAAATGCTTTTTTCGCTATCGCACCTCCTAGCATGATATTGTCACCGGTGAAATCACTGTCCAACTCCTGTACAAATGTCATGCTAGGCGTCCTACGAATTGTCACGCATGTGATGTCAGGGTGACATTTCCTGCTGGGAAATTGTGGGCCACAGTGCACGAAGGGTTGACCATACGACCTGCAGCAGGGGCCGGGAACCCCAGAACCGAGTGGTGCGGTTCTTCCTGGTCTTGGGACGGCCGTCTTGTGTGAGTCTCGCTAGAGCTGTGGTAATTATAATGGGTGGATAGCTCTGAAATGCTACCAAGGGTTGCCGACATTGTTAATGCCCACTTTGGAGACAAAATTGGTATGCGCCCAGTAGTTTTACTGGGTCCGCATTTCAGTGCCGTGGAGTGAAGCATCGCGTTTATATACTTCACGTTAATCCCCCCATGAATAATGGTAAAAATCTGCAAATATAACAATTGAAGCCTTGGCATGGGCATTTGGGTGGGTCGATTTTTTTTTTCGAAAAAGCGTATAGCAGAAACGTAAACTAGAAGAAATTCTAAGAAAATTTTGCATGCAAACCTAGGGTCTAAAATGAATTCCCAGCTCGCGCAAATCAACCTAAAAATATTGCTTTTGGGTTTCATGAAACGTTGGTGCCTTTTAACTTATAATCTCGCAAACTCAGGAAAAATATCTCTTAAAGAAAGTCGAAGCTTTATCTAACCAATATCAAAGGACAGGATATTGTTCGGTTCAGAATTCCCTGCACTGAGAGCAAAATATACTGAAGTATTTTTCTCTTTTTAGATGAGTCCGATGGAAAAAGCTTTTCAATGAGGGCGGTTAGCACTTTACAGTTTCGACCGATTGAAGATATTTTTCGTACACGGGACTGCCGGAAGGGGGAGTTCCTAGCATAGCCTCTGTGCTGCAAAACTTACATGTTATTAGCCGAAGAAAAAGCTTATAGTCAATTAAGGGCAGACATGCCGCATTATGATTGTCCTGGACCAAAATTATAGCACTGCGGCGACTCTTATATCAGCTTTGGAAGGTTTTTCTTGACAAAAAAAAATGTAGGGTAACTGAAATAGCTTCCATCACAGGAATGGACGGAATATACGTACCTATGTTTACATATTTGCATTCGAGGAGTATGAAATTTAGAAGAAATGAACTTGAGTTTTGATTTTTGTTTACATCAGAGTTTCTTGATATACACGTTAGTCACGCATCGCCAGCCCTGATCGCGCTCCCATTAAAAATTATTGTACTCAGCGTAAGCAGGGTATATTAGTTTTGTGGGAATCTTGTAAGTAGCTAGAAGCAAACTACGTAGATATAGACAAATTGTATATATATTCTTAATCAGGCTCAAAAACCGAATCGATTCAGATACTTATGTCCGCTCGTCTGTCCGTCCGTTTGTGGTCGGATCTCCTTCCAAACGGCTGAAACAATGACGTCGAAGTTTGGCACACAGGTCTATTGGGCCCCGAGAACGATCCTTAGTGAAAATGGGCGATATCCGCCCACTGCCACGCCCGCTAATGGAGACTTTTCGTAACTTCCGCAATAAAAGGCGTAGAATCGAAAGTTGACAAGCATACAAAGAAGTCCAGGAAAGACAAAAGGAACATTTGACCTAAGGACGAAATGAAATGTGTAGGGGTAAGATTGAGTTGAAATCTTCCGCCCATTGTCAAGCCCACAAACATTTATTGAGTGTAACGTTTCTATACGGAAAGGCAAAATATAATGCGCCAATATTGTCGGGCTTGACCGACTTTAGCTTTATTAATTGCTTTTAATTAAACTACGTGGACGCAATTGCGTAAAGAAATTTTTATAATCGTTCATATAAATCAATAAGAAGCATTGATGGCATTATGTTTGCTTGTTTTTTTTTTTTTTTCTAAGGGCATGTCATCAGGCACGCAGCCGCGGCGGTTTTACGGGTACTGGCTGCGTACTTGACTCAAATATTATCTATGCACATCTGTGTGCGTTCGACTAATGATCGAACTGATTTTTCGAATTAAAAATCAAAGCTTCACATCTTGGAAAATATGACCAAGTGATAAGTTGCGTTGTTTTGTTAAGAAGAATGTTTTTCCGTTTTTCTTTTGGATGAAGTCGGTATATTTTTCTCAATCGGGAATGAAAAAGGCAGAGCTTTTCATATATTTATTGGAAAACGAGATATATTTACCTATGTCCCACAATTGCTCAGTGTCAAAAGAGCGGCAGATGAAATTAAAATGCACCCGAATACAGCCTTAAAGTGCAACGACAGTAAAACCGATGAAAAGATTTTTTTTTTTTTAATATGAGTCTGCCCAGACGGACGCGGCTTTGTACATATCGCACATGTGCTTCAATAGTGTCACAACTAAAAATTTGTCAAATACGGGTTAATGCAAGAAATTTTTTCACAGGTCACCTGTCTACCTAATCGTACAATCATATACTACGTTTAGAGCTCTTATACACGAGCGTGTTTTAACGCGCGTTTTTTCACTCGCGTGTCGACTTGTAGGAAATTCGCGATAACACGCGCGTTAAACACGCTCGTGTATAACAGCTCTTATACGTTAAACCTTATTCACGTATAAGAATATCGCGAATAGTGAAGTCAGCGTTTATACGGCAACCGACATTAGTTGGTTTTAGCGCTACCTGACTGCCAAAACGAAATGAAATGGTAGAACACATGAAAAATATGTAGGTACATGATTTCATAGCATCTGGAATACTTTGACCAATTCGTTTTTCAAAAGCGCTTTTCAGACTCAGATTTAAGTGCTATCCTCTCGGTGCAATTTGATATCCTTTTCGTTTTCCAGCTTATTTGTTTGATTTTTGAACTCAAACTGATCGCCAAAAAGAGAGAAATCATCACATCACATCACGTGTTTATCGTGAATAGTCTCACTATTCACGAATGACTTTCGTGAATAAGCTATTCGTGAATAAGACCGTTTACACGATAAAATTCGCTATTCGCGATATTCTTGTTCGTAAATAAGGCGTACGTATAAACGTAGTAATAGTTGAGTTTTTGTGATTGAAAATCGAAGAAAAAAACAGTTATATCAGTCTCTTCGTCATACAAATGCACCTAGACTGCATCGGATAACCTGAGTTTTTAGAAAAATATCCGCAAATTTTATGCTCAAAAGTGAGGAATGCGTTCGAAACTGATTATTATTTTTAATTTCACACACGTTCGTGTGGCCCGCACGTGTTTTTTTTTTATATTTTAAATTTTCTACGTATTTCCAAAAACCAATCGGAGACGTACGGACGCAAAAAACAGAACTTTTCCTGGAAATTCCCATCGAAGAATATTGAAGAAAAAATCTATAACAAGTGTTTTGAATAAAATATTTCGAGCGAACTGTTTGAAATTGGGCTTCTTTTAATCCACTTGGTTCCCGCTATTTCTCTGTTGTATAAAAATGTTTTTTTTTTGTAATCGTCTTGATAACCTTGATTTTAAAATTAGGCGAAGTTTTAACCCTATATAGCATACGTATCCATATGGGCATTTCCACACGCACGCGGCACTTATGTGAGTAGTTTTAAGTCCCGAATTCAAGAATGCGATAAATGGTACTTAGTCTTGTTTCTCAATAATTTCGTGCAGCTCATGCGTACTTTTATATTTGTCACAATTTCTATGCAGATCCGAAAGCCAATCAGATATATGTATATGGACGCAATAAAAACGTTATTTTTTCAGGAAACACCCGTACATACATACGTTTACCTATGGTTTCTGACATAAAAATAATAAATAAATTAAAAAAGCCCCCCCCGAAACATAAGTAATGTCAGTGCCGTAGCAATTCTGTTTTGCGTGAGGGGGAAAAAATATTTTTCCAATTTGCGTGGGGGGTAAAATTATTTTTTCAATTTTATTCATCGGCAAAAACAAAAATGCGTGGGTGGGGGGGGGCAAACCCCCTCTTGCCCCTATGGTTGCTATGGCACTGAGTAATGTCACATCCAAAGACATGGAACCAATTACAATCAAATCCGCAGTCGATTTAAACTGGCTTCATTTGTTTGCATGAGTTGAATATTTGCAGCAATTCCTGAACTATAGGAAACAAGTCATCATTCCTTATACGCTCGAATATTTTTACGTACGTAATTAACTATTATTTATTTAAAAATTCAGGTGTCCGAATTTGCAGAAAATTTAATGGCATTTTGCTTGAGAAGTGTTTCTCCATGGATTAATACTGAGAAATCGATAAAATGTGTAGCTTAAAACATGGAAGGGGCACCCAGGGTTCTAAATGGCTGCATCGATGGAGCAATTTAAATGCGCACTCTTGTCATTGCTTTGCATGTTTGTTGACAGTTTTCCGCTCAATCGCCCACCTCTATGTCAGCAACAGGTCCCGTAGCGAGCATTTTCAAAAGCAATTATTGCGCAAATATCCGTTTTGTTTGTTTTCCAAGAAAATCCATCATATTTTTGTATATTGTACATATGTATGCAGGAAGTTTAGGATCCTGGCATTTCTGTCTATCAATCAATCTAAAGGGTCTGGCGGGTGCGGCATCATGAAAGGAATTTTTAAAATTTGTTGATTTTTCGATAGGTGCCATCTAAAAACACTGTGGAGACTAGTTTTTAGATTTTTATTTTGAACGGTCCTTGAAATATCCTTGAAAATTCTTTTTCGTTAAGGCTTTTTTAAAATTCTATATCTCAACAACCAATTGAGAGACGATCTAAACAGATTCTGTTAGATAATAACACAAGGAAGCTAAAACATTTTTTTTTTAATTTTTACACTGAGAAAATTTTTTTCACAAAACCAATAAGAAAATTTTGAATATTTTTTTCAGTGTATTCCCAGTTTGACGCCACTCTACAAATTTTTTTTTAAAAGATACCTCTTAGTATTTGCTTTTATTTAAAAAAAAGTTTCATTCAAATTAAATGGCGCAACAGTGAGATATTCAAAAAATTACAAGTGCACATAGATGCTCTAGTACTAATATCCAGTACAAATGTGCGAAAATGATACAAAACACATTACTCATACGGCATGTTTTTAAAAATTTAGTATCTCCAGAAATAATTAAGATAAAAAGATGAAACAAACGGTGACGGTTTGTCAATTAGAATTTTGTTCGCTGACGCAATTAGAAAAAAAGCAAAAAAAATTTAGGTTTTAATAACAGAAATTTTTCTAAATCGGAAGATATTAAAAAATTAGGAAAGAAACTCATAAAATGTGTAGAGATAAGCAATTCGAGAGCGGTACAAGCGAAGCTATCTTCGAGCCCCGTACAATTTTTATGTTGGCTAATACGACATAATTTTATCAAGCGATTTCGGTCTGTGTCTAAAACTTCCTAAGTACTTATGAAATACAAAACTCTAAAATAATAAATATTGAGTAAATAGGTATATATTTAGTTCCAATTTGAATGAGTTGGAAAACTCAATTTTTTCTACTCTTTCACCATTCCAAGATGAAGAACTTTTTCTCTAAACAAGAGGAATACATTTTTATCTTAGTATTTTCTGTTCAACGAAAATAACAATAATTCAATCGTTTGACTTTACAGTAAATAGCGCACGTCTGTCCTAATGATCTAATCCAAGGCAAATAAACTTGATACTTCTAAGGCCGAGTGCATTTAAAGCACTAGATACAGAAGAAAGAGAAACTACCCTGCAGTAATATGGACTGACCCCAGTGTAGCCTTCGGTCAGTCCTCCATGTTAGCAGTACTAGTCCCCTCATAATTTCACTTCTAATGTATTCAACTGACCTGAAGTGAACTGAACTGTCATTGGAGAGGCACTAATCCGCAAAACGGCAGTTCTCTTGGGTCGGTTGTCGTAGTTTTGTCTGGTTTTAGGATAGTCAAATAAGGAAAACAAGAAAGTAATTTCTTATACAGCAGTTTCGCTATAAGTATAAGAAAGTCGATTTTTCCAAGAAATTTCATTTTTATATCCGGTTTTTTCTTATATAAGAACCCGTTTATAAGAAAATTCTTTCTTAGAAAAAAAAAAACCGTTTTTAAGAAAATTTTTTCTTATATAAACTACCGATATTTGAAAATAGGGGTGTTAAATTTCTTATATAAAAACTTTTTCCATACAAAGAGTTTTTGGTTTTGGTAAACAGTTTCTTAAAGGCGGGTTTTTCTTTTATACGAGTTTCTTATATAGCGAAACTACTGTATAGGGTGTCCACGGAATGTTCTGCATTGTTTTAAAACGCGATAGCATATGTCAAGAGCTGTATTTTTTGTTTTTGGACCACTTATCTAAAAGGTACCGTTATTGAGTTATATTACTTTAAAAATACTTATATATGTAATAATTATAAAAGATACTTAAAAACTTTCAAAAAATTTTCATTTTTCTATACAAAATGTGTCCGCTATCGCGTATTAAAATAATGCAAAAAATTCCGTGTACACCCTGTATATATTCTATGTTAATGAAAGTGTCATTTACAGACTACCCTTAAACCAACCCATTTATTACCGACCGCCGGCTACCCGAATTCGATGGAGCGAACTGCCATAATATAACCGGTAGGATTTGGACCGGTCAAAGGCGAGTCCTTCTTAGGTAATTGACCGGCTCATTACTGCAGGGTAAGTACGATGTACGAAGGTGGTGATGACAACGAAGATAAAAGACTTTTAAATTCAATCAAAAATCGATCATATTTTTGTAGATCTTTTAAGAACCAAGCCATTTAAAGTCGAGGTAAAGCACAATTTAAGCCTTACAAAACACCCATAAAAACCCCATTCAAAAATTTGCTTAGTATTAAATTTATGAGTTTTCAAGCACTTCTAACCGATGAGTCATTTTTTCAAGTTCTGGCGACGCATTGATAAGGAAAGTACGGTTGTTTTTTTTTTTGTTAAAACTGTTTACATTTCAGAATATATACATATATATTTTATTTTATTAAATTTTTATTTTTATTTAAATATATATATAGGGGCGTTTGTGTGGAAAAATGGTGGATGATACAACAATTCATGGAATCAATGCGATTCATTGAACTTAAATTCACTGATTGGACGCATGTTCAGAAGTGTCTCGGGAATATTTTCGAGCTTAAATGCGAAAATTCCATAAGCTGTGTACTCAGGTGATTGATGCAAGCTCTTGGATTTTCTTTAATTATCCGTTCAGTCGCTTTGCCTACGCCTGAAAGCACATCGCTCTTAGGCGTTCATATTGGGGGGAAAATTGTGCCTGGTGTGATGCAAAACACCAACTTCGAAAGGTACTTAAGAGCACTTATCGTCCTGGCATATGTATATGTATAGCACTTTATCTCCTTAGAATCCCTGCAGGAAATGACAGTAGTGAATCCCCTGCAGGAAATGACAGTAGTGAATCTATACTCTTTTTCTACTGTCCGCGTCAACAATTAACATTGCTTGTCATTGCAAAACCACCAATAGTGGAGACAAACAATAGACATGCTATTGACGAGGGAACCATTATGAAGGCATTTATTTTAGTACGTCAATAGCAAGAGCCATTCGTGTGCTTATGGTAGCTCAATGCGTTGAGTGCTTGCCTTGAGCTCTGAAGATCGCGGGTTCAAATCTCTTTTTTTTTGTTTGTTTATTTTTTTTAATTATTTACTTTTTTTAAAGTAAATAATAGTTTAAAAACCAAAAAGCTTTCAGGAAAAATATTTATGGTAATAAATTAAAAATTTTTTGAATTCAAGACATGATTTTTTGAAAGACTTTTTTGCATATAATTTGCTTTTTCATCCCTGAGCGTAGGAATTGTTTTATTTTAAATTATTTTTAAATTAGTTTTCATAACAGAAATGCATTGACCTTAAGCCGGAAGAATAGATTAAATTATCTTTATACATCAAATATTACCCGCTTTTTCACATTTTCATCCGCCTTCGCTGCGGTTTGAACCGGGAACCTTCAGACTGCTGGGCGAGAACACATGCTCTATTGCTATTGAGGCCTCTGAGATGTGTTCAGCAGAAACCTCGTTGATTGTTTCTATCGCATTCACTGCAGCAAAAACTCACGAAAATGAAATATATAGACTTCTTGTTGACATGGTCGACAAAGATTAATAATACCTATTGACTCATTGTAGGCATTGGGTCATGTGCCGACAGGCTTCCTGCAGGGATGCTTCTCTACGCACACACAAGCCTATGTTCTTATGGGTTTTCCGCACAAAACCTTATGCCAATATCTTTTATGTTAGTTTTTACGATGGCGTAAATAAATATAAGTAGTTCACGGGGCTTATGGAAATCGTATTAAAGGTCATTGCGATGCCTATTTTGCATTTAAGATATAAAAAGGCCTAATGTCAAAGGTGCAAATTTCAATTCGAAATAAGCAACAAAGATATTTCGCAGATTTGACATATTCGGGTATGTGATTGTTTTCCCTTTCCCGCGGAAATGAATTCCACTCCCAAATTGATGTGATTCTTTCCCCTCTGCCAAGATTAAGGGGAAATTTTAATTACTTAGTTCAGAAAATTCATTTCCCAAGCGTAATGTCGAGGTAATTAAAATTATCTATCTAACTTGGTAAAGGGAAATAAATCACATCAATTTACTGTTATAAAATTTGGTGTCTTTATAACAATTCATTTGTATTTTTTTTTTTTTTTTTTTTGAGGAATGATTACTCCGCTAGCTGTCTAAATTAATATACATATTAATATATAAACTTCAGTCGAATTAATCTTAACATGAGTCAATGGTAAACTTCTCTTGAAGTCGAAGGAAGTTTGAAAAAAAAAGTACACTTTCGAAGGAGAACTTTTCATTAAATCAGCTATTCATTTTGTCCGCAAGTTTGTGTCCAATAATTAAAATTTGTGCTTTTAATTAAATTCTATTTTTAGAAGCGAGCTATAAAATTTCAAGCTTCTTTGCAGCAATATTTTTACGGGAATTCCAAAGAAGTTGATGTTCATTAAATTCAACAAAATATTCGTTTTCTTTCTGGAACTTATCGTTTAAGCATAGGGAGCGTCCATAAATGATGTCACGTTTGGTGGGGGGGGAGGGGGTCAGCTCATCTGTGACAGTTTTGTGACATAGGGTGGAGGGGGGGTTCCCAAGCATGTTATGTCACACTTTTCATAGTAAAATTTGTTTAAAAAATGCGTTAATTTTTGTACTATGAACTAAGTATAAGGCAATCGCCGTGTAAACATTGCATTAGCTTAATTGAGACAGTATGTATCGATAAAAAATCAGCTGTTTTATTTTAATATAATAATAAAATATAATTATAAAATAAAGATTTTGTTACATTAATTTTTTTATATGAAAAATAGCATCATATTTATAAATTAGTGATATGTGTCACAAAGTGCAAGCTAATTTAAGGTTTAATGTGTTAAAGTAGGCGTGAGATGTCAAACTCCATATAAAAAACATGTTAGCATATTTAACCTTAAATTAGCATTAATTGTGAATTGGCCTATACTGTTTTTTCATATTAATTGTGACGTGACACTGGGGGGGAGGGGGTTAGCTCATATGTAACAGGTTTGTGACAAAGGGGGGGGGAGGGGGTCTAAAAATCGCAAAAAATGCGTGACATCATTTATGGACGCTCCCATATAGAGAAATAAAAAATGCCTTCAATTGAGGCTTTATGAATTATAAGTATGTCCAGTGGCGTGTCCAGAGAAACAGTGCTTTGATAGTGCTTATATTTTCCACAGTGGTATATTGAACAATTATAAGATATTAACCCAAATATTTTTTGGGGGGGCTAGAGGAAGTTTAGGTAGTTATGGACCAAAAACCAAAAAAATCCGAAAAATTCATGGCGTCCAATTTGGATGAAAATTTATATATAGAATAAGTGAAAAATTCTAAGAATTTTGGCGTCAAAATTTTCTCAAAAAATTGATTACAACTAGTCTAGTTTGGGTCTAGTTCCAAACTGGTCCAAAAAGGACCAGTTTTTTGAAAAAAATTTAGTGCTAAAATTCTTGGAATTTTTCACTTATTCTATATATAAATTTTCATCCAAATCGGACGCCATGAATTTTTCGGATTGTTTTGGTTTTTGGTCCATAACTACCTAAACTTCCTCTATCCCCCCCAAAAAAATTTTGGGTTAATATCTTATAATTGTTCAATATACCACTGTGGAAAATATACAAAAGTACTATCAAAGCACTCTTTCTCTGGACACGCCACTGAGTATGTCCAAATGTTCCTAAACACACGTCATCACTGCTGAGTGTATTGTGAATTTGTTGTGCAGCAATGAACAGTTTTTTCTACATATGTATATTCAAATATCAAATTTTAATCTGTTAAACATAAAGTATTGAATTCTTTATTGAAAGTATGACAATGAGGGTGATTTTTAAGGGGCTCCATTGTTTTTATGATGAGTTTATTTTAAAGAAATTCCCTTCATATTGCTGCAATTACTTTATCAGTGTTTTCTGGGGCAGTAAAAAAATTAATTTAAACCGGAGATATGATTAAGACTAAGAGAAAAAGCGACATTCATTGTTGACTTAAGAGTCATTGAATTATCTTATTCTTGTTTGTGATACATACTGTGTGTCGCCATGAAATTTTCTTTTCAAGCCCACTGAAGCCTTGATAAGTGCTGATGAAGATGTAGCGTTGCAGGAATATTTTCATATTTCAATAGCAATTCATAGAAATTTATATTATCGATCTCGTTACATCTAATTAGGAGTAATTTTTTTTTTAACAAAAATACTTCAGTTACCTTCCAAGACCGATCCTTTTTCATTGGCTGCTCCTGGCGATGCACTCGCGTGCCGATCCATTTTTTTTGAGCTGCGCGTTCTCTTCCACTTCTCCAGTTTTGCGTTTTATAAATTCCCAACGAATGCGCTTCGAAATAACTTCAAAACAATAAAAATAAGGAACCTTCTTAACAACTCCTCGATTGCGATGGAATTTGCAAGCAATTCTTATCAATCGACCAATTTCACTTTTTATTTCTCAGATCGGCGTAAGCTTTCTTCTTCTTTGTTTTGCTTAGCGCTTTTAATTGGCTTATTCACTTGCCTTTTATTTTGCGAATTTAAATGACGAACACCAATGGAGGGAGAAGTTGTATCTGCAACACGAAATCATTGCCCGCTTTGTCGCGAAAATTAACTTCGCACTTCGTAACGAATAGTTTTCTACTGACGAAATTCACTTTTCACTGTCGTTCGATTTTATTTTGTTTTACCGTTTTAACACTTTGTTGTTTATGTTGCTTTTCAAGGATAGAAAAGTTTTCTTAAGCACTTTCCTCGCAATTCATTTTGATTTTAATGAATTTTTGTAATAATTTCATTCTTATTGGATTTAGCTATGCAATTTTGTCAATTTGTTAGAATAACGAAACAAAGAAAAACAACAAATCGCAATTGTCGGCATGGGTCGAACCGATTTACATGTACACTACACTTCATTCACTATGGAATATGGCTATACTCTATAAGATTTTAAGAAAATGGTAATAAAAATATAATGCCCAACAAATGAGTTATACCATATAGTTATTTTTATACAATTAAAAATAATTAGATAAAATTTTGCTCATATTATTGAGAAACGCTACAGCAGAGTTCTCATGCGTCGAATATGACCGATTCTCAAAAAGTTTGAATTCCACCACAGAACAGCTGATATGAAATATTCAGTGATATCATAAATAAAATTGCTCGCTACATAACTAGTAGCTCAAGTACTTATGACATATCATGATAAATAGAATGCATAAACTATATATTTTAGCGGCTCTTCTGAATGAAAAAGGTACAAAACTGCATAAACTATCATAAGAGACTAAAATGTTTTACATTAGAAAGAAAATATTAAAAAATTTCATCGCAAGTATGTTTACTTACAAAATTAAGCGAATACTCAAAAAATTATGCATCACTAGTTCACCACGGAATTTGGTTGTTGTTGTAAGTGTCCCCTATATTACTATATGATTTTGTTTATCAAAAACAACTAAACATTCCTTCATGAAATATGTACGTGGCTCGTGCACGACGAATTTTCTAATTTTTGGCACCGTTTGCATTCAGCGAATGTGGTGTTTCTTCCAATAAAGATAATAAAAAAATGTATTTGCGCCGGACTTATCAACTTATTGCCTTATTCATTAAAATAAAACATTAGGGGTATTCACAAAGGCGTGTTAAAAACGTTGGAAAGTCGGAAAATTGTTGAACAAATTTTTAAATTTTTTTTGTATTTTGCACAACTTTTAACTGTCAAAATATATGACATCAACCTGATTTCTAGTTTAAATCCATTTCCACGCTTTTATGAATAAGGCAGCTATTTTTCAAAAACTAGATTTATTTAAAAAGGATTCTATTCGTACTTAAAGAAATGTAAAAAATTAATGTTTCAAAAGCATTCGTTATTATATCGCACACTAATCACTAAATCGGCACAACTCAAAATTTTGCATTTATCGGGCAAACAGCCTATAACTCTCGACGCCTGTAAAATCAATTTCCTTTTGATATTTATATTATTCTTAATTAACTGCAGAATCATTAAATATGAATGATAAATTTCCAACTATTCCTTTTACTGCATTAAAATATTGGCGTACATGAAAAAGTTGATTGAAAAAATTTTGAATTGTGCCGGTTTAGTGATTAGTGTGCGAAATGGGAAAACATGGACTTAGAGATATGAGGGAACATCTTCATTGACTTCTCCGATGAGCAGAATTTCTTTAAACTACCTTTGATATAAGATTTATATACATAATGTATTCCTTAAAAATAAACTTACCATATTAAAAAGTAGTTTGGCACAACCTTTTCCCTATAATAACAACGCATTTCCTGCTTTCATATCAATACATTTTTCTTTATTCATTCGCCATCTGAATCGTATTCTACCCACGGCAACTTGGAGTTAGGCGGTAAATGATGTGTTAATAAATATTTGTTAAATTGTTCCGGAATCGAAATAAATTTTCTAATTCTCATCCGAAATTGTTTCCAGGTCCATTGGTCAAAGTTTCGCTTATCGTTCACCATAGCTTTATAGTCAAATTTGTATTTGTCCATAAAATAGCTCAAATGCTTAACAACACCTTTTGGCAGCCTGCAGTAAAAACTATTAAAAAACATTCATTGAAATCAATTCGTACAATATACCTTAATTTTGGACTTTCACGAAGTTTTGACTGCTTCTCGAGTTCTTCAACTACAAATCCTTTCTGTTTTATGATCGAAGTATTCGGTTTCTTTGACTCCTCTTCCTCTGAAAGGTCATTGACAAGTTTTATTGTTCTTAAACGCTGTTGTCTGTAGCTGGGAATATCAACTGTTTTATTGGGATTAGCAGCCAGACCCATTATCTGAAAATTTGTTCCAGGGCGTTTGCTGTCTTCGTATACTTTTTTGAGATATGGGCTATTGAAAACATGAGAACATGAAATAAAACATTAAACAAATAAATACTCTTCCATCGAACAGAGCCAATTGCACGACTTACTCTTTGATTTTACCAGTAGAATGATGCTTTTTATTCAAATTCTTTCTATTTATATTATAGCGGTAATGTTTCTTAATATGGTTCTTGCGTATTTTCATTTTCAAATTGTATTAACCAAAACAATTTTCACAAAACAAAATTTCTTTTATTTATTAGCACGTGTTTGGCGGCCAAAATCATCTGTTTGCTTGTGTTGACATTTGTTTTTGTTCGGAAAAAGCCAAATAACGCTAATACGCCGATCGCACGTAAGTGCTCTCACTCCATGACGTCATTGCAGTCGTTCTGCAAATAAAAAATTGCATTTTATTTCTAATGTTCAATGTAAATTGAAAAATTAACATCGTATTGAGAAATACCATGGCCAAAAATTCGAATAGGTAATCTTTGTAGTAAAGCAGGCAGCCAAATTAATAATTTGATTTTTCATAGAAGAATGATCAAATGAATTCTTGTTGTCCTCATTTCTCATCTTGAAAATTAGTCAACTTTTTTCGAATCAGCTTCCCAGGAAGCTCTTTAGTTCTGTTCCCGTACTGCACGAAACTGCCCAAAACTACCCAAAACTACCCAATTATGCCCAATTTTCATACAGTATTAAAAAAATTGAGCAGTTTCGGGCAGTACGGGAACATACCTATTGTTTTCTATTCGAAATTTTAAGTTTAAATAATATTCTTGCCACACGTAGATCGAAATTGAGCAATTTCAGAACAAAATTTAAATTGCCTCAATTTCAAATGTCAGATTTGTTCTGAAATTGTTTGAAATTGAGCAATTTCGATCTACGTGTGGCAGGCATATAAGCTTAAATTTTAATGTTGATAAAGAACTATAATCCATCTTCTTCTTCTTCTTCTTCTTGCGTGTTTAACTATCCCGGTCTATGCCGGCGTCCGCAAAAAGAACTATAATCCATCAAAAACATGATAATTTTTAAAATAAGAGACATCAAATTGAATTTGACAAATTCACTATTTTCTATTGAAAAAAAAAATCCTTGAATGGCGATATCTTCATTTCGCAAGGCTTGCTATTCACTTCATTTCACTTTTTTTAAATGAAATAAATTTTTAAATTACACTCCCAAGGTGTATTTAATAAGGTGATAACAGTTCTACAACAAATACAACTCGACAAAAACAACAGGGAGGTTTTTGTTGTGCCAAGTACGTCCAAATATCAAATATGTTGTTTTGAATACAAAAATTTTAATATCAACTAATGAATACAAAAACAAATTTTGAAAAAAATAAAATTTGTGACATTTAAATGGGAAAATAATAAAATAAGAAGAAGACAGATGTGCTACTGCTACCACCTTATTAAATACACCTTGTTACACTCCCTAAAAAACACAAAACCACTGCGAGTTGTTTTTGGGTCTTTAATGTCTTACAAATTGTGACATTTCTCCCTTTAACTGTAGTACCAATCATGATAGTATAAAATCTATGATGAAGGAGCACTAGCAAGGTGTATTTAATAAGGTGCTGGCGGTAGAAACTACTCTTCTTCTTCATTTTTTTTTCAGCTCGGAACTGTCAAAATTTTGTATTGAATTTCGAACGATTACATTTTTGAACGAAATTTAAAATTTTTATATTTGAACAAAATGCACCTTGGGCACTAGTGGGATACATTCAGCTTTGGAAACTTTACGAAACGAGAAACGGATTGTCAAAATTTATATGAAAATTTTCGAATGAATAAAAAGTTACAAAGGCATTTTTAAAACTGCAAAGCTCTGTCAGAAATGAAAAACTTCATATAAAAAACGCTTCTGAAAAAATCAGAAATTTTCTGAAGTGTTTTTTATATGAAGTTTTTCATATCTGACAGAACTAGAGATAGCCCCTAAAGTAGATTTACTCTTATGGCCTGATTTTCATGATTATTTAGTACAAGGGAAGATACTTCTATTTGAAGAGGGTTCTACTTTACGAATACTTTATGACTTTTTCAGGCATGAATCCAGTTGCTGTTGAGAATTTGGACACTCAAAGGAGAAATCGTTTTCCCTAACTCAATTGGTAGATTTTGGGTTTTGTTGGCTTTCGCACTGCTGGCCACCCTCACACAATGATCTGCTTATAATTGTCAATTTCTAAACAAAAGCGAAACAAAAAGCAGAAAGAGGAACGGGGAGAAAGAATAAAAGCTTAATACATATAATTAAGTTCCTTTATCAGCTGAAATAATATTGCGAGCATTGACGTCTGCAAGTAACGGATTCCCCGACCTTGTTGACTCCGAGAAGCGATAATGAATAAGCATTACCCATTTGATGGTAAAATATCGTTTCGTGTTCATTTTTGTTGACGTCATAAATGGGGGATATTGCAACAGAACAAAGTCGAGTTGAAGACTGTAAGAATGATGTTGCATCCAATTTCCAATTCCCGATACATGCCGAAACACTCATGAATGGCTTGAATGCTCTTCGAAAAACCGGAAAATTGGTTGATGTAAAATTGTTGGTAGAAGGCAAAACTTTCAAGGTAAAATAAAAATAAAAATTGGAATGTACAATGTAAAAAACTATCCTGGTCTTCGACAGGCTCATCGAGCTGTTTTGTCTGCATGCAGTGATTACTTTTTAGCGATGTTCAGCGATGGAATGCGTGAAATGAATGAATTCGAAATTAAATTGGATGGCGTTAATGCAAGAGGCATGGAATTACTATTGGACTATGCATACACATCGAGGTAAACTTTCCTTATCATTCTGTTAACTTATAATTCGCATTGTAAATTCGATTTTAGGTTAGAGCTTGACGGAAACAATGTGCAGGATGTATTGTCGGTGTCGAGTCATATTCAGATGAAAGATGTAATCGATGCATGTTCCAATTATTTAGAATCTCAAATCGATTTAGAGAATTGTGCAGCGATTGCAGCGCTGGCAGATTTATATGCCTTAGACTTATTAAAAAAGCGTACTTTTCGTTATATCTGTTCACGTTTGTCGGAGTTCGCCGATTCTCCTGAATTGCAATCATTGACATGGCACCAAATGCAATGTCTACTTGCATCAAACTATCCTGTTGACTGTCCCGAAGATCGCGTGCTGGATATAACTATGCAATATTGCTTGAACTCAAATCTTAAGCCCGAATTCGTAGCTGCTTTGCTGGGTCATGTTCGTTTCAAAGATATAAGTAACAGTGCCTTAAATAAACTCACACATAAGTGGTGTAAATATGACCGCGACGAAGGGCAATGCATAATGATCGACGAAAGCAAGCCGACCTTTGTTCTCTACAAGTTAATGTTTGCAGAGAAAATAAAACAAGACCTATGTTTCTCCCATAAAAGACTAGACAGCAATTTAGAAATTAAGGAAGAAAATACTCGTGATATATTGACAAACTCCCGCGGCATGGAAATGATCTTGGCAAAGATTGGAGGATTTGAACCTAATGGACTGACAAATGAAATCAGTTGTTATTTGCCCTCGAAAGGAAGGTGGGAGTTATTGACTGTAATTCCACACATAGAGCAATGTATGTATCTAGAAAAATATGTGAACGACTTCGCTTGCATCTTCTTAATTATGTATTTACACAGGCAACTATGGAACTGCTGTTTTGGGAAACGATCTTTATGTGGTTGGTGGTTCGTACGATGTCTGTCTGAAAGAATACATTCATCCTTTTGGGTTTCGATATTGTCCCACAAAAAATAAATGGACAACTATGGCTCAAATACAGGCAGATCGTTGCCGATTTTCTTTGAATGCCATGGGTAAAAATTACCTCTACGCCGTGGGTGGAGTCTGCGAACTTAATGAGCATGAAGCCAGCTCCGATTTCTGGGCCCATGATATGATATCCAACTGTGAACGTTATAACGCCACTACAGATCAATGGGAATATTTGCCAGCATTGGCCGAAAATCGTAGTCAACATGCTGGTGTCGTGTTTGGCGATAAATTATATGTTTCAGGTAAGTTAAATTAAATAAATAATTTAAGAAAATTATCAAAGAAATCACGAATTTCAGGGGGCATCGATCGTCATTTGGTTCTGTCGTCTCTGTGGTCTTTTGATACAACGTCCGATAGTTGGTCAAAGCTGGCAAATATGCCGACGCCACGCGCTGATCATGTGCTCATTGCGCTGGACGGATATATTTATGCGTGTGGTGGTTGGTATGAGGACCCTACAACGGAGACCAGAGTTCTTTCCGATACAATTGATGTGTACGATATAGAAACCAATCGATGGGCAACAGAGACTACCAATCCTATGCCTAAGTATTACGCCGGCGTTGCTGCTGTTGGACGAAAGATCTTTTTTGTTGGTGGTTTACTTTCCACCGCAACCATAAATAGAGCAACCTCTGTAGTCCATTGTTATGATCTTGAAACCAAGAATTGGACAATCAAAACCGAATGGGAGTACCCACAGGAGGTGTGGGAATGCACTTGTACTGCCTTTTATGTGCCAAGCGAGCGTGATCACTTTAAAATTTATCTAAAGTAACAACGATCTTATTTAACCAGTACCCGCGTAGCCTTATATTTTAAATGCTTCATTTAAAACACTTTACCTTTGCTGATAATGATATGTGTTCACTGCTAAAAATGCACCAGTTATATAGGAAAACCAATTTTTAATAGGAAAGCTTTTACAAAAAATCTTCTGAATCTCTACAGGAACTGAGAATCTTAAATATTTCCTCAAGACTATAAAATATAAACTTTTTACTTCTGCTTTTTGCTCAAGTTTTAGAGCCCTTTTATTTTTATTTAAGGCTTTCGAATTAATTTAAAAAATAATCTAGAATATTTTATTGGATTCTTTGAATAAAGCTTTAACTATAATTGCAGCTCTTTAATTGTTTTCACCTGCTGAAAGTGGGCTAACCAAATTACTTGTAAGCTAAGACTTACAACTTAGTTTAAATTTTTTAAATCAGGCTAGATATTTGAGAATTGTACAAATTATGTCTAGTTAAATCAAATATATGTCAAATGAATGGTATTTTTGAGACAAATTGCTTATAAATCTGAGTATCGAT
This sequence comes from Chlorops oryzae, assembly GCA_020466095.1. Classification (NCBI taxonomy): domain Eukaryota; kingdom Metazoa; phylum Arthropoda; class Insecta; order Diptera; family Chloropidae; genus Chlorops; species Chlorops oryzae. The sequence goes on from CM035808.1 coordinate 38,983,684, forward strand.
AAAATGCATTGTTGTAAGATCAATGATTAATTACTACTAGTGCGACAATATTTCGAGGTCATGTTATTTCGTAATACCTCATATTAAATTATGTACGACCAGTTTTTGATATAGTGCTCGAGTGAAGTACAACTAACAATTTAATGCAAATTGCAAAAATTCCTAAAATTTGACTTGTTTTTTTTTATCATAATTCATATCATAATAATTTATTATATTCGACTATATAATAGGCCTATTTGATGCTCAATTTTCAAAATCAAATTTTGATGCATAAACTTGTTTTGATGCAAAGTATAAAAAGCTTAACAAACAATATGCATCATACTACATGGTTCTTAGAATGAATCAAGCGTGCAATAGATGAAAGTATTCTAAACGCAAGTTATTGTCAATTCATAAACTAGAACGTGCAGTATTATTTCAAAAACCATTTCAAAATACTAGGCAAGTCCTAACAGAGTTACTTCAACTTGACTAAGTAAGAATTTCAAATTATGGTCTGTCAAATCTTTAATATAAAATTTTTCATAGACAACAACTTAACTGAGTATACATAAATTTAGTGTGCTAAGATATTCCAAATATCTAAATCTAATGCATAAACATAATTATTTTGACTCGTTCAGAACTGCAGACTTATTTTGCTACTACGTGTTTGTAAAACTGGCTAGCGCCTGTTACAATTTATACATGTCAATATAAAAAGTTCATTCGAGGAAGATCTTGTATCGAAGATCTAATTATTTTGTATGCTATGAGTCAAATAGTTTTGCATTAACAAATTTTGAAATTTTTTGTTACAATAACTATCTTATATCATAATTAGGCAATGTCAAACACGAGCAAACTAAACAATTATTAATAATTCTAATATCAAAGTTAATAATTTTAATCGAGAGTTCAAACACTGTTTGCCAATTCTAGAAAATTCAATTATACACGGTATGTCCAATAATATTTCAGAAATGTAATCTCAAATAGTTAGATTCTTTAAATTACTAAAAAAATATATTCATTTGATCGCTAAGTATAATCTTAAACCGAATACCTACTTTAATCTGTACAAGCTTAGGTAATTAAATAATATTCTAGGTATGGGAAGATAATTCGATAATAGTCATTCCGATTTTAGAGAGACGTTCCAAAATCACTATTTTTTTGATTCCAAAAATAGCGTATAAACTGCTTTTCAAAATTATGTAAGCATTGAAATATATATACTCGAGGAATCTGTAAGGATTCTTAAATATTCTAATTATGACTGTAGAAGGACAAGATATATTGTTTAAGTAATGTTACTACATAGTCTAGATTAAATTATTAATATATTTACTTGGAAATAGAACAATGAATCGAATATGATAGTAATTTGTAATTTATGTCACAAAATAACATGTCGAACTTGCCATGTGTATGATTCAATGAAATTATATTGCTGATGATGAAGTCTATAATGTATTCGCATTATAAAACGCTTATGAAAAGTTATTGTTCTTGGGAAATCGGTTCATAATATAGCCTTGGTATTTGGATATTTTAATTCTAATGTCATAGCGACTATATCATGATCAATGTACCAGTGATGTCCTGCATATACTATAGACGGCAATATGCTCGATAAATGCAAGATTATTGAATGTAACTAGCTAATTAAACCTTATTAAAAATTATTGTGTCATAACCGTCTCATTATCGGCCAGCGTTTTGTATATTTATGACATTTAATGGCTTCATTAGCGCGGTAATCAGAAAATTCACTAATTAGCCTGAGTGGAGCCGGGGCATAAGAGCGGCTCCGAATATGGCTCCTGACGCGGCTTCTAATGCGGCTTCTAAATAGAGCTTCTAATGAAATCGGCTTTCGAGTGGCATATATAGTTATATAGTCCTTTCATGAAGTGGATTGTAGCTTTCAATATGATATATTTTGTGCATGAACGAAGGTAAATGAAACAAATTCTTATTTAAATGATAGTTTCACTTGTTTACTTTACATTTCTATGAACATTTCGTGTTAAATAATGTTTCGTATCGCATTCGACTTTAGAATGATCGCAAGTAAGGTTTATAGGCGCTCTTGTCTAAAATCACCGATATATCTTATAATTTTCGATAAAACTTATAGCACTTTAAAGTTCTATCACAATCTGGAGAGCCTTGTGCCATTAATTCATGAATCCAATCAGCTTCAAATGTTGATCTTTAGATTTGAACTTCCAATAGGTACATTCTTCCCAAATATATTTCAATTCCTCATTAAGCCCATTAAGCTCCTTCATCGGATTGAGTGTAATAGAAGTCCTTGATTTGTTTCATGTGACATCCAAACATTTTCCCACGTTCCGTCTTCGATAGAAATGCATCGAGGGTAGGCAGCATTGCATCCGTTCATATAGTTGGAGCTATTTTTGAAATACGAAATAACGGCGCTCATCGCAATTACCGTTAGAATAATAAACAAAGTTTGAATTCTTTGTTTAAAAGTCAACTCAGGCCGTACTGGAGGCATATCAAAAATGGGAGAACTGTAAAAATATCTCAAATTAGTTTGTTTATATACAATTGCGTGAGCTTTCATTTTCGTTGCATAATGAGTTTTAATGAGTAAACTCATTCATAGGTTCAATTGAATCTAATGTTGTTGTGAAATTCCCAAATACTGGTGAAATGTTTTGCGGAGAAAAGCTTTTTGTATAGGTTTTTAACAGTTTCGTTGTGTTGGGCCATATAAAAAAAACAACGTACAATCTTGAGCTTATACTTTTTAGCCCTTTCGATACCATTGCGAAGGTACTTGCCAAAAATATATGAAGAATTGCTTTAACCCTTTCAATACCATTGGGACAATACAACCCAAAAAAATTATGAAGTATTAATTTTTTACATACATTTGAGTCGGGATAGTGTAAACTCAAAAAATATCGGAAAGTTTGATGCTTAAAAGTAATTTTGAGGTTTTATATGCGAAAATAGTTTGGTGGTGGAAGGGTTAAATCTCCTTGGCTTTCGAAATAGGCTTTGAATTATAGGATTGTAACATCGCCCATGTTCGGTCGTCAGGGCCTCATCAGCAAGACGGGCACCGCAGTAAGGTGAGGTTGACATTTGACCAGGTACCAAATTAACTCAATAGCGGTACTATAGGCGTTTAAATTTCTGGACACATGTTTTCTATCAATAACCACGGCCTTAGTTGAGAAGTACTGCAAAAAAGTGCCGCTTTAGATTAACGAACAGACGTAAACAATAGGATACCAACCTCTTTCAATGCATATAATTATAAAAATGAAAATATGCAAATGAGCAACCATTACAGAGCAGGCCAAAAAATTTCTGACCTATTTTGGTAAATATAGACCTAACTTAAAGTCCGTTTCGAAGGTCCAAATTACCTCTATTCTACCTATTTCATGACTTCAAAGTCGCTTCGACTTTCAAGTCGATTTTTGGTCGAAAATAGGTAAAAAATTCCCTATTGAGTGACTTAAAATTGACTTAACTTTGAATTCCAAATTAGGTAATTTTTCAAGGCAAACAACCATTTTTTTGACTAAAATTCGACTTTAAAGTCCGTTTGACTTATAGAGCGAAATAGGGTCAAAAGTTGACTTATTTTGTGCATGCTTCGACTTCAAAGTCGAGCGGACTTGATTTTTGGACTTCATATTCGGTTTGACTTTAAAGTCGAAATAGGTCAAAATAGGTCGAGCTCCGCCATGTTTTTCGAATGGCAAATTGAGAATTATTCTTCTGCATATGTTTTTCTTTAAGAAAAACAATTTTTTTCAAGCAATATTTATTTAATTTCCATCAATGAGAAAGCCCCTAAAAATGAAGAAGTAGAAGGAACACTTTCACGAAAAATCTCAGCGGGCATATGTTTTTGGGACTTATTAAGCGCAAAATAATTTTTAATGAAGTCCATATTTTATTTATTATTTATTTCTTAAGACACACGAAGAAGAAAATCTCTCGTTCATTTCTGCTTTCGAGTAATACGAATGACTGAGTAATTTATGTATTTATATCTTTCTCTGTTACTCTCTCTCTCACTTTTTTCGTTTCCTTTTACGTTCTCTTTCGTTTTACTCATAAGTCCAATTAGGTCGAAAATTGGTCATTGTGACTTCTTTTCGACTAATATTAGGTAAACGGACTTCTTTCGCCCTGACTTTGAAGTCGAAATGCCCTATTATGACCTATTATTACCGCCAATCGACTTCCAATCTATTCCCCACTTACGTCGACTCGACGTCGAATCGACGTAATTTCGACCTATTTAGGTTAGGTCAAGTAAATATTCTGACCTAATATAGGTAAGAATTTACCAATTTTCGACCTATTTTGCTACTTGGGTCTTTCAATGCATATAATTATAAAAATGAAAATATGTAAATGAGCAACATTACAGAGCAGGCCAAAAAAATCTATAAATAATGGGTAAATAAAATATCCAACTCAATGTCACAAAAACTAATACATATCTCTCAACTATTTTCCGAGAGGATGCTTCTCAGTCCTTTTATAGTTTTGAAGTGAAACTAAAAAACACTCCAGCCTCTGGGTTTGAATTTCAGTACTGCCTGGGTACAAATACCATATAATAAATATATAATAATATCAATGAAAAAATGTTATTTATTTTTCTTTTCAGAGGATTTCTTCGGATGCTCCGTTTCGTCGCTTTTAGCCGGGGATTACTGCATCTGCAATCTCATTTTTTCTTATTTAAAGAAAAAAATTGTCTTTCGGCAGCACTAAAATTTTTATATGCACATTTTTCAAAACTTCATGTAAATTGGAAAACTTTTGTCAAGAAGTTTATCAAAATCGTTGCACGCGACAGTTTGTCTCAGGCTCCCGCGTTTCGGAGCAAAATGAAAAGATGAAAAATCAGTTGGAGAAAAAGGAACATACGCCTTCCTCAAGGTATGTACGTCAACGTCATCAAGTTTATTCATGTAAAATATTTTCTACTGCCAACTTTTCGACTGTCAAGCGATATGAAAATAATGCGCTGCAGTGGCGTAAAGGAAGATTAGTTTTAAAGGCCAGTGTGGGTGGGTTTTTTTTGAGGAAAATGTCGCTTTAAATGAAAAAGGAATTCTTTTCAAAGCGAAAGTTCAATGGTTATTATTTATATAATTTTTTTTTTATTTTATTTAAATTTTTGTATTTTATTTTACTTTAATATTTTTAGTTTAGGTTTTTAATATTTTATTTCGATATATTTTATTTTATTTGTATTGAATTTTACTAATTTTTTTTTATATTTTTTATTTTGTTTAATATATTTCATTTAGCACCGTTTTCTCATTTTTTTTAATCTGTATGTTAAATTATCCTGATAAGTTTATTCAACTTTTATTAATAAGTCAAAGAAAATGAAATTTAAATGGCAGAAAGAGCTTAAAAGTAGGATGAAAAAACGACCTATAATTTGTTTGTATTTTTTTTATTTAAATTAGTGTAAATAAAATTAAAAAAACATTTTTATGTTATAAGTAGGTATATTATTGTTTTTAAAAGATCGTATTTATTTTAATTTATTGCACTTTATTTAAATCAATTTAACTTAAATTAATTAAATTAATTAAATTTAATTTAATTTAATTTAATTTAATTTAATTTAATTTAATTTAATTTAATTTAATTTAATTTAATTTAATTTATTTAATTTAATTTAATTTAATTTAATTTAATTTAATTTAAATTTAATTTAATTTAATTTAATTTAATTTTATTTAATTTAATTTAATTTAATTTAATTTAATTTAATTTAATTTAATTTAATTTAATTTAAATTTAATTTAATTTAATTTAATTTAATTTAATTTAATTTAATTTAATTTAATTTAATTTAATTTATTTAATTTAATTTAATTTAATTTAATTTAATTTAATTTAATTTAATTTAATTTAATTTAATTTAATTTAATTTAATTTAATTTAATTTAATTTAATTTAATTTAATTTAATTTAATTTAATTTAATTTAATTTAATTTTAATTTAATTTAATTTAATTTAATTTAATTTAATTTAATTTAATTTAATTTAATTTAATTTAATTTAATTTAATTTAATTTTAATTTAATTTAATTTAATTTTAATTTAATTTAATTTAATTTAATTTAATTTAATTAATTTAATTTAATTTAATTTAATTTAATTATTTAATTTAATTTAATTTAATTTTTTAATTTAATTTAATTTAATTTAATTTAAATTAAATTTAATTTAATTTAATTTAATTTAATTTTAATTTAATTTATTTAATTTAATTTAATTTAAATTTAATTTAATTTAATTTAATTTAATTTAAAATTAATTTATTTAATTTTAAATTTAATTTAAATTAATTTAATTTAATTTAATTTATTTAATTTAATTTAATTTAATTTAATTTAATTTAATTTAATTTATTTATTTAATTTAATTTAATTAATTTAATTTATTTATTTAATTTAATTTAATTTAATTTATTTTTTTAATTTTTTAATTTATTTTTAATTTATTTATTAATTTTTAAAATTTAATTTTATTTAATTTAATTTAATTTTAATTAATTTAATTTTTTATTTAATTTTATTAATTTAATTTAAATTTAAATTAATTTAATTTTAATTTAATTAATTATTTAATTTAATTAATTTTAAATTTAATTAATTTATTTAATTTAATTTAATTTAATTTTTTTTAAATTTTTTTTTTAATTTAAATTTTTTTTTTTAAAATTTTTATTTTTTTTTAAAATTTTTTTTTTTTTTTTTTTTAAAAAAATTTAATAATTTATTTTTTTTTAAATTTATTTTTTTTTTTTTTTTTTTTTTTTTTAATTTTTTAAATTTATATTTTTTTTTTTTTTTTTTTTTTTTTTTTTTTTTTTTTTTTTTTTTTTTTTTTTTTTTTTTTTTTTTTTTTTTTTTTTTTTTTTTTTTTTTTTTTTTTTTTTTTTTTTTTTTTTTTTTTTTTTTTTTTTTTTTTTTTTTTTTTTTTTTTTTTTTTTTTTTTTTTTTTTTTTTTTTTTTTTTTTTTTTTTTTTTTTTTTTTTTTTTTTTTTTTTTTTTTTTTTTTTTTTTTTTTTTAAAAAAAAAAAAAAAAAAAAAAAAAAAAAAAAAAAAAAAAAAAAAAAAAAAAAAAAAAAAAAAAAAAAAAAAAAAAAAAAAAAAAAAAAAAAAAAAAAAAAAAAAAAAAAAAAAAAAAAAAAAAAAAAAAAAAAAAAAAAAAAAAAAAAAAAAAAAAAAAAAAAAAAAAAAAAAAAAAAAAAAAAAAAAAAAAAAAAAAAAAAAAAAATTTTTTTTAAATTAAAAAATTTTAAAAATTAATTTTAAATTTTTAATTAAATTTAAATAAAATTAAATTAAATTAAAATTAAGTTAATTTTTTTTTTATTTAATTTTACTGATGTATTTTTGTATTTAAAAAACATCAAATATTTTTATTTTTTAAAAATTATTTTTATCCCGAAACTCTTTTAGGGTAAATTGCTTTGTTGGGTTTGTTTTAAAAAAATAATAACCTTCAAAATTTTTTAGAAAATGATCCGGTTACTAAGATTCATTTACATTTTTGCTTGATTTGTCTTCCGTTGCCGTTGTCTGTTACAGTTATCTTATCGAAGGAGTTGAGCTTTTCTTGAAAAATTTGGTATGCGTGCTAACGGGGCATGAGTAAAACAAGAATGGACCGATCGGACCAATTAGGGGTTTACCTCCGTACTAGGGGTCGGTTAAACGAAAAATTCACAAAAAAAATGCTCTAAACTCGAAGTTTTTCAACATATTTTGATGAAATTTGATATTTGAAACATGTTTAAGGCAAGTAATACGATTTTCAAAAAAATTTTGAAAGTGGGCGTGGCAGAAGGGCGTTTTTTTTCGAAAATTGTCTCTTCCGCCCCGAAATTCAAATGGGACTTGAATGAAATTGGCACTTATGCTTCCTTTGTAGCCATAAACATCCCTCCTAAAAAAAGTTTTCTTTGTTCGGTCCTTTTTAAAAGAGTACCTCAGTACTAGGGTCTGTCACAAAAATCTCAAAACTGCCCCAAAATCTGATTTTTCCAAATATTTCAATGAAACTTAGAATTTGCGCGTATATTTAAGCCTCCGATTAGAGTTGCGAAAAATTTGAAAAGTGGGCGTGGAAAGGGGCGGTTTGCATAAAGAAATTAAACAAAATCGGTATTGGGGCCCCTATGGCCTTAAAAACTCCTGATATTAAAAATTATTTGAAGATGTGTATCTCTGTCGGGTATTCTATTGTCAGGTTGCCTGACTATAGAAACCTTACTTGTTATTTGATATTTTTAGTTTTTAAAATTTAATTTTATTTAAATTTAATTAATTTTAATTTTATTTTATATATTTTTAAATTTTTTTTTTAATTTTTAAACTTTTATTAAATATTTTAATTTATTGATATTTTATTCTATATAATTTCACTTTAATTTAATTTAATTTAATTTTTTCGTGTGGGAAACTCGCCGTTTCTGCTGTTGTACTGCAACTTTCAGGTGTTTTGTTTTTGTTATTGTTTGTATTTTTGTTTTTATTTTCTTTAACTCTTTGTTATTGTTTTCACTGAGAGTACTCATTGTGATGACGATGTTATTGTTTTTCTCTACTTTCGATTTCCTGTCTGTACGTGTTGAAACCTTACAGACGTTTCTTTGACTTTATTTTGTCATATATGTATGTACATTGTACATCCATTGTGCAACCACAGATTCGATATTACCCTTCAGCTTTTACGTATTTTATGCAATTTTTGGTTCAAATTGACTTTAAACTAAATTAAAATTTCGTCCAACGTTTTCATAGAAATTAAGAGTCCAACGAATGGATGTAGAGTGCGCACAATGAAGCGAAAATTTCGCTCAACCTAGCGAAAGTTCAGCTAAAAAATAAATCGTTGAGATTTTTCTTTGCATTTGCAAGTATGTAAGTATTTGCGAGCGATTTCCAGGCGACTAGAATTTTCTAAAATCCTACAAGAAATCTCCAAATGCTCGGGGGTTAAGCTTAACGGTATTACAGGAACCTCAATGTGTAGCTCTAGCAGATATTATTATGCTTTTTTTTCATCCCCCCAGTCAGCCCCTTTTTTTCTGGTTTTTGTTTATTTCTGGTTTATTTTTGTCTCTTGTTATTGGTTTTGTTGTTTTGCGTTGTTTGTTGTTTTTTGAAGGATGTTTTGAGTGCATTTTTATTGCATGCTTATCCTTGATGTTGCAGTTATTTGTTATTTTGTTCTCCTTTTCGTTATTATTGTTGCTTTTGTCATCATAATCATCGTCATCGTCGTCGTCGCGATGATCACGTTGCGAGATTTAAAAATCATGCAAGTCAAGTGCAATTTACTGTGACAGGCGGTGAAATTGGAAATTGTTTTTCCCGCATTTATGAAAGTCGCATTTCGTCGTCGTCGTCGTCGTCCTCGTTCTCGCCCACATCCTGCGCAACACAAACCGGAGGGACTGTAAGGATTTCGCGCCCGCACAATACAACAAATTGTAAACACATAAGTGCACACCTACACATGTGCGTGGGTAAATAAATGTATATATATACATATATATATATATATGTTCGTATTTATGCGAATGAGTTTTTCAAGTTCGTTTTTGAGTTTTTGAATTGCGCATAATTTGTAGTGTCAAAGCTTACAAAAGGTGAGCGAGTGATTCAGAGCGGTGTGACATGTGTGCTGGCAACAAAACAATACAAAAAACTGGAGGGCGGGAAAAGAAATTGATTTTTCTTTTTTTTTGTGTTTTACTGCTCAAGGGAGAATAATGTATTTCGCTGACGTGATATCCTTTAATGCGACAAGTATTATGCACGGTATTACAAATGATTCCGTCGTGCAAGCATTCAAACTGCATAGTTTATGAGACCCTGTGATGGATGGGGTGTGACTTTTTGGTTTTCAATTCGATCGATAGGAATTAATGAAGGTTGAGAAAAGCGGAAAGGAGGTTGTGCTTCAGATGTACTTACATACATAAATATATTTTTTTTGGTATAAAACATCCGTGATTTTCCTTGAAGCTTCAGACAGAGAGGAACTCTGAAAGTGTTCTGTTATGAATCTATTTATATATTTATTTCCTTACATAGAAGACAATAGAAACCAATTAGCTAAGCTGCTAAAAAATAGTTCTAATTTTATGTCATATTATGAGACTGTAGATATTAGAATTTTTTTAATGATATAGTTGAGTGGAAAGGCAAGTAAAACTGTATAAAACGTTTTAGTCCTCGCAAATGACCCAAAATGGTTCATAATCGAAATAATTGGCACATAGGGCAGGTTAACATAGAGGTTCTTAATGTCGAAGTGGTCTAGATGAAACGAAAAAAAGGAACATGGGCCATCGACCTGGATAAAAATAGAAACCATCCGACTAGCATTATCATAAGTTGTTTTGTAGATTTTCACCCACCTTATTTTGGTTTAAATGCATATGGATGCCACAGCTATTTTTGAACTGTTTTACAGCTCTGTCGAAAGTTCGTACGAGTTCTGTGAATAAATAAAAACATTCGGATAGATTTTGCTCAGTCCAAAGCGATAAATATAATGCACCTACATAATGCAACATAAACAGCCCGATTCTGAATAGTCCCGGGGAACGAGTTCCCGTGGAATTCGCTTTTCTCGAGACTAAAATTCTCCTTTTTTAAAAAGATACGATAAGGAAAATTATGGGTATGGGTCAAATATCCATTCCCCATTAAATTTCTTCCCACAAATATTTCAAAAAGAAGAAGTTTACTCTCGAAAAAAGTAAATTCCCCGTGAATTCGTTCCCCGGGAATATTCAGAATATAAATACATACTTAAATTCAGCACATAAAAGTATGCTTATAAATATTCAGAATATTCAGTGAGATATCCGTTCATTTTCGTACGAATTTTCATTTAAACCCATCTTGGGGAAGGCCTTTAAAGTTAGTGCATATTTTTTTAAAGCTTCACAAAGCCCCAATGGTCAAGGGTTCAAATGATATAAAATTGTTTTTCAGTATTCAAAAATATACTTTAAGGAGCTGAATTTACCTAAGCATTCTTAATATGATTTTTAAAGACAAAGTAAAGCTCCCTCATAAATAATTTTTTTCGCAAAATGCCACTCAGTCTAAAAAGTTTGGATAATCATGGTATAACCCATCATAGAATGGTCATCAATTGCGGAAATTTTTACGTTTAATGGGTCAAAGAAGGGTCTCGGAGTTTTTCTTAATGCTTGGTTTCCAATACCGCAGGAATTTTTTCGATGAAATCCCTTCAAACTACTTCAAATTCAATTCAAACTGGTTTCATATGTTTGGATGTGTTCAATCTATACGCGGAATTCCTGCGCTATTGGAAACATGGCTTGAGGAAATTCATTTTAAAATAATCATCAAATTTATAAAATAAAATTACCTGAAAATAAAAACATTAATTCCTCGAAAATGCACTGAATATGTGCCTTTAACCCTTTAACGCATATAAAATAAATTTGTCTTCACACATTTTGCAGCAGTATTGTTAATTGTAAATGCTACAAATCGTTAAAATTATATGGGGACAGATTTTCCTCCCCTCATACGTTAAAGGGTTAAAGTGTAAAAAACCTTAATTCCAAAACAAAATGAAATTCATGCTCAAATATTCTTCCAAACCTTTATTTTTTTTGTAGTGCTTTCAAAGCGAAACATAATTAAGTGCTTTTAAAAAGTTCTTTGATGTTTCTATATTATGTACCATAGACATGTGTATGTGTGTATGTATGTACATGGTCCCTATTATTTATTGTGTGCCTACTGAAATAGTTTTTTCTTTTGTAATTACGTAAATTGTAGTGTCAAACAAAATATCTACTTCACATGCTCTTACCATGCAGGTCTATATGCTTTGTATGGACCCTGCAGTAATGAGCCGGTCAGTTGTCTAAGAAGGACTGGCCTTTGACCGGTCCAAATCCCACCGGTTAAATTATGGTAGTTCGCTCCATGGAATTCGGCTAGCTGGCGGTCGGTAATAAAGGGGTTAGTTTATGGGTAGTCTCTAAATGACACTTTCATCAACTTAGAATATATATAAGAAATTTGTTGTTTATTTTCCTCATTTGACTATCCTAAAACCAGACAAAATTACGACAATTGACCGAAAAAAACTGACCTACGATCAGCCGTTTTGCGGATTAGTCCCTCTCCAATGACAGTCCCATGATAAAAAGGTCAGTTCAATACATTAGAAGTGGAATTATGAGGGGACTAGCACTGGTAACATGAAGGACTGACCGAAGGCTACACTTGGGTCAGTCCATATTACTGCAGGGGATCTATTTGTCTATCTATCTGTGTGTGTTTGTGTGTGTGTGCGGAAGGCTGTGCGTGGTGGATTTTTTCAAGCATTTTCATGAAAATAAATGCGCTTTAATTGCAGCTTTTATCACTTAACGTATAAGTAAATTAAAGTATGCATGCCGGCCGGCTTGAGCATACACATGAGTGTAAAAATTAATTTTTTCCACTCAAAATGCCTTTGTTGAGTCTCTCGCTCTCGGAGTCCAGGAACGTATGTACGTACGTCCGGATGGATGTGTGGACGAGTTCGCGGGAGTCTGTGCTCAGTGGGGTAATTTTATAAACGATTATTTGCAAAGCTTTCCACTTTTAATGTTTCTTTTTGTTACCAAAACCGGTTGTGTTTATTTTAATTTTTTATATTTTTTGTGTTTAATTTTGTTCGAAATGTCTGATAAATACATTTATTTTATAAATTAATACATTAAAAATAATTGCTTAAAATAAAATTAAAAAATAAGAGCAAATCAAATAAATGAGAATTTATAAAATTAATTCGTTTTTCAAAATAAATAATTTTAGCTTTTCGGTGAGGAAAGTCAAGATTGGAACAAGAAAATTCAAGGGCCTCTGATTATATTCCAGATTCTCCGACGCTTCAGTTAGTCTTTTGACGCTTGATGAGGATGATGTGATGTTGTTGTTGCTCTCATAGATTTCAAGAACTAAATCATCGGTGAGTACCAAATTAGCTATTGCTGTGATTACTATAAAAGTTTGATATATAAAACGCTGCGATATCGTCATGTTTTTTTTTCACGTTGCTTTTGAGAGTCTTTCTCTGGCACGCGAGCTGTGACCAGTGATGCCATTTCAGCCTTTTTTAAGTCAGATCTAGGCGTTTTTAAATCGGCTTAGCCGGTAAAAACATCAATTTGCTATTAGCTAAAAATCTAGCCTTTTTCTTGTGGTAAATAGCCTTTTCAGCTATTTTTTGTATTTCCTTGTTTTAAACCAAATTTTGCGGTGTATTTCCGATGTTAACACAAAGATTTACAGTTTGGGACCGAATACACACCAAACCATGTCTACAGACTCGATATGCACGTCTATATCTTGCTAAATGCAAAAAATTAAGTACTCGCATGATATTCCGAACCGGATACCAGCTTTTATGTATTTCAACAAGGACTGGAACGATATACTGTAAATGAAGACATACGCATACTCGTATATACTTTTATCAATTTGTTGAATTTTGATTTCTTTGATATTGTTGTGTTCTGTGTACTTATATTAGGTGTAGTAAAAAGAAATCCATTATTTTTCCAATAGATGGCGTTATTTATCTGTATCTCGCGTTGTATAAGTCCGATCGTGTTCCGCTAGGGGGCATTAGAAAGATGACAGTTCCTACTAAAAAAGCTTTTTTGACACTTTTTTGATTGATTGATTCAGTTTTGTTTGAGAGCTTGTCAAAGATGGACATCAGCAAAGAGAAAATTCGCTACATTTTACAGTTTTTCTTCGATAAGGGAGAAAACGCAAGCCAGGCGGCTGAAAATGTGAATAGCGTTTATGGACCTGATACTGTAACAGCTAATCATGCGCAATTTTGGTTTCGTCGATTCCGTTCCGGTAACTTCGATGTCAAGGATGCACCACGCACTGGAAGGCCAATTGTCGAAAATGTCGATAAAATCATGGAAATTATCGAGTCCGACCGTCATGTTAGCACTGTTTCGATTGCAAAAGAGCTAAAGATTGCACAAAAAACCGTTTGGAACCATTTGAATAAGGCTGGATACACAAAGAAGCTCGATGTATGGGTGCCACACGAGTTAACGCAAAAACACCTCATAGACCGAATTTCTATCTGCGAATCGCTGCTGAACCGCAACAAAATCGACCCATTTCTGAAGCGGTTGGTGACTGGTGATGAAAAGTGGGTCACTTACGACAACGTCAAGCGAAAACGGTCGCGGTCGAAACACGGTGAACCGGCGGAAACGGTGGCCAAGCCAGGATTGACGGCCAGGAAGGTTTTGCTGTGTGTTTGGTGGGATTGGCAGGGAATTATCTACTATGAGCTGCTCCCATACGGCAAAACTCTTAACTCGGAACTCTACTGTCAACAATTGGACCGTCTGAAGGAAGCAACCGCCCATAAGCGGCCAGCTTTGGCCAATAGGAGAGGAATTGTGTTCCATCAGGACAACGCCAGGCCACATACATCGATAGTGACTCGCCAGAAGCTCCGGGAGTTTGGTTGGGAGGTTCTTCTGCATCCACCTTATAGTCCGGACCTGGCACCAAGTGATTACCATCTGTTCCTGTCCATGGCGAACAATTTTGCTGGTGAAACATTCGCTTCAAGAGAGGCTTCTGAAATTCGACTGTCTCAATTTTTTGCTAATAGGAACGAGGGCTTCTATGAGAGAGGCATAATGAAATTACCTTTAAAATGGCAACAAGTTATCGAACAAAACGGCGCATATTTGACCTAAATCGGGTCATTCTAACTATCTTAAATAAAGCCCTCAATTTAATGCAAAAATAATTTTACTACAAATTTTTACTACACCTAATATTATAAGACCATTTCTAAATGAATCTGCCTGGGATTTTTTTACTTAGAAATTTTTCTCCGCGGAAAACAAATTGCCCTTAACGTCGATAATAGGAAAAGTTTGATGATATTTGCTGAAAAATTTTCGAAATTCTTGCTCCTTTTACATTTCCATCTCTGCTTGCTTAGAATGGGAGAAGTTTTTTTCAAATCAGCAGGGAAAAATTCCTTGGGAGCATTTAAAATCGGACGATGTTTGATAAAGCAGAACCAAAACAAAATATAAAAATAACAGCCTTTATTTTGGCCTTTTTTAGCCTTTTTTTTGAGCTTATCTAGCCGGTTTTCATTCGTAAGAGTTGGCATCACTGGCTGTGACTGAATTTCTCGAGCTGTTGGGCTTTTATATTTATATGCGAGAGCTTTTCGAGCGATCAGTTCTCAACATTGCTTGCGAAAGTTGTGAAATTATCATAGAAAGTATTATTTGCAACTACATTTGAAATGCCGAATAATGGGCTGGGGAAATTTATTTTTACTTTCGTTGAGTTGGGAAAGCCCAAAGTTGATTGATGAGATGCTTTGAAGCCCAATTTGCATTATTTAAATTCAACATAAAAAATTTTATTATAAAAATTGAAAGCGCCTTAAATGATTGAAATCAATTGTACGTATGAGAGTTAGTTATTTAAGATTTTTATTTTATTTTTATTAGCAGTTTTTAACTGCCAGAAAAAATCTTCTAAAGAGGATGGAAGGGTTTTATATTTTGCACTTATATTTTAAAGCTTTTTTCCTCTGAATGTTCAACATTTCAAGTGTATGGCATTCAAATTCGCAGAAAATCATGCTTTAACTAACGAACGTACGAGTGGACCAGATCTTATCATCTTTAAGGGTACCTCCAGTACTAGGCTCGGCCACAATTTCTCATATGCGTGCTTGGAAAAGCCAGAAAATCATGGCTGCCGTTTTGTCAAATGTTAGCAACAATAATTGCGTTTCATGACTGAAAATGTATGTATATGTATGTATATATATATGTTTGTATGTTGGAGTGGCTGCCACTTCCCAGCGGGAAATGTCCCGCGGACATCCCCGATGATGTCCTAGTGACTTCGGAGCCGGAATGCATGCTATTTCCGGTGACACTTTGTATGACATTTACACAAGAGCTGACAGGGACTTCAGCGGTGACATTATCACCGGAAGATTAGAAAATGTCACTGGTCATGCTAGGGGATGCGATGGCGAAAAAAGCATTTGAGAGCAGCACATTGCTCTTTTCTCTCTAAATGTCAATTTATAGAAACCAGTTTGATAACTCTCTTCTTTGCCCTCTCTTTGAATGTTTCGAAAATTTTAAAAAATCGATTTTTAACAATTTTTGTTCGCCTCTGCCAGGGATTGAACCCGCGGTCTTCGGATTCTGAGTCGAGCACTCATCATCTACGCCACTTCATGCTAACGCTGAACTGACGCTAAAACCTTATTTAAATTTCAGTAGCCAATGAGAGTCAAGCACATGAACAGCATCCCTCCACGATGACATGTCCTCCAAGATGTCATGCATGACAATGTCACCTGTATGTCATCGATGATATCACTGATGACTTTGTCATGCAAGAGATAATTTTCCACTGGGTTAGGCCGTATACTGGCCCGTTGTGATACCACGAGGAGTTTTCCTTTGTGTTTGTGTGAGCTTATGTCTTTTTATGTAGTGTGCCCCTAACATGCGATTTTTTGAAAAACCAGTGCTAGGTTTGGAACATTTCTCTCCGTTTCGCCTGTGCCCGGAATCGAACCCCGGACCCTGGGAACAAGAGAACAGCGCGCATCCCCTACGATATCCAAGAGCCACGAAGGCTGCAAAACTTTTAAAGTAAAATTCGTAGATTATTTTTCTGATGAAAAAAATTAAATTTTAACCCTGAGCCCTGATGGTTTCTGTCATTACTTCAGGGATTTGAGGAAGAAACCACGGTTTTTTTTTTGGAAATTTGGGTGGTGGATCATTGAAGCAGCGGGGCGGTTTTCCGATTAAAGTAATATTGGAGCTGGCTTTTCCAAGCAAACATATGGATTCGTCCAAGTAAATTGAGACACTTCAAAATAAATTATTGTCCTATTCGTTTAGAAAAGCCAGAAAAATGGTTATTTTTCAGCACGATAATGATCCCACACACTCGAGCACAAGCCGATCTCAAACTGGCTGCGTTGTAAAAGTAGTGATATAAAGAAATGGCCAGTCTGCTCTCCGGACATGAACCCAATAGAGATTCTTTGGGAACTTCTCGTGCCAACCATAAGCAGTACGAAGCCGATTCGGAGCTTAAAATGGCGATCTAAAATTACTGGACGACAGGTATAGCCTGAAGTGGCTGCCACTTAGGCCGTTAATCGGCCCATTGTGATACCAAGGAGTTTTTCTTGTGTTTTTGTGAGTGTATGTGTCTTTTTATGCAGTGTGCCCCTAACATGCGATTTTTGAAAAATCAGTGCTAGGCTTGGAACATTACACTCCGTTTCGCCTGTGCCGGGAATCGAACCTCGGACCCTGGGATCAAGAGCATAGCACGCATCCCCTACGCTATCCCAGAGCCACAGAGCCATGGTATAGTCAATCAAAATATTTCGTCTGTATTGACATGTCCTCTCCAATGCGTGAACGCATCAAGTCCGAGATTAATTACTAGGTCTGTTTTGCATTAATAATAACTCCACACCTGTAATGCGGACAAAAAATACTTCTCCAAGTCAATGCTATTTGAAACAACTTAACAAAGCTACAGTCGGTCAAGCCCGACTTTCATATACCCAGCGTCCCGATAATATTGACGCACTACGTTTTGCCTTTCCGTACGGAAGTTACCAAAAATCTCAATTTGCGGCTGAGGCATTGGGCGCACCACATAAACTTTTCTCCTACACCTTACATTCGACTTGGTTAAGCTATGATGTTTTAAATTTGAAGCGTTTACGCCTTTTACTTCGGAGATGTTGATGAAAAATGTTCTTTTGCTGGCGTGGCAGTGGGCGGATATTGTCCATTTTCATTAAGGATCATACTTTGGGCCCGATATACCTGCGTGCCAAATTTTGACGTGATTGGTGCAGTCGTTTGGAAGGTGATCCGACCACAGACGGACGGATAGTTGGACGGACAGTTGGACGGACAGTTGGGCGGACAGTTGGGCGGATATATCTAGATCGATTTAGTTTTCGATACTGATCAAGAATATATATAATTGTCTATATCTACGGAGCTTAGTTCTAGCTGTTACAAGATTCACAGAAAACTAATATACCCTGCTTATGCTGGGTATAAAGAATACATTTCAATACATTTATCTTTAAGCGGATTTCATAAAAACATTCGATACTGCTTCACTTGATTTGGTTAAACAAAAAAATTGAAAATCGTATACATAAATAAAATAAAATAAAAGAAGACGAAAAAAAAATGTTATTTGTTCGTTCGTTACAATGAAAAACATTGCGTTGCAATGTTTCTTGAATTTATGAAAACAGAAAACTCTCGCCAGCATATGTAAATGGACTTTAACAGATGTGACAACAAAGTGTTGAAGATAATTAAAAAACAATACATAAATAAATTATCAGGGAGCAAACAGGCGATTCGCGATTACGATAATTAGCCAACAAAAGGCAATTCGCGACAATCGAAAAGAATTCTTAAATGTGATTTTCATTTGAAAGCAAAAAAAAAAAAAAATTAAAAATTCAAAAATAAATAAATTTCTTTAAAAAAAATTATTGAGAAAACACCGTCGCCGGGACATTGTGAAACAATTTAAAATTTGAAGGTCGTAAGTAGATTGCGAGTTCATTTCCTGGAAAAAGTTCTTGTCGCAACAGCTGCAACAATTTCACGGCAGAACGAACCGGCCGTGGGGGTGGGGAAAATGCTCTCCTCAGAGTCTTCCAATTGAAATTCAAATCTTCATGATTTTCTCTATTTAAATTCGCAATCATTTGAAATATGAGTTGAGTTGATTTTTTGTTCGAGCACAATTTGAAATTTTTACAAAATTATCCTTGCTTTTTTGTTGTTAGTGAAATCGTGCAAATAATATCCCGAGTCAAAATAAATATTTGCTTTTTTATTATTTTTGAAAATTTATCACTTCTGAAAATTTGAATAAATGTAAATAAAACTGCACTGTGCTATGAATATTTATTATGCTTCCGATTTTTGTATGCATTTTGGTTTTTATTTGATATAAAAAGGCAATTATTTTTGTATTGAATTTTCTCGTTATTTCAATTGTTTCAGTTGTTTCAATTGTTTCGATTGTTGATGAGATTAACTAAAAGTCGCATAGCCACGAACTTTTGAGTTCGTTCTAAATTTGTAGCATTTGTGAACTCTTAGCTGCCAGGGCCGGATTAAGGGGGAAAGTGGGGCCAGTGGCCCCGGGCCTCCACCGCTTGGAGTACCCCAACAGCAGTGATAAAATATTTTTTTTACCTTTTTTACTGAGCGAACGTAAGCATGATTTTTTTAAAGGGCGCATTGTTATTCACAGTCCTTATGATTTTCGAGCAGAACAAAAATTTCAAAAGAAAAATGGTTAAGTAAACAAGATTTTTGGTTGATTTGAAAGGAAATATGTTTAATTCCATTTTTTTTTACGTTCAGTATAATTCTCATTTGTTTTATAAAATAGGACATATAAGATATTTATACATCTTAAAACTTTTTAAGCAGTGCGAAAGCAATCACAACAACGGAGTCACAAAATCGGATGAAGTCCACCCGATGGCTATTTTTGGGGTTATGTTCAGCAGAGGGCTCTGTGGCCATATGCTTTGAACGTTAATTAAATTTGCTTTGACATTTCTTTTTTTTTAAAGGTATTTTAGTAAATTTTTGTTTTATTTTAAAAATAATCTTGTCATTTCAATTATGTCCGTGTTTAGTTAAACAATTTAAATTTAAATCCATTTTTGAAAATTATTATGTCAATTCAAATTTATGTTGATTCAAAAGGAAAATCTGTAGTTTTTCCAACAAGAAAAATTGTTAAAATTAAAAATATTCCTTGTTGAAACTTTTTTTGAATGTTTTGCCGTTTGATTTAACCAGTTTTCTGGTTTATTTTTTTTTCTCTGTGTATAATTGCAAACAAAAAACAAGCAGAGGGTGTTAATATAATAAGAATTATTATTTCTTTGTGCTCTCTCTTAAGCGGACACCTTCATTCGAACTTCAAATTTCTGCTTGAGTAATTATAAAGCTTTGTATATAGCCATCGATATATTTCATATTTAAATTGATATTCTGGTCGATAGACACTTGCATATCGGATTTACCTTATACATATACCATATATGTATATGTCCGCAGATGTGCGAAAATTAAAGTAGATTATTTACACTTCGAGTTTTCCTTGCCGCAAATAAAAACTCTTATGTTTAAATAAGTAAATTTCATCGTCATTAGTAACCAACGTGCGAGGACCTTCTGCGTATGGAGTCGATTTCATCAACTAATTAAAACAAGGTACTATCGATGTCCTCGTCATGTGTACTTCCGTCTCCTCGTGATGTGCTTTTCAAAAGAAGTGGATAAACGCTAATTGTTGGTCTAAATTACCTTAATGCCACATTGTTTATGTTAAGCAATAGATACGTTCCAAGCTCGTATATATTTCCATCTTGGTTTACTATATCATTCATTTCGAATTTTTGAGAAAAGTGCTCAAACTTTTCATATTCGATCGAAAGCATGAAACAAAAAAAGTTTCTCTTCAATTCTTGAAAGCTATCGAAACAATCTCAAACGCTCACATTCTATTCATTGATTTTAAACAAGAAATTTTATTGGAACTGAATCCTTTTTTTTAAATCCTTACTGATCTACACAGCCATCTCACAGGATAATTTCATAGGAAAAAAAAAGGAAAATTGCTCGCAAACATTTCACTTGAAAGCAAACAAAAATACCACCTTTGTGAATTTCCTTGAATTTTAAAGTTCGATAAACCAATTAAAGGCTAGATTAAAGCCTTAACAGAAGTAGCTTAACTTATCTCAACTTATCTTAACTTCACTTAACTTAACTTAACGTAACTTAACTTAACATAAAATAACCTAACTAACTTAATTTAACTTGACCCAACTTAGCTGAACTTAACTGAACTTAACTGAACTTAACTGAATTAAAGATAACTTAACTTAACTTAAGTTAACTTAACCTAACTTAGCTGAAACTGAAGAAGAACTGAACTGAGCTTAACTGAAATGAACTTAACTTAACTTATTGTAAGTTAACTTAGCTCAAACTTAATTAAAGTTAACTTAATCTAACTTAACTTAATTTTACTAAACTTATGTATTTTTAATATATTATTTTATTTATTTTTTATGATTTCTTAAGTTAAATCAAATATCCTTATGTCAAGACCAACTGAGCCTTAAGCTTTACTCTTATGTCAGACAGGTATTGTTGGATATTTCATTCATTCCACAAGAACTTCCTTTTGCCAAAGGATATATCAGTTTCATTTCTTTTTTTTCTCTGACTTTCTGTTGATATAGATTTTCTCCTTTTCACTTACTTTCCAAAATATTTAGTTCGTTTGCATAAAGTTTTCATTTAATTCAATTAATTTCATTGCAATTGATTACGTCTTAAGCAAAATGACCTTATTGTCTACACTACACATTGGCGTCTGACAATAAGCATGATTTATATGAGCAATTGTCACATGCATTGAGTTGTGCAATATATTAAATGCTGAGTCAAAATATTTGGACACCCCTTGGATTGAAGGCCGCAGGGTGCCGGAAGCAGGCAACTTCAGTCATCCAAAATGCAATTAACATCATTTATATCATTCCAATTGGAAGTCATTCGCATAGAATAATTTCGACTGTGGAATTTATTTTGACATTTTGACAAAAGTTCTTCTTTTGAATTCATGAAAATAAATTTATTTAATTTTTCCCACATGGACACATGCACTTTGCTTTGTAGGCTCCGTGTCGGTGTCAGTTGGTATCATTGAATTGGAATTTAGTTAGAATTAAGTCGCATTGGAAATTAATTATGTTTGCTTTGTCTTCGATCACACGTAATAATGTTTTGTCGAAATGTGACTAACGTATTCATTTAATTAAGACGCCGACAATAATGAAAAGTTAATCAAAACAGTTGTACGTGAGCGTAAATAAAGTGGGGCTAATGTAGTAGAGATTGTTTTGTATAATGAACTTTTCTGTTAAGATTTAATTGCCCTAAAAGGGCATAACATAAAAGCAGGCTCGTCGACAGATATATGGGGGACCCTCAACACATAAGGTGGTCAAAATGAGAGAAAAGGTGACCACTCTTTTATTTGGAGCGTCGTCCATGTTGAGGGGTCCCTGCCGGAAAACGAAAGTGTGACAAAAAATAAGCTTACAACCCTTTTTAAACGTGTGTCTATATTGAGTGGCTCCTTTCCTTAGACGGGGTTCAGTTATATTATATTCTCTCTGAAAATTCGAATCGCCTCTAGGAGTATTTAAGAATTATTTGGAGGTTAACTATTCTGATTTGGAAATGGTCGATCTATGAAAGTTGTTTGAACTCTGAGTATTAAGATTTATAAAGAATAACCGAATAATTGATGTTCGGATTGTCAATGTTTGGGTAATTGAGAGAGTGAGAGAGAGTGTGAGGTAGAGAGTGTGAGGTAGAGAGTGTGAGGTAGAGAGTGTGAGGTAGAGAGTGTGAGGTAGAGAGTGTGAGGTAGAGAGTGTGAGGTAGAGAGTGTGAGGTAGAGAGTGTGAGGTAGAGAGTGTGAGGTAGAGAGTGAGAGAGAGAGTGTGAGGTAGAGAGTGAGAGAGAGAGTGAGAGAGAGATTGAGAGAGAGAATGAGAGAGAGAGTGAGAGAAAGTGAGAGATAGTGAGAGAGAGAGAGAGAGAGAGAGAGAGAGCGAGAGAGAGAGAGAGAGGGTGAGAGAGAGTGAGAGAGAGTGAGAGAGAGTGAGAGAGAGTGAGAGAGAGTGAGAGAGAGTGAGAGATAGTGAGAGAGAGTGAGAGAGAGCGATAGAGAGTGAGAGAGAGTGAGAGAGAGTGAGAGATAGTGAGAGATAGTGAGAAATAGTGAGAGGTAGTGAGAGATAGTGAGAGATAGTGAGAGATAGTGAGAGATAGTGAAAGAGAGTGAGAGAGAGTGAGAGAGAGTGAGAGAGAGTGAGAGAGAGTGAGAGAGAGTGAGAGAGAGTGAGAGAGAGTGAGAGTGAGAGTGAGAGAGAGAGTGAGAGAGAGTGAGAGAGTGAGAGAGTGAGAGAGTGAGAGAGAGAGAGAGCGAGAGAGCGAAAGTGAGTGAGTGTGAGAGAGAGTAAGAGAGATTGTAGTTTAAGTCAATTGCTGACAAGCCGAATAGTAGTTTAATGGTCTGATTTTGGATTTTGAATGGGTCTGAAAGGTCTGATGATTGAATTTCATTTCCTATTGTTTACATTTCTCACACCATAAAACATATCCTTTTAGAAGAACAATGAACTCAAAGATTTTCTTCATTGATTAAGTTATTAAATGCTATATCAAATGGTTTCTCTCTTCTTATCCTTGATAATAGCTCAATTAACGAATCAGCACACACACACACATATATATTCACACACGATTACAACCCAATTTTTATGATCCTAATTTATGTTGAAGTTGAATTTTTAATCGTTCGCATAACTTTCTAACATGTACTACTTATTCGAGTATGCAAAGCAAAGTGTTATCCAACGAAAGAACTCAAAAATCCTTGCTTCTTTCTTTAGAAGAAAACTTTTCATTGAAATCAGAGTAGAACATAAGTATGAAAGACTTCAACTTGCGCACTGATTAAATAAAATAATTGCATTTTAAAAAGTTTAGCACAAGCTTAACCATAATGCAAGCACATCGACGAGCGGTGAGCATGCGAGCTCCAGCTTGAGCATGTGAACTCGTTCGTGTTCGTATCCTTAAAGGAGGAAATTGTTAGCTACACCGAAACCCCCCACACGCAATCAGTTTTTACATTGGCTCCAACGTAGACAGTAAATAATGTAATAATGTAAAGAATTTAATTACGATATATAACGTATAAACGGCTGCTCCGCATGAATGCAGTCAGATTGGAAGGCAGGCAGGCAGGCAGGCAGGCAGGCAGGCAGGCAGGCAGGCAGGCAGGAATCAGGAAGGTAGCTTCGTAGCTAGGTATGTATGTATGAAGCTATGCAGCTGGGGAGTCAAATACTGTGCGAAGTAAGGAAGGCAGCTTGGAAGGACGGTGAAGAAACAGGCTGACTGACAGCTGTGAATATTTGTGACGAGTTATAGGGAGGCAATTTAGCGGTAGTAATTAGAAGCCTTAAATTTATCCATTAAATCCCTTTACACAAAAGTATTCACATTTGTGGTTGTATTAAACGGCGGTGGGCGACGTCATACGTTGATCCTGGATTATTTGCCACTGCGATACAAAACAAAAAAAGAAAAAAAAATACAAGAAAAGAAAAATAATCGCAGTTGAGCTACTCTGGATGCGAAAGGTTAATTAAATAAGTGTGACAAAAGAAATAAAACAAAAAACAATAAAAAATCTGAAGCGAAAAAGTAAAGGAAAACAAAAATTAAAATTTAAGTACCTAATTAAAAAAAAAAACAAAAACCAAAACATACCAAGAGGGGGAGGAATAATTAAAAAGGCGTTTGTTTGCCAATTAAATATGAATGGCGTAAAATTTGTTGCCAAATGAAGGCATGATTAATTGAAGACATTATGTTGCGCTTTGAAATTTCGAAAAATATTTCAATTAAGCAAATCAATGGGACGGGAAGGGATAGGAAATTGTTGAAGAACCAGAATTTAAGGCTTTGAAACTGTTATCATTTTGTCAAGAATTTGTCCTAATATTTTTTTAGCGTTAGGAGTTTAAAAACGCGTCTGTCTCAGTTTGAGTCAGGGCTGCCAGTTTGAGGGATTTTTCACGTCTTGAATCGTTCTAAACAATATTAGTTTGTATTTTCTGGAAATTTTTTCTTCTGGAACTGCCAAGTAACATGGAAAAGGAAAGTTATTACTTCAAGTTAGCTGCAAAAGAGACGGCAATAGGAAAATTGAAGTTTCTATTTGAGAAAAATTTCTTTATACCAATACTTTTGATGTTTTGATATTTTAGAATAATGGAGAAAAATAATTTTTGATGAAAGTTGATCGCCGATTTTGGATCTTGGCTTCAATCCCTTGAAGAAGACAATTGGTCGTATGCATAATAATGAGATGGATCCCTGACATGAGTCGGTCGCACTGAAGCTCAAAAACCTGGATTGCAACGCATATCAAAATAGGAAAATGCTCAAAAAATTGAGAAAAAGGTCAGGTCTCATCTATGTCTATGTATATTACCCTTTTCCCTATTACCATACATTTATTGGGACGATCATTATACATTCTGTATTAAAAAACGTTACTCTTCGAGTATAGTCAAGCATTTAAAGAGAGGTTTTTCGTGGGAAGAGACTAAACGGGTTTTTTGAGTGCCATTGCAACAAATTAATTACACAGGCCTGCAAAATTTAAATTTGATTTTCCCCTTTTGAGTTGCAGTATACTATAGTGATTCTATTAGATTTTTGTGTGCTGAAAAATTGAAAATTTTCAAAAAAATTCCATCACTTCAGAATTTTGAGAAACCCACGTAAGAGTTTTTAACGACCATTGTTTTTTTGAAACTCATTTTTCTCGTACACTGAGAAAAAAATCAACCAGAAAACTGGTTAAATCAAAAGGAAAAACATACAAAACGGCTTCAACAAGGAATATTTTTAATTTTAACAATTTTTCTAGTTGAAAAAATTAAAAATTTTCCTTTTGAATCAACCATATTTCAGGTTGAAATGAAATGATAATTTTCAAAAATGGATTTAAATTTAAATTGTTGAACCAACCACGGACATAACATAGTTGAAATGACAAGATATTTTTTAAAAAAATTCCAAAAAAAATATCTATACAAGAAGAAATGTCAAAAAAAATTAATTAACGTTCAAAGCAAATGGCCATAGAGCACTCTGCTGAACATGACCCAAAAAATAGCCATCGGATGGACTTCATCCGATTTCGTCACTCCGTTTTGGTGACTGCTTTCGCAATGCTTAAAATAATTCTAAGATGAATACATATCTTATATGTCTTATTTTATAAAACAAATGAGAATTATACCGAACGAAAAGAAATGTAATTAAACATATTTCCTTTCAATTCAACCAAAAATGTTGTTGACTCAACAATTTTCCTTTTGAAATTTTTGTTCTGCTCGAAAATCAAAAGGACTGTGAATAACAATGCGCCCTTTTAAAAAAATCATGGTTACGTTCGCTCAGTGTATATGGTTTAAAATGTTTTAAAATTTTTAAATCTTTTATGTTCTTAAAATATCATTCTTTAATATGACGTGAAAAAGATATTCCATATCATTAAATGAATGGGGGCGTCCGAAACAGCGCTGGATGGACACAATAAAATGGGACATAGAGGTTGTAGGACTTACCTCGGATGATGCAACCGACATAGTTAACCGGGTTATTGAGGGAAATATGCTAGGTAAGCATCTTCAAAGGTGTATTTGGAGCACTAATCATGGTCCGCCCATTCTGATTTATGCATCAATTTAAAGGGGAAGAACTAAGCTTTATTTCAAAATTAAAAAATAAAAATAAAAAAATGACGTCTCTCCTAGAAAATCAAGAAATAAAACTAAAATGCCAAATTTTCCTCATTTACCGTTATCCAAAAATTTTTTAAGTATTGTTTTCGAAAAGTTCAGAAAATTTTTTTTAAGAAACATTCGAAAAATTTTTGAAGCGAGGCGATTTTAGCCCCATTGTAATTCAATGAAATATGTTCTTCGAAGCAAAAATCTAAACTTTGACACCCTGTATCTCGGCAACCTGTGATTAAAATTTACTCTTTTTTTGCACATTTAACGTACTCTTACATCTTAACAACTGTACCAAGTTTCATCCAAATCGGGGAGAAAAAATTTTGCCGGTGGTACACTTGACGTGTTTTGCCCCGTATACGAATCTCCGATTTGAGTTGCTTTAGAAAAACCTTTATATCGTGGAAACTGTGTGTGTTGCAGTTCTAAGATTTGACATATGTATGTACACACAATTGATTGGCCATCAATTTAAAATATCGTTTTTGGAAGGGAGACTTAAAAATTTTAAAACATTTTAAGCCATATACGAGAAAAACGAGTTTCAAAAAAGCAAGGGTCGTTAAAAACTCTTAGGGCCGTTTTCCCATCCTTTTTTTTTATCTGTAAGTTAAATTATCCTGATGATAATTTCATACAAATTTGATTAATAAGTCAAAGAAATTGAAATTTAACTGGCAGATAGAGCTTAAAAGTAGGATGAGAAAACAGCCCTTAGGATTTTCTCAAAATTCTGACGTGATGGAATTTTTTTTCAAAATTTTCAATTTTTCAGCACACAAAAATCTAATAGAATCACTACCGCAATTTCAAAGGGGATTTTTGATGCAGGCCTGTGTTATCAATCAATAAATTATGAAAAACAAATTTATTTTCAGGTACATAGGTATCAAATCTATCTGACACCGGGTTTTTAACACTTTCCATATAATTTCATACACTGCTCATTTGAACTATGAACTATGAACTCAGCCGCTATCTCTCTCTCTCGCTTTCACTCTCACCGCTTTTCTCTACACATATAGCCCTGAGCTATCCGTCTGCTTGTTTTGTTTTGCTGTTCACCATCCATCTACGTCAATAATGTCATCGACCAGCAATGCAATTAGCCTCCCGCATACTCTCATATCATTGCTATGCAAATTTCCCAGCGTTCTCGTTGGATTTTTCGGTATTTTCATCGTAAACATTTAACCGAACCGAAAAGCGTGCTTGACCTCTCGACTAGTTGGAATGAATACTTTGCACCAAATGTTGTTGAAATTCCATTAAAAAAATTCAATTATACAAATTTGTCTGCGCGTCGTTCTGTCGTGCCTCGGCAATTGCTTGTCTCTCTGTGTCTTCTGCAGAGATTGCCTAAGACTGTGAACTGTGAAAAAAATTACAAATTAAAATAAAAATAGTTTTGAAAAAAGGCAAATATTTAGATAAAAACAAAATAATTTATTGGAAAATGCCAAAAATATTTAAAAAATTTGAAAAGACCTCATTCATGTTTCTGCAACAAGTTGCGTTTGTTTGCATAAAACGCAATGATTGTTGTGAAACAACCACAGCTTTCGGTAAAGCTTCGTTGAACCGCATTTCTGGCAATTTGGCACGTATCGAAAGAGAAGGCGTAAGCCAAAAAAAAAGAACCTCTTGTTGATCTCTTTCAGGCCATTTAATAGGTTGGAAATCAGGGCAAATATTTTTGCAAAGCGATTTTTATTAAAGGGTTATTGGACATGGTTATAATTTAACATTGAAAAAGTCTATTGGCCAATTAGAAGGGGTGTCAAACTTTTTAACCCATTTTGGACCATGCTATTTATTATTTCTTAAATTAAGTGAATCCTTCAAAGGAAATGTCGTCCAGATTTCCACATTCACATGTTGGAATTATATGTATTTAATGCAGTAAATGGTAACGAATTCTTCTTCACATGATATGACCATACGGAAAAATTATATTGATGCATATCAATCACAGATATACCCGAGAAGTATGCAAAAATTTTTTAAATTTATTATTTTTAAGGATGTTGGAGGCGGCTTTGGGTAATGAAACTTAACATACTTAATCTTGGCATAAAACTTTATTTTCGTGTATTTTGCGAAAGTTGTACCACTTCTGGAACACCAAAAAAAATTGGTCACGAAAAAATATCCTTCCACGGGAGCATGTACTGGTTTTAGCAAAGTTGCTTGACAAATATTTTTGTAATATTTTCTGAACGATTTTCAATATATGGGCTTTCATTCTATCTTTAGAAATGTCTTATATATGATTTTTTTTTAATTTTCTAAAAAACCAGATTTTCCAAGGATATTCAAGGACTATAAGAGATAGAGAGCCAAAACTCGGCGCAAATTCTATCTTTTGCATTGACCTAGACAGCAAAATAACTTTCGAAATAGACTTCGGATTCCGAATTACTATCCTTATAGGGCTATACCGTGAGGCATGAAATTTAAATATATTCGGAATGATTTTCGATTTCAAAACAAGGGGTACCTTTGGCGTTTCAAACCCCCATACGAAATGAGAGCAATCACAAAGGAATTTGAGTAAATAGTCAGGCTGTAAATTTTGTAATGTATTGGCAATTCAAAAACGTCCTTTTAAAAGAGAATATCCTTGAGTTGTGTTTCAAATCTCTAGGTGATTAAAAGCGAATTACAAAACTTCCATTTAGTTAGGAAATTTAAAATAAAATAACGTTTTCCCTTGAGTCTGTTGTGAAAATTGTTTTAAAATGTGAAAATGAAAAATTCAAAAGTTCTCTCTCTCTCTCTCTCTCGTTCTCTACTCTGTAAAGAGACACCACCAAGGTCACGTTGCTTTATTGCTTTGTGTCATGGAAAATTTACTTTTAATATCTATGCAAATCGTATTAATTTAAAATTAATGCAATTCCATTTGTTTGTGCAGTAGAAAAAATAGAGCGAATTGCTCGAAAATAAATTTCCAACGAAATTCGCTTAGAAACGAAGAGTAACACACAGATATTAACATGCGGGCTGCTCGGAATCCTTGATCAAAAGCCTTAAGTGTTTGATTCTTAAAGCTTCAAATCTAAAGGATTTTGGGTTTGGTTCCTGCAAAATGAATTCTTAAAGAAGTCCTTTCTTCTACTTATCTATATATGTACGTATGAACAACAGCAAGACCTCCATGGGTTCTTGGTATTTGCGGATTTGCATGATTAAGCCAAGGAACGGACGAGGGAAGCAAGTTCCTAGCTCGATCCAGTTTGCAATTAAAATTTGTTTTCGCTTATCGTTGACATTTTGGCCTTTCGTTTCGTTTCGTTTCATTTTATAATTCTTTCTTTAATTTTTTTCTTTTTTTTAAAACCATTTTTTCATTCCATCAAACTGTGTCACGAGTATTTGTTTACCTTCGTTCCGGCTTAATATGCAAAGGTATCTCTGTGGGTGATGTAAGGCTCCATCATAGTATGTTAACTTTGTGTGTACCTAAGTATTTGTTGGTGCTTTGTTGGTATTTACCTATGTTGTGTTGATGTGTAGCCCATCGCACACACACACACACACACACACGGAAACACACAATCACATATCCGCATAAGCACTCACACCCTCATATTTGTTTGCACTTGTGGCTACCATGTAAATTGCGCATTTTTTCCGCTTGTGTCTTAACCGTTTTTGCACATTTCAGTCGATCTTTTCATGAAGATTTTCTAACAAATTTTTGGTTTCTATGCTTTTGTGTGCTTAGGTGCTTTGTTGTTGTTGTTGTTGTTGTTTTTTCACATTTTCTCCTTCTCCTTCTGCCTCTGCCTCTTATTCTCGTTCTACTTTTTCTCTTCTTTTTTCTTGCGTAATTTATATTTAATGATGTGTGAATGTGACTGCAAAATGCTGGATTCTGTATGATGCTGCTGCCGCTGCATGTTGTTTCTTGTATGTGGGCTCTCAAAAGATTCTGTGCCCCATGATTTGGATTCCTTACGTCCATACCGTTGCTTACCGCAGCACCTTTGCCGTGTGTGTGTGTGAGTAAAGTGCTTTAAGCTCGCGTCTATAGTTGGAAATTATTCTGGCGTTTTCATCTTCTGTTTTTGCGTTCTTCGTGGACCATTGACCCGCAATGGAGGATGTTCCTTACGCCATTTCCGCTGTTTTTCTCGTGTTGTTAGCATTAAAATTTGCATGTGTAGTGGATTGTGTAATTTAATGTGCGCTCACGTCTGTATGTGTGGATATGGCTCTGACCTACTGGAAGCATTATATCTTGTTGGCTTTCATTAAAGTTCGCTTTGCTGCGCCACGCATTTCTTTGACTCGGAAATAATAATGATGACGTCTTTTCCAAATGGTATGAATGAGTGAATCCCAGTGCTCTTTTTTAATTTATGGATTTTCGCTTGTTTATTTTTTGGGAATACAATAATTCAGATTTATTGAAGAGAAATCGGATCAAATTTCTTGTAATGTAAGCATTTCAAAAAGTACTGTTATCCTTAAAAAAATCTTTTAATTTTCTTTTTTTGAAAGCTCATGTGTTGCAGAAATTTTGCGAATTTTTAAAGCTGTGAAAGTCCTTAGACATAAAACTTTGCGATTTTATCCAAAAAGTCTTTTTTTCTGAGATTCTTTGAGCTTTAAGTAAAGCTTTGTTGAGATATTGAGGCACTAATCAGAAAAACAAAATCAAGTTTTAATTATTTTATTTGTAATTTTTTAAATTCGAAATAGCTTAGAGGATATAGCCTTCTTTGTCGAGCAAGAAAAACCACTTTTTTTGAACTGGTTTGAACTCCAGTTAAACTGGACCGATTTTTATGAAACAAAGTGGAATCAGAGCAGAATTGTCACCATTATGGTGTGAACCTCAATCATAATATAAAAATTTTTTTACTATTTTTTTTTTATACTGAACTACAAAAAAATATACCCGAAATCGATGGGTCATTTTTCAATGGCCGCCATGTTTAAAAAAAAAAAAAATACAAAATTATTTTGGAGGTGCACGCCATAACGACATCTATACTGATTATAAACCTGTTTTTCTTTTCCATTTCGGACAACTTGGAGACCTGGAATCGTGGCATCCAGACTACAACTTTTTTTTTTGAGCATCCACTTTGACGGCACATAACTTTTTGAATCGCCCTCACATAAAAAACAGGGTGCTTCTTTATTCACTTTAATTCACAATAAAATAAACTAAATTGAAAAAGCTCTTTTTGTTTTCTGTCAGGAATTTTTTTACAAAAGGTTTAAAAACCGCCTCCCCAATGAGACATCCCCCTTAAAATTAACCCGGTAGCGCCTAGCGATGCCATATGGCATCACTAAAAAAGTTCGTGTTTTGTCATCAAAACTTCAAAACCGGTTCATATTTTATTTTATTTTTAATATTTATTTTTTTTAATTCAGGCGCTACCGGGTTAAGGCCCACTATACAGTCCAAACACTATAACGAACTCCTCCATTAGGAATTTCTCTGTATAGCAAATATTTTCAAAGCTTTTTCGCTGCACTTTGAAAGCCTTTTTTCTCCATACAATTAATTCTCCATATAACGAACTTTTTTTTTAATTCCACTAAATTACGTTGCATATATTAAGGGTTAAATGGATGTGTTAAAAACACTTCAGTGTTTAATACGATTGTACCAGCAAGCACTCTTCTTCTTCTTCTGAAACCACATAAAATTACACTAAAATGACTTGATGCAATTTCAATTGAAGTGAAACTAATCGAGTATATAAAGCAGAAATTCATTTAATAAGTCCGCCGCAATACACGCCCGCACCCACACAGGCGACAACATGATTGATTTATTGAGCGCTAGAAAGCCATCATGAAAGACCGTCAAATAACTTCAATTATTATTAAGTTTCATGCTGTGAATTCATGTGTGTATTAATAATTCAAAACTCATGCTTCTTACCTAATCGAAGCGGGGAGGTGACTGTAAGGTGTAAGTGTGTGTGTGTGTGCGTCCTTAAATTTCTCAACTTTGTCAGTTTGGTGGATTTTTATAAGTAACAAGAATTTTTCTGAAGTTCGATATTTGTATTGGAAAATACGAAAATCTTTGCAAGTATCAATTAATTAAGAGCAAAAGTGAGTTCCGAAGTCATTGTGCAAGTTTCGAGTTGGATGGGAGTGCGTTACAGCCTTTTTTACTCCACATTTGTCATGTGCAATCTTTACATTGAGCCAAATATGGTACACAGTTTCCATTTATCCGCTTGAAGCAATATGACATATTGCCAAAATGAGTGCAAGCTCATTCACTCGGTTGGTCCTTTAGTCAAAATCATGCACACTCAAGCAGTTGCAGTTGACCCATTGCTCAGTTCGAGCTTATTTCATTGAAGGAATTTTCTCATTATGAGTTCGTTACATTTCTTTATCTTGATCTGAAATTTGAAGTATATTCTCTTCATTATTTCCAAGTCGAAATTGGGAAACTCAATTCGTTTTTATATTTTCGGTTTTCTATACTTTTTATTTTTTTCCCTATTTTTCTTCTTCTCTCTTTGGCTTCGAATAAGGAGGACGCTGCTCGTAGTATTAGTAGTAGTAGTAGTATCTTTTTGTTCATTTGTTCGTAGTCAAGTCATAGTCGTGAATCGCGAACTCATCGCTTCTGAAGCACATGGCCTGGTTTTATTAATAAGAGTTAGAAGAAGTATGTACTTCAATGTTCAGTTCAAGCTGATTGGCAGTGCTTGAGATTTTGCTTCTTATATGAAGAAATGTCCTTAAGAACATAAAATGTGCGAAGAAAGCGAAAAGAGCTGTCATACTTGACGGCAAAAAGGATTCATATTAGAAAGGCAACGTCGTCTTCGTTAGACATAATAGTATACGAATTAAAGATGTTCGAGCGCAATGAGATAGTTCGGAGGGAAATTAACTAAAAATAATTTTATTTTTCATCTTTAATTAATTTCCAGACAATTAATGACAATTTGTCTAGTGCATTCGTGTCTGAAAATATGTTTTAATAACAAAACCAAAAAAATTGATGAAAAATTAATTAAGATTTCTATTATTGAAATATATTTTTTGTTGAAAACGCGGACCATTAAACTCGAAAAATGAGATCATTGATTTGAATTTTTTATTGTTTATATCGATGAGTTCCTGGGAAAAAGTGCAACTGTGCAATACCCAGGAGTACTACAGTGATCACCAGATATGAGGCACCATTAAAAAATGAACGAAAAATAAGATCTTATAAAAAGGGTATATTTTTTTCCGAATAGTTTTACAGCATGATTTATTCGGATGACTTAAATGAGTAATATTTTTATCCGGGAACCAGCAAAATATGAATGAAAAAAGTACTTTTTAAAAGAATCGCCTAATCCGTATAGCCTTATTACGATTGGTATAAAAATTTCATAACTTTCGTGGGTCTGCAGTGGTCAGTGCTTTTATCCGGAGAGTTTTTTCAAGAGGACTTTATCCGGAGGATTTTAGGTGAGGTAATTTACGAGGAAGGTTTTATCCGGAGAATTTTATCCGAGATAATTTCAAGACATGTTTTATCCAGAAGCCTTTTATCGCATAAACATTAAAAAATTAACAAAAAATGAGCTCTTGCACAAGAAATAAGTTTATCCGAATCAACTTAGCACGCTAAAAATTTGTTTGCGCTTTTAAGAAGAAACTGCTTTTTTTGTAGATTTTTGTTCACGGAGACTTAATCCGATTTTATCCGAGGGACTTTATCCGAGAGGTGTTATACTCACTTCAATCCGGAGGATTTTGTTCCGAAAATTCTTTTATTACCGAAAATGAGTACTTTAATTCATAAAAATCTTAAATGCTTATAGTTTTATAAAACATTTTTGCTTGAAGGGATCTTATCCATCTGTTCTCGATTCTCCTTTATGATTTGAATTGTAGCCTGTCCAAAGCCAGTCCTATAAGCTGCCTAAATCGATTCCAGGCGGTACCTATTTCATGCGTTTAGTTATATAGCAACTTATATGATTGATTTCTTAGACATTTTTTATAGACAATAAAATAGATTTTGAGTCTAAAATTGAAACATTTTAATCATAAATTTCAATATAATAAAAGTTAATGTACTTTTCCATGGATCCTCTAGTAATTAATTGCCCATATACATATATATTTCCATGCATGGAAAAGTGCCCAGTTGAGGCAGCCTTTTTTTTAATCATGATAACAAATTAATTACAGATTACAATGAGGAAAGCAAAAAATCTATTTTTTTTTTTTGCTTACATTAAAAACTTTACATTCATTTAAAATTTTAATAAATAGATGTGCATTTTAAACGAAATATTCATGGCAGACAACCTAAAATCAAAGAACTTCATTAATTGGCATTTTGCACCCGAAAGCTCATCAACCCAAATAAGTTCATTGACACTCAGAGAGAAGAAGACTTCTGCAATCTTTCTTTTCATTGATAGATATTGCACTTTATATTTACGGCATCAGATTGAGCAGCCAACATTTCTAAAGTATTCGCATTTCACCACTCGAAAGGATCTTCTAATTTGCACGAAAAGTAGAAAGACGGCTTCAGAGGGAGCTTAACAATTTTTTATTTTTTTATTTTTGAAAGCGAGTTTCCGCATTTCATTCATCGCAATTCAAAAGACTTTTTCTCATTTTTCCATGAATGTCATTATACAGAATAAGTAGGGTAAAAAGATGTTGACGTTGAATACGAGAGAATTTTCTTGACTCCAATGAAAGGTGCTAGGCACTTTCTTCAATCGAAAGTTACTTGCTTGAACAGGTCAAGAGGGAAAGGAAAATCTCGTCTCGCATAAAAAAGGAAAATTGATTTTCATAATTATAATTGCATATTTAAAATGAGTCATTCGGGTCACAGGATTTCCGGCATAGGTTCACTAAACTTTCTGACTATATTCATTTTTGTGAAAGACGTGACAATATTTCGGTCTCTTAGACCGATTTAAAATTTTGGGTCCTCCATGTTAGAATTCCTGATCAATTCAGATTTCCGGCTATAGTAAGTAAGTAAAGAAAAAAAAACCAGTTTTTTTTCACCCATAACATAGCATCGGTTTTTATTTTAAGTCATTTTTAAAAATGTTCATTTGATAGTGATGCGTCGGACCACGAATATAGTCAGGAAGGATAAGAAATCATTGTATTTGGAATATTTCGTTTAGCGGAAGTTTTGGAAAGTTTCGAAATTTTTGAAACATTCTAATCCGAAAATTTTCCCGCGGAGTTAATCCTCTTCAGTGGGAAATGATCGCAACGTTTCTAATGAAGCAGAAATATTCTCTTTCAGAAACAGAATATGCCTCGCTTCATTTGATTTTGCTTTGCCGAATGAGCTCCTTCCTTTTCCTTTTCTTTTTTTTGTTGTGATAAGCCCAAAGAGAAGTGCTAAAAACTGCAAGCCTAACGAGGCCACCGACCACCAATAATACTTAGAAAAGATTTTTTTCATTTTTCGCACAAGCCCTACCAAAAAGAATCCAATAAGCCGTGGTATTTATGAAACCAATTTAAAATAGACGGCTCCATGTTACCGAGGGAAGGCACACCTACACTTTTCTTCGCTCCGTTTCATTTCGTTTCATTTCATTCCACGTACTTGTGAGTATTTCCTGCAAGCCCGAATTTTGCATTCAACGTGGCTTCAACGTGCATGAGCTATAATCAGTGTATTGTGTTGTGTCGGTGCCAGGCCGTTGAAGAGAAAAGATTTCAAAAGGCATAAAATAAAAAATTATTTTTCTCTAGCGCGAATTCCGTGCCCAGATTGGGAGTTCGAGCAATGAGCCCTTCTATGACAGTGAATTATTGTTCCTCCGTTCGTTCGGTCGTTTGGTCGTTCGTTCGTTCGTACCTGGTGGTACGTAAACAGGTTACAAGATAGACGAAAATGCAGCAAAATACGTATCCGTATATATGTATGTATGTGTGTATGAATACTTTTCGATTCCCGCTTTGAGTTGGAACGTTTATTTAGGCGTAGCTGCACTAAGTTATTTACAACTTGCATAATATTTTCCTTCAGAAGAGCGAACAAATGAACGGCAAATGGGAATAGAATGAACTACAGGATATGTGTATGGAATCTTTTTTTTTTCGTTGCAAGTAATTTTTTTACCCCAATTTTTTTTTTTTTTTGCTATTATACTATTTTAATAGAGTTTTCAATGCAAACTTCTTATAGGGAGATATTTGCTAAATAGCTTTCAGGTAGAGAAAAACCTTTGTCTTAAAATAACTTGATTAAAAAAAATTGATCCTAAGGATTCTTAAATGAATATGTGTGTTTTTTGTATGAATCCAACGAATTGACATGGCAATAAATCAGTTGTCCCTCTAAGGTTTAAGAAAATGAAAAATTTC
Organism: Chlorops oryzae; assembly: GCA_020466095.1. Classification (NCBI taxonomy): domain Eukaryota; kingdom Metazoa; phylum Arthropoda; class Insecta; order Diptera; family Chloropidae; genus Chlorops; species Chlorops oryzae. The sequence goes on from CM035808.1 coordinate 39,020,627, forward strand.
AAGAATATTTAAAGAGTAATTTTTTAAAAAAGATTTTTCTTCTGATATCGGGTAAAATCTTCGACATTGCAATAGCAAAACAGCGTCAAGCAGTACCCGAATGTAATAAGAGTGTTGAAAGAAGTTGCCGGTTTGGAAACTATGGACCCAAAGAAGTAAAAATTTATAAATATACCCGACTGGAAAATTGCCTAGAGTGGTCGGGTGATTAGCTTGGGCCTAGCTAGATTTTTCACAACATAGATATATCTAAGCTGGCTCTAGACAGGCCCTGGACTAACAAATCTTGACTCGATCAGGCTTATCTTGGCCCTTCTTTGGCGCTGGGTAGAATCGCCCCTATTTTGGCGAAGACGTGAATAATCTAGAAAAGGTCTATGTTATTTTCTCTAGCTATAGCCCGGATAGAAAATACTATCCTGGCGTCATTGTGGGCCTAGTTAGTGCCGCCTCTTAACTGGCCTTCTTAGGAAAAACCAAGACTGTACCTCACTAGATTTTACATAGTTATAGCCCGTGTTTGAGAATTTTTTACCCCGAGAGAAAATTTGAGACAAAATTTTATTTTATAATTCTCACTTAGTTTAAATTCGTGGAAATATAAAGCGTGTATTTTGATTGTTTAATGTCTGCTTTGTGCAGAGGCGATATTATAACCAATGAGGTTTTACCGTGGTGCGATTACTGCTTATTGAAACTTTAACCAATACTTCACCATGAAAAACGTAAAAAAAAACTTTATGTAAACAAAGTGATTGACATATGGTTTCATATTAATTTAATATATCTTCTTTTTTACTACTAAAGTTTAAAACTACTTTTTCAGATATGTAAATATTTTTATTTTCGAACTTGTCTAAAAAAGACCATTGGGATGGATTGGCAGATCTAAATAGATAGGTCCTAGACAAAAATTGCTATGTAACAAGGTTCATTCTAACCAAAGTATTAACAAATTAGCAAGAGCCTGGCTCGACTTTACTGGGCAGGCCCAAGACATAATCTAGGAAAATCTGGCCAAGGCCCTTGGAATATCTAGTTAAAATTTCCAGCCGTTAAGCTAAATACTGCTTTTTTGGGTCTTTAAATCACCTCAAGCTTAAAACTGAGAGATAACGGACGTCTGAAGTATGTTATAAGGAAACTATCAAAGACTCTGAAATCTCCTTAAACTCCTTACATCTTCTTTTGCTTTATTTTGAATACATTAATTGGTCGAAATTTTTTTAGAAAATTCTCATAGGAAATTTTAAACTAACTGTTCTGATATTTAATTCGTTTCCCAAAGACAAATTCAGATACTTAAGAACTAACTGAAAACCCAGCAGGACAGGACAGTGTGTTCTAAAGATTTCATCACTCAGCGCTTGCCTTCACTGGTTCTTTTCCAGAATTCCGAGATGACTTTGTCATAGGACTTAGTCGAATTGTCATGCATTCTTAGTCCTTTGCCACTTCAACAGCCATGTTGTTGTCAGAAGGACTTCTTCCGTCAGTTACTTAGTTAATATTTATTCGTACGAAGAGATGCTTAAATGCCATCGAAGGCAGCTAAGCTAAGAGTTCTCTAATAGCCTTGAACTTAGAAGCATAGAAAGATGTTACGTCACGACGAACATAAATCCATTGGAGAAATTCTGGAAATTATTATTCTTCTAAGGAAAAATTAAATACAAAAGGATTTCATTGAAAGCACAATAAAAGCCTGCCATTCAAATTCAAGACGCCCTCAAGGGAATTCTAATCCGAACAAAAGCAAATTTGTAAGACACATTAATAAGCGTTAAAACATTTGTTTCAATAAGGATATATGCAAACCGCATTGGATTGAATAAAAGTCCTTGAAAAACAGGTGAACAATAAAAGGATAAAACTTGCTCATGCAAAGCGCGATAGATCTTTTCTTTATTCTTTCTTCTTTTTTTTTAATATTTTTTGTTCCTTGCTCTTACATTTGAAAATGCGATGCATTTTCTGCTAGACCAAACTCTAAAAGCTTTGCCTTCTATCATTCCTTTTGACTGTGATGTTTTCATTCGGGCTTAGGCAAATTCGGTGGTCCATTCATTTAAGCCGGCTTTCTATGCACAATGTCTTTCGCTTGACAAATAGTTTGCCAAATAAAATTCATTAGCAATTTGTCTTCTTTCTTGTGCTGCCGCCGAACTTTTTGAGGCAAATAGTTAGAGGAGTTAGAGGAGAGGCAAATAGAGAAGCTCCTCTCCATCTCGTCGAATAAATGAATGAAAACTTTAGTGGTTTCATAGCCGGGTAGTGAATTTACGACTCGGTTGAATGGTGAAACTATGCCGGAAAAGCGGGTGAAAGTCTCAGTGAATATACCAGAAGCTGCCGCCAATCTTTCTGAAGGGGGCGCCAGGGTTTTCATTCATGAGAACTATGCAAATAGTTTCATAGTTTCAAGGATTGCAACATCGCATCGCATTGGTAAAGGGAAAAAGGCAGAAGAAGGTCACAAAAGATTTTAAGTTAGAAATTAATGTTGAGAATATTTTCGCTTTTGTTTGGCGAAAATTTTTCTCAGTTTTATACGCTGCGATGAACAGCAAATTCTTGATTTCCTTCTTTTGGTTTCAGTTCAAAGATTTGTTTGATTGTTGCGAAAGGCAGAAGGCAAAAGACAACATTCCCAAGAAAACAAAATGAAACTTTGGTACTAAAATTAAGCAGCTGTCCTCACGGAAAGGACATCATTTCCGCTGAAAATAAATAGAAAATATATATTTATGGTAAATGAATACTACAATTCTTTTTTGTTTGCTGTTTCGCTATAAAAACGTGACTTTCACGATTTGTTTGGCATAACTTCACGAAAACACGGTCTAAAACGGCCCAAGCACGCTCATGTGATAAATATGTATGTGTGTATATGTAACACATATTCCTTCAGTTATGGGGAGGTCCTCTGGATAACTAGTCAAAACATTATATAGGTATGCATACCATTTATGAGAAGTAACTGGACTTTTTCACCATTGGATCTACATAGTTGAAATTTACTTGAATGGACATATTTGTAGGATGTACGTTCTATTTGATGCTCTTCTTTCACAAAGCACAAATACGACAATCGACCTCTAATTGACTACTTACAAGAGGTCTACTTTTGAAGCAATGAAAAAATTTTTTTTTCAAAATTTGTAATCAAACTGACCTTTTTTGAGAGATTATGGGTTAAAGTATTTTTGAGAATTTATTCATAATTTTTGGAAAAGGCTTAGACGTTGCGCTGTGGTGATTTTCCTAAAAAGTCTTACTTACTTTGCTGAGAAACTTTTTAAATATTAATTGAATGCCATTAGGAAACACTTATGAAAAACTTTTCCAGATTTCTAGCATCTAGTTGAAATAAAAAAATTAAAAAAATATCCAAGCTTTGCTTTCAGGTACCAAAACTAAAAATTTTTTCTAATTCGTAATTTGGGCGTCATTAATTCCACTTTTTGGATAAATTTTAGAAGTCTCGCAAAGGAGGCTTCACAACATATAAATTTTATACCAAAACTTAGCAAAATAGTCACGCAGTTTCAAAGATAGTAAAGTCCTTATTAATTCAAAAAAATTAGCATTTTACCCATGTGGATCTAAAGCAATGTCCCAATTTCTTCTAAAAACTAATGTCACAAAAATACGTTGCATACTTTAAGGCTAACAATTTTCATTGATTAGGTTCATTATGTTCTTTGCAAAAGTAACCGACCATGTTTACATTTTGCACCAAAGTGGGCCTAAGGTGCCTTTTAAATTAAGATGGAACAGAACTACTTCATTCGTTACTAGTCGGGGTGTAGTTAGAGAATAGTGGTATTTTATTTATTCATAGCGTCGCATTCGCATAGTTAAGTACTTGTAGGTCCTCCAAGGTCGATATGTACATATGTTTGTTTGCAGATGTGTTCACAACTGTTCGTGGGCCGCTTAACAATCTGAAAGTCAATGTTTAAGTAATAGCACGTATCCTGTAGATATTTTTAGTTGATTTAAGCGATGCTTTAGTATAATGCCTACTTTTAGCTACAACAAATGTATCACAATTTGGAAAACTTAAATTGGAAACAGGACTAATCCACTCACGCATGTACATGACATACTTTGTATTTGTTTTTTGTTATTCAAATATTGTTTCCTCTTCCTGTATTTGCTGCAGAATTATGACGTATAAATTCGAATAACTTGCAAAGCTTTTAAGAACAAAAAACTTCTTCGTATTTAGTAAATTTCAAATTATTCACTTTGCCAAATCCATAAGTAAGCCTTCTTTGAATATTGAAGTGAAAATCTAATTTTGAGAAAAATCTAATAAAAAACCAAATATGTTCTCCATGATGAGACCTTCGCTTCAGTGAACAGATAAAGCAAATATTTATTTTCCAGTGGCAAATCACTGGAAAATGCATTTAACACACCCTCTTACACGTGTAATATGCTCGTACTACATATTTTATTTATTACTCCACCCCATTGTAGGTACTTAGTTCATTGATATGGATGCAATAGCCTGTGATGCATGAAGGATTTTAGTATTTTCCAATGAAATTGTATTTGCTGTATTGCATTCAGTGAAATCAAAGTGAAGTTCATTTAAAACTTATCTTAATAATGATTGGCATCGTATTACCTTGAAAAACTTTTGTAAATAAAAAGTTCTTTTGAATCAATCCGATTATGTTCATACGATATGGGGAAATTCGAACAAAAAAATTTATAATAGAATTCTCTCCGATTGAAAACAAATCGATACGAGGCTTAAAAATTATTTCCTCGAAGTCTGAAAGCAAAAAATTAAATATACGTAGCTTAAAATTCATTTTGAGCATCGCTTTTGTCTGAAACTCACTGCAATCAATCTTTTTAAAACCATTTAGAAAAGATATTGAATTTATTTAAATATAAAATTCGAATTTAGTGACTTTCCGAACGAAATGTGGTATTGTCAATTTTTCACTCAAGATTTGAGCAATTGTAATCAAATTTCATTTTTTCAAGCTCAATTGAGTTAAAACCAAATGGGGAAAAATGATTTTTGTGGTAGCTCTGGTGACACGCAATTATTTTTTATTCTTTTAATTTCGATGGGTTTTTTGTTTTCGTTTTTGTTCAAAGAATTGCAAATTTGTTTACTCAAGTGTGTCCCATATTTAATGAGATGTCTTTCGAATAAATTGCTCAGTATTATTGCTCAGAATAGAATATAAAAAAAGGGAGGACCTTTCATGTCATACACATTAAGTTATTGAAGCGGTTTATGTATTTCTTATATAAAGCTTAGAACCTTTTCTCTGCTTTATACGCTTGCGTTCGTATTATTTTGATTAATATTTTTTGTAAATGATTTTGCAAAAGTTAAATGAACAGTTCCAGTGTAATAAAGCTTAATAAAAGTTGGATTAGAGAATTTAATTAAGCTACAAAAATAAAAAGTTGAATATTCAACCTCAACTTTAAAGTAGTCAGGTATCTAAATTCGAAGTGAGGAATGAGTTGCAAAATTGTTCATCCGAGTGAAAATATGGAAAGCACTCGAGTTGAATAGCCAAAGAGAAACATAAAACCTATGGCAACACAGAAACTTCTCATGAGCGGACAAGAAAGGTTTCGTCAGGAGCGTTCAGTGAAATCTTGGGCCTCGGAGAAAATATGAAATCAAGTCAGGACTTCTAAGCTATGTAAGGTATGCACCTAATATTCAAAGCAAAAACCAACAGAGCGACTCTTTCTCATGTTAATTTTTTAAATTTGCTGATGTCGAACTAGAAAATTTTTGATATGGTTAAAAAAAAATTGACTAAATGAGTTCTCCGCTCTAAGAAACACTTTCCTTGTCGCAATAATAATTGAAAAATTTGTTCACATGTGTTCCCTAAAAGTTTCAAAATTTATGTAAAAAATGCATGTTCTGCAAAATAAAAAAAATTAAAAAATTATCAGCCATAGCCTTGCCGGGTATATCATTGAAGAGACAGACTTTAGTACTCTCGTTATTTCACCTAGGCACAATGATTGTGACGATTGCGACGATTGCCACATTCTGCTGCTTGCACATTTATACATTTTTTAGAGTCATGGCTCGCTTGACCTTTGCTTTGGAACCAAATTTAGTTTGAAAATGTGTGAAATGTAATTGAAAAAGTTGATTTAGCCAAGGTGAAAAGGAAAAAAAAAGTTTATATTATTTCACAGATTTTTTGAGCTTTTTAACTTCAGTATTCTAATCTCTTACCATCTCTATATGTAAAAGTGAAATGTTGTTCAGTTGTTTCTTCATGACTCGAGAATCACGCAACCAAATTGTTCATTTTAATTTAAAGCCGTGACACTGTAGCAAGATACCCAATATGAGTGTAGTGCCCGACGTATGAGCAACGTAAATTTCCATAGAGGCCATTTACACGTTAAGACATTTCGATATTAACACATTATGTGCTAGGGAAACACAATGTGCGTAGCGTTCCGTCTACGATCACCTTCAGTCGAAATTGTTTCATTATCGAAATGTCTTAACGTGTAAATAGCGTGATAGCGTTGTCAAATTACGTATACGTCATGTTCGAATGCTTTAAATATGTATGTATGTATGTGGAAAAAACAAATTGCTTGATTCCGGATCGTAACGAATCACCTCAGTTCAGATAGTTATTGATGTATTATTTTATAAATATAAATAAATTTTCGTATTTTTTATATATCGCATACTGATCAGTGATCAGGTTATCTTGAATAAGATTCACTCACTAGTCGGTAGTTCCTGGCAAGTCCACCGATGAAGCTAAAAATTGCCTATAAAAAGCTTATTTAAAAGAAACTTTTCGTTCGGAGTCGGCGTTAATCCTTCCAATACAGGCCAGGCGACAGGTGGGCTGTAAGAACTTTTTTTTGCATAATTAAGACCACAAAGCGTACCCCGTTGTAAACGGGATAAATAATACTGTGATATTTTTTTTCAAAACTTTAAAAAGACAAGACCTTTAACGGTTTCCCTCTATTTCGGGCAGAACGGCACGAACTGCATCATTAGTTTTTTGAGTTATCGGTACGCCTTCATGGAAACATTTTTTTCAAAGTTTTTTTGACCACTTTTTGGCCCATATCTATGTTTGAGTTGAAGTTTGGTATTCTAAGCTAACACCAAAAGGTACTCTGAGATATGCCAAGTAATTCTTCCCTAAACACTGTTATGATAAAATGCTGCATTAGGGAGCTATAACCGCTATATTCGGAACTAAGACTGCTAAGTTACACACTTCAAATTGCTCATAATTTAGCAACTGTAACTATTTTTTGCAAAAAATTAGTAAAAATCGGAATTAAGACCAGAAATGCGTCACGGTGTACGTTTTTGCTTTTATGACCATATATTTTATACATTGTATATATTTTATTTAATTTTCTCAAGCCTGTCTTCTTGAATAAAACGCGCTGAAACATCAAAATTTACATAAAAAAAAAATAAAATTGATGTGCCTTCGAATGTAAAGAAAGCTTAAGATGATTTGCAAGATTATTCGAAAGTGATTTTTAGCATTGCAAATGATTTTGATATTATTAAATGAGCCGCAAGTGAGATAAGAAAAAGAATGTCACAAAATCCATAGAATCCAAAAAAAAAAAAAATTATTTCTCTCCTTTTTGATTAGCTATTAAAATGAAAGCGAAGGCTTTTCGTTCATCTAAATTTTTCGCTGAGCCATTCGTGGAAAGTGAAAAAGGCGCACTTTGCATTCTTTCCCTCTTAACATACATACGTCCTCAATTTGGTAAAGAAAATATAGTTTCGCTGAAACTTTTATTTAAACACTAAAGACTCATTTAGCCTTAAATTAAGGAAACTTTACTTAACTCAAGAAATCATCTGTCTCATTTGCTTTTGCTCAGTGAATGTATCAAATAAATTCCTCAGTTAAGTCAGTTAAGTCAGCTCAGCTAAAAGTTTTGCTTAAGTATTCAACCCAAAAGATTCACAGTAGCATTCTTTAAAGCAACAACAGAGAATGGAACGACCTATTCTCTTGTTTTCGGAGTCCGAAAATGTAGGGCTGCTCTCTTTGTACTGCATTGAAAAGCTTTCTGTCTCTCAATGCACTGTTAAATGAATGTTAACGTCTAAAAGTTGACATAGAAAGCCGTTGTAACCTTTCTACCTACTAACCTATCGCGTTGAGTCAACATTCAAATCGTAAACAAATTGAAAAGAGCGTTAAAGTAAAAAGCTCCACTTTCGAGGCACTGCAATGAGATCTCTTGGTTTTCTTTCTAGTGAGAAAAGAGCATAGGAAAACTTAAAGGTTCGAAGCTAAGAACTATTTTTTAGAAATGCCGGCAAGACGATAAAACTTTGAAAAAGGTTAAATGCTCTTGTATTAGGGGAGATTAGAAATTTTCGGAAGATAGCATCAGAAAGTTAAGGGTGTTATAAGTTATTAAGGCCCGATATTTCAGTGCATACTTAAGGTCTCCTTAGCACTTAAGTAAAGCTTAAGTCCGTAAAGCATTTTAACAGTACAAATTTTAAGTGCTCCTTAAATAAGTTTTCAAATTAATTTGATGAAGGAATTTCACAAATTTTACGAAATTAAAAAAAAGTATAGACAAAAAATAAGGGTTTTTTCAAATGTTGCCTGCCGAAAACAATTTTCGTGAGTTTTGGATAAAAATTGACTGTTAAACCGCTTGACACTTAAGGTGTTCTTAAGTCTTCAAGCTTCCTTAACTTAAGTATACACTGTAATATCGGGCCTAAGTTTCTTATTGGAGTGTGATATTTTTTTTTAGGTTATTAAGGTTGTGAATGAGACTTTTTTGTGGTGGTGTGAATTTATACCAGAAGATCCAGATTTCTTAAAAATCCGTCAGCCCTCACCATAGAAAAATGTGTTTGAGTGAACAGATAGGCAGATTGGCGAGGCTGTTTTTGGACCTTTTTTAAAAAAATTCATGACGGAAAACAAAAAGAGCTTTTTCAATTTTAGTTAGTTTAGTTTATTTAATTGTGAATTAAAGTTAATAAAGAAGCACCTTGTTTTTTATGTGAGGGCGATTCAAAAAGTTATCGGCCGTCAAAGTGGATGCTCAAAAAAAAAAGTTGTAAAGCTGGATGCCACGATTCCAGGTCTCCAAGTTGTCCGAAATGGAAAAGAAAACAGTATAGATGTCGTTATGGAGTGAACCTCCAAAATAATTTAGTAATTTTTTTTTTTTGAAAACATGGCGGCCAGTGAAAAATTACTCATCGATTTCGGATATATTTTTTTGTAGTTCAGTGTAAAAAAAAATTGTAAAAAATTTATTAAAATTATTATTGAGGTTCCCGCCAAAATGGTGACAATTCTGCATCGAATCCACTTTGTTTCATTGAAATCGGTCCAGTTAAACTGACGAAATCGTGGCAGCCAGTTCAAAAATTGGCTTCGAGATAAATGCGTTCCAAGTTTGAAGCAACGCAAAAAATACTCCCTTTAGCGCAGACCATGCTGGACAAAGAAGGCTATATCTTTTAAACTATTTCGAATTTCCAAAAATCATTTTAGCATGATACTCTCAAATATCCAAGCTATAAAAAAATGAAAAAAATGGAAAAAAAAATTTTGCCCAATGAGATTAAGTGGATTAACCAACAAAAGTCCTAGCCCATTAGTGTTCATCGTCCTCATTTAAAGATTGTCAATGAATTTCTTATATATTTTCTTTTTTTTATATAGAATTTTAAAAAATTATAGTTATTAAGTAATTAAAAGGTTAATAATACAAGAGAAATAATGAGAATATATTCAATAACGTGGTGTAGTCTGGATTGAAAAGTATCGTATTTTTGTGATGTATTTCATTCGAAATCCTAAAATTTATCCAAAAAGAACCCCAAGGCTTCTTGTTGATGAAGGAAAAAGTTCAAACGACAAAATATATAAATTTGTCTGTCTGTCTGTATATTTATTTCTCCTTATAGATGTACAACAATTTAAAGTTATAAAAGAAATTAGCAAAGAAATGATGCAACATGTTTTCCTCATTTTCAGTTGAACGATTAAGGGAAATTCATCTATCACATTTTAAATGTTATCGGAGAATAAGGCTTTATATATATTAATTACTATACAATTTGGATCACTTTTGAATGAATTATTTTCAATTTGTTCAAATTCATTTGTCGTATGCCTTTTCACAGTGCTAATTGCTCTCTAATTTAGACCAAATGTTGCATTTTACATAGAAGTCTTGTGAATTCTTGTGCTGCTGTTTAGTACCTAACGATTTTTAATTGTTATTGATGGCTGCCCACAGCGAGTGTAGTTTAAAGCCTTCAGACTTAATTGATTTTTAAATGATTTTAAAATACTTTGAACGTGTTAATTCTTGATATGAAAATATTCAATAATAAATACGAGTGTTCTTCTACAAAATGGTAGTATTTTAAGATGCAGTGGCGTAGCGAGGACTAATCTAGACGTGGGCGAGATGAATAAGCAAGGCCCTTTAACATTTTATTTTATACATAAAGACTATGTCTGTATCCTTCAATCTTGTGCTTGCTTTCAATCCCAGCAGCGAAAGCGAGTAGTTCAAGAGCAAACTTCGAGTACTCCCAAAAGGAATACAAGTACTCCCTTTCAATTCGCTTCTACATGTGGTGAGATGTATATTTTAACATTATGGTGGCATTGGAAAACCATTACTCGCTAAATAAGTACAAAAGGCAGTACTGGGAGTATATAAATTACCTCAAAGGAGATTATTTGATTTTTATTTTTTTAAATTAAAACTTTGAGTTAAAAATGTATGGATTTCAAGTTATTGATAAGATGTAATAATAATAAAATAGGTTTTTCTTCAATATCCTATTTCCTAAATTTTTCATGCAGCGTACGCTGATTTTGTTCCACATTTCAACTTCTTCTACTTTTTGCCTCTAATCATTCAAAGTAAGCAAAGTAGGAAGCACTCATTATAGTGAACGAACTCATCCACCTTTGTGCTGAAAGGGAATAAACTTTAGTATACTCGGCTTTCATATGTGAATCTGTTTTATTGTGAGTACTCCAGTACGGAGTATTTCAAGAGTACTTGCTTTTGGATTTATTACTCGCATTAATGCTACTGGGATCGTAGTCTGATTTATGCTTAAATATGCTTACGATGTGCGGCCAAATATGATTTTATTCTCTCTTATGTAATTGATAGACAGCCTCTCTAAGTCCTTTTGAATCGTTCATTCAATTGACTTCGTGCGAGGCCCCTTTGGGCGCGAGGCCTTGGGCGATGTCCCACGCCCAGCTACGCCACTGTTAAGATGGATTGATGCAATGAAGTAATTAGTTTCAATTATTTATATTAAAATAAATAATCAATTATTAAGTCTAAGAGGGACTTTAAGGCGTCCATTCTTCTTGTGTTTAATAACCGAATTATTGTCACCAAGCTGGTGGCTTAAATCGAAGACAAAAACAAAGGTCTTATAAACTTCATTAGGTTTCATGGCAAGCAAAATATTGCATTATAAACAAAATGAATACAAATTAATTTGTTTGTCAATTTATAAGGGTTTGTCCATGAATCATAATGCAAGTGGATGGAAATCCTTTGAAGAAAATCATTCAATTCGTAAGTTAAGAGTTTCAAGTTAAGAGTCTTAAGCTTAGAAACATAAACAGAGGCCAGAAAGATATCAAGATTGTGTGGCAGAAGACATTCATTTTCGAAGCTCAACATTTTAAGTCCTGCAAGTGACGAAACCCCTTAAAAAGTGTCATTTTCATAGAAGTGTGTATGATTTTAGAAAATATTAACTCCTCGAACTTTTCCATTCTCAGATCTCCATGACTTTTAATTACTTTGAGATTACCTAAACTCTATCATTAGGAGAGTTGTGTATAGAAAGACAAAAAGACAAATATCGAATCCCCCATCGAACTCGAGACACACGAAAGAATAGACTCGATGAAGACACAGAGCGTGTCCGAAATAAAAATTAAATGAATTACCTTGAAAAAATAAGATTAAAAAAAAAAAGCTTTTCTTAACAATGAGACTCCCTTTGTCTGTAGTTTGGTAGATATCTGCAACTCTCTGGGCCTTCGTTTTTAACCAATTATTGACCGGAAACGAGGAATTTCCAATAAATGTATGCCTCTAAAGTAACTTGCGGACCCCTGGATAGGCCGGGACTTTTAAAATGCAAGAAGAAGAAGAAGTATGCCTCTAAAGTAGTAGTCGGTAACAAGTGGGTAAATATAGCGATGAGAATTGAAAGCTTTACGCCAGCATTACTTCGATGTAAGGACCCACATAAAAGGTTCAAACTTTGACCACTGTCATTGCTCGATGTATTGAATTGTTTCGACATACAAACATATGTACCTACTTAAGCAGGGTACCCTGTATTTGAAATTTGCCCCTTAGTTATTTCCATTCTTAAAAAGTTGAGCATTAACCTTCTATTTTATATGGGAATCGCGCATGAAACTTATTTGAAAAAAAAAAAAAAGGAGGGACCCGGTAATAACCTGTCAAAACTGTGGTCCTACCAAGGTGACACCACCAAGGGTAGGTATATCCCGAAGGTGTAATTTCTTAAAAGTTATTGCCGCGAACACTTCAAATGAAGAAGCACCAGCTTAATTGAGCGTCTGTGTGTGTGTGTGTGTGCTCCATTTTTATTTCATAATTTTGTACTTGGCACAATTACAGAGTTTTAAACATCCTCCGATGGCCGTAAATACTTATGCAACAAAAGGCGCCAAAAACCCCTTTTTTGTTGCGTACCGAGCACAATGGCAATGGCAATGGCAAAAGCTAAAGTGTTGTTAATTGCCCAACAGCTTTCCAAGTTGGCTGTGCGAGGGTGACAGAAGTGAACTTTACAGAGGGAAAATTGCTTTTGTTTTTAATCCAGCCAGGCATTCAGACAGTCAGGCAGTCTGGCAGTCAGGCGGGCTTGAGACTTCTTGCGACGAGCTTTTGTGTATGTTCATAGACAAATTTTCATGTCGAGAGTCTTGTAATCTGAAATTCATTGCGTTAAATGGGATGGTGCAATGTCACAGAAAAAAGCTTTTATTCCTTAAAACATATCTTAACGTTTTCCCTTCTCCTTTTTTCGCTTCCTTTTTCCCTTTCGTCTCATCAAATATATATACAAATCCTCACAATACTGCACATACATGCATACATACACATATGGTGTGCTTAAACCTGTATGTTCATGTATGGAGGTAGTCATTTATGTATGTAAAGCAGCGCATATGTGGGTGCTTTAACTGTAATAAAAACTTCCGCATGCTTGTTAACGCAAGGGATTTGCATTTCGATATGTTTTGCTGCTGCCGTTGCTGTTGTTGCTGCTTGGGGGTAAAAAGCAGGAGGCAACATTTCAACAGATTTAACATGAGTTGTCATTTTTAATGCAAGCAATTTGTTTTTAATATGTCAGTTCTTTGGTTGTTGCGAACGTACTCAAATGTTAGAAAACTAAAAGAGCCTCAGCTAAAAAGGACATCTACATAATCCATGATATGACTCAAGCAGCTTATAAATAAAAACTTTATATTTTAATTGATCATAATCCAACTGAAATACCTATGCATAAATAGTAAGAAGGAGAATGCTGACATTTTTTGAACATAAATATCTAATATTATTCACATTGAATTCGAGTTACCATGAGACCATGTAAGGATTACATGGAATTCTTAATTGGCTTTTGCATTCAAATTGCTCTCTACATCGATTGGAGTAATTAATTATAACATAATTTGTAAGGTCTTCTCGAGACTGTGCTTTATTAACTATCATATCAAAGGCGATCGTTGCTGGTGAATGTTGGCGGGGCCAATGTGTAATTATAAAATAATAGGTACTTTATGTTTGAATACAAGCGTGGATTGTTTTAATTACCAGCTTGAACTGAAGCAAAATACCAATTATTCTCCGACCAACAGAAACTTTTCTTTCATCGAATTTTCAACAAATTGGGGCGGAAACCCCTTAAAAAGCAAACAATAATTTTTATTTATTTTTTCGTTCTTTATTTTTTTTGTTTGGTTTTGCCTAACCAAAACAATTTTATGTCACTTTTAATTTGTTATTCAACAACATATATATTTTCATTTAATGTTTCATAAATTGAAATTATCTTTAGCTTTTTGAACACACAAAAATATTGCCCATTATCTGAAAAGAATTACATATGTGACAATGCAATTGGCTTAGTCCTTTGAGTACTGGCGAGTTTGAGGAATATTGTAGATTGTATTGCAAAATATCTTTTTAAAGAACTTCCATTTGGAGTTGGAGTTAATCTGTGGATCCTACATTTTTTTCTTAAGAAAAGACTTGTTGCATTAGTCCTTGAAGTTCGCCTGGTGTCAATTGACGCGTATTTACTAGCAATTCGGCCGACCACTGGTGATCAGCCATTTCCCTTGCAAATACATTTTCCGTTTCAAAATCACATAAATAGTTTAAATAGATCAGACCCTAGAAGTGCCACCGTGTGTGGATTTTAAAAATGTTTATTTTAGCAACACATTTCGTTGGAGAAAATGAGCTAACGATTTTTATGGCATTAAGCCAATAACTACTTCGATAGTATCTTTTCCTACCCCAAGTGGTCAGCGAGGTACAAAAGTATAAAATGGAAAGTAAACTACTTGATCAATTGAGTTGAAAATCTTGGGAGTTGTTTTATGTACGAGTACTTTAAAAATGAGAGCTTAATTTTTTTCACATTGCGTACCATATCCTCCACATTTTAAATACGAAATCGAAAAAATTTGCCTTCGGGACTTAGTATAAAGAAACACCTTTCAAACCATGCAAAAAGGATATTAAAAAAAAAAATTTTTCATGCCATAAAAGGTCAAAAAAGCTCAAAAAATCGAAGAAAATTAAAAAAAATTCTCATTTTTTTACAATTGGGAAGCTCGTACCGTAAAAACTACAAAACTACATCCATGAAAAAGATGTCATTTGATAGACCGTGATATTAGCTTTGATACGATATCAACCATGATTAGTTAAAAAAGCAGTAATATATATATTTTTCCTTAAAAG
The DNA here is from genome assembly GCA_020466095.1 of Chlorops oryzae. NCBI lineage: Eukaryota > Metazoa > Arthropoda > Insecta > Diptera > Chloropidae > Chlorops > Chlorops oryzae. The sequence goes on from CM035808.1 coordinate 39,035,690, forward strand.
TCAAACAACTGAAGACCTCACACAAATTTGAAGGTAGTTCCGAAACTACACCTAGGAAAAAATTAAAAAAAATTATTTTTGATATTACCAATACCACCCTTATCCGTAATAATGAACGAAATCGCGGCACCAAACGAAAATATTCAATTTGTTGGCCTGTGTAATTCTTTTTTCTTATTTTATTGGCCGTTCTGGCGTCTAACTAAGCTTTTTTTCGAAAAATTCCAAAAGTCTCGAAAAAGCTTCTAAGATTTATATGATAAATGGGAAAATAATGATGCAGTTTCAAATTGGCCGAAGTCCTTATTTATTTGCTTTAAGAAATAAGCTCTAAATCGAGGCTCTAAATCGATGTTTCATAATGTCGATCAAAACATTTTCACAAAAATACATTGCATACTTTAAGGCCTTAATTTATAATTTTCATTTCAAATTTTAAATTCTCAAAATGGTCATCCTGCTGAGTAATACAAAAGATAATTTGGATGAAGGCTCCGGTTAACTGTATCTGTTATCTTATCTGTATCGATTAGGTAACTGTAGCTCTTTGAATCGATGTTTATTATTGAAGATGTACATATACATATGCCAGGTAGATATACCAAGAATATTCCCATCAGATCCCATATTTTGACAAAGACTCAAATATTTTCGAAATGGAATTCTTCAAACAACCTGAGGACTGGAAGACTTGTATGTTCAACATATTGCTTTTATCTCACTAATCCGCATCCATTGGTCAAACTTAAAGGATAAGAATTTTTCCGTCGCGGAAAAAGAAAACTACTTTTTCTACATCTCTTCAGGCGCGTACGCAGAAAATTATGTCGAGAGGGGCTTTCGGCAGACTAAGTTCTCGTTTTCCTTTGTGATTGCTAGCATCTTGGACGGGGTTTGAACTCCTAAAATCACCCCTTCGTGCGTCGTTGCATTGCTTCATTGCAATTCTTAGCGTAATCTGTTTTTTTTTCTCGCTCTTCTCTTGTTTAAGAGCAACAAGTAATAAAAGGAAAATAATTTAAAATGAACGTGACAAAACTGTCAAATTGTATCAACAGAATGCCATTGCTTATGTTTATGTTTATGTTTATGTGTTTTATGTGTCATGAAACTGTTGATTTCTTAGCAGAATATACTTTCCCATAGCAAAAGAAATCGCTTCATCTTAGCTCGCATGCGACATTGTGAGGCTGATAGACTGAAGGCATTAGCAAGAGCAGCAGCAGCAATTGTATAGAGAGCTAAAGGATCATAAGAGGAAAATAACGCAATTGTTGAAATTATAGGGAATTTCGAACGAAATAGGAAATGGAATATTTCACAACACACTCGCAGGAGGACACAAGTCAATATTGCATTCACATACATTTCTCATTTCTCTCATTTATCTGCTTTATCAAAATTGGAAAATTACAGAATTGACATACAAAGGAAAACAAAATGCGATGGAACAACATGATTGTTTGCTTTCAAATGGCATGTTTCTCTATTTTCATTCTGTATTTTCATTGAATGAAATGATTAAATACTTGAGTTATTGTTTTCAATTACCGCAAAATGAAACTTATTTCCTCCTTCTCCTCCTTCGAAGGATGACAGTTTAAAAGCTTATTATTTCCATTTAACATTTAAAATGCTCAACTAGAATAAGAACTTTGGCGAAGACAATAGACCCCAGCTTCCTGTGCAGAGACAACGTTTTTTCAAGTGAACTTCAATTTTTATTATCCTTTGAGCAAATAAAAGCAAAAATAAAGTTAAATTAGAAATTGCCTTGCGAAGAAAGTGAAAATTTTTTTAACTTCTCTTTTCCATAGCTTTAGTTTTGGAAAATTAAAGTGTAAGGACATTTTATAGTAATGCCAATCTTTGAAAGTTTGATCTAAGTTGATGTTGGACTTAATTAGCTCATTGAACTGAGAAGTTATTTTACGTTGAAGAAGAGAGAATAGAAGAGAAATTTAAGGTCAAATAAGACCTAGAAGTAGACTTGATGTAGCATCATCTTAAAAGTATTTATTTTTCAACACAATTTGTTTCATAGTTCCTCATTCTATAGATTGATACTGAAATTAAGACTCGTTCGTTTTCGTATTACTTAAGGTTAGCTCAGGACCCCCAAAATTGTTCCGGGTCCATTGTGAAAACCTTGTTCAAAGACTTTTTTCGCTCCTCGAATTCCTCTTTAAAAACTTTAACTTCCCGAAAGTTGCACTTTGCGAACTATCAGGCACTGCAAAAATAATAAAAACATCCCTTGCCATCCGCATGTTCCCGGGCTCATTTTCTCATACCACCACTTGGAGGTACAAAATAATTAAATTCTATGTTATTTCTATCGCACCATAAAAACATACATTGCAGCAGCCATAGTCAGAGAGTTTTCTCAAGGCCATATCAACATAAATTACAAGCCTTTCAGCGATGGAATTAAGAGCTCATAAATCTTTCCACCAGGATATTTTTTCCCATGGCAAACTCTAATAATAGTGTCTATATACGAATATTGTGAAATCGTCCTCTCTGCTGCCTTCTTATGTGTCTGCCTCACTTGGTCTCAGTCTCAGTCCGTGGCAATATCTTCGACAAAGAGTTAAAGCTGCAAATAGGTACTGCATCGGAACAACAAAGCTTACGAATTTCGATTATAAAAATGGTACAATTTTGTCTTGAACATGAAATTGATTTTTATTATGCTTGTCAGTTTAAGTCCCATTCAGAGGCGCACTAGATTGTCATCAGTCATGGGGCTTAAAATGGGATGGGCCGCACAAATTTTTAAGCTCGATGATAATTTTTTATGATGTTTTATTTAGGAAATTTTTGAGTAAAGAATAGCTTTTGAAATTCAAACAAATTACCTATTTTTTTATTTATCGTTTATATTTCAAGAACTGTTTGCTTTAATAAAACCAAATTTGTATGTATATAAATATAATTTATAAAAAGATATGAGTATCATTTGTTTTTATTGATTTACTTTTTGATCTACAAACAACCAAAATGGCAGAGTTGATTTAAAAGAAAAGATTTTTTCCCAACTTAGAAAATTAAATACCAATTTTAAAGAGCTCGACTTAACTAAACTAAACTTAACTCAACCTATTTTAACTTAAGTTAACTAAACTTAACTAGACTTAACTAAACTTAACTTAACTTAAACTTAACTTAACTTAACTTAACTTAACTTAACTTAACTTAACTTAACTTAACTTAACTTACTTAACTTAACTTAACTTAACTTATATTAACTTACTTAATTTAACTTTACTTAATTGATCTGAAATTTACTTGCCTTAAATTAACTTAACTTAAATTAACTGAAATCAACTTAAATTAACTTAAATTAACTTATCTTAACTTAAGTAAAATTTATATAAATAAAGGACTCCCGTTAAGAGTATGAAAAATTTTATTCAATCCATTCGGTTGAGGAAGAAAGAACTTATAACGAATTAATCTTGTCGTCACGAAAATTAAAAATTTTGTAAGCCAGTGTAATTTTTAATAGATTTTAATTTTGCTTGCAGTTTCTTACTTCCACACAGTCCGTTCGAGTCCTGCTTTAGGTTTTTGACTCCCAGTGGAGCGTTGAGTCTCAGTGTCTTGTCTAGCTCACTATTATTAAATTTTGGCGTCCAGCTATGAAGGGTATTTCATTATTTTGTACTAATATTTTTTACCGTGGCACTTTTCTATCTCTAAAATAATCGATCGAGAAATTGCCTTATTTCTATGAATTTTAAAAAGTCAAGCGTTGACAATAAAATTTTTCAACAAATTTTTCAATATACTATTAAATTTTAGGAGATGTATTCAAGATTGTGCAAAATTGTTGACACAGATTGAATGCGCGAGTCAGAAGGAAGAAGAGGCAGCCAGAGGGCGCGAGAAAAAGACAAAGAGTGCGCTCAATATAGTGCAACGAAAATCGAAATTGACTTCCTTTTCTATATGCAATTGAATATTTTTAGTGTCGCATTGCGGTTGTGTGATTTAAGCACAAATTGCTTCATTATATTTCGAAGGATCTGGATGCTGGAGTAAAGTATTTTCCTACTCTCACTTTCATGCAATAAAAATTTGTAACAGCTGAGTCCGAAATGCTTCCAATTTGTGTTTGTTTTTGAATTTGCTTTTGTTTTGGCTTTTGTTTTTTTGCACAATAGTTTTTGGTAAGGAGCCAATATAAAATAAAAAGGACATTTTGTGGGTTTATTGTTGTTGGGGAAATGCACTTTAATGCGCGATTGACTTTTGGCTTGTTGTTTTGATGCAGTAAATGCAGTTGAATTGATTTGGAGAATGTTATTTTATTGCACAAAATTATTTTTGAGTTTTTTTCCCTTTGTTTTGTTTTCTCTTGAACCATCAAAGTTTAAAAGTATAATTCTCCTTTGGAGTTTTTAGTTCTCTCACAGAAGCTTTAAACACTTCATAAGCTGCTTATCGTTATTTCTTCAGAAAATATTTCTAAGGAGAATTCTTTCTTGGAAAAAATCCTTCGTGCGAAAATATGAAGTTGCAACATTGTGTTTTCTCTTTTTTTTGCTTTGTTTTCATTTTCAAGTCTTAAAAAAAAAAAATTCAGAAGCATTTCTCTTCGCACGCAGCTGAGTAAGACATTGACGCGGAAAGTGCATGAGAAAACAAGACTCTGAACTATGAACTACTCGCCGTTGATAGCAATGACGATGATGACAAATGCAGGTTAGGAGCAAAGCCAGAAAGTGACTATTCTATGGCCTCATGGCAGCACTTCAATGCGAGCCAACGCAAAGCCAAAAGTAACACAAAAACAAAAAAAAAAAAAAAAAAAAAAACAGCAACAAAAAAATGAGACAAGAAAAAACATAAATTGCAAACTCAGCACTAAAATTGCCACCGGCAAAGGACAGATAATCTTTACAAAACAGAAAAGAAACTAGCACTATGATGCCTTATAAGTCAATACACTGGAAAAGAAAAAGAGTGAGGGGTAATAAAAAATGAAATGCGTCAGCTGACATTGCAAAATGGTTATTGGTTCCGAGTCCTGTGAGTCTGTCTGTGCGTCCGTATGTCTGGCACGAGCATATTCTCACCCGAGAAAGTTTGAATGCAGGAATTTATATTGTGGTCATATTGAAAAATGGCTTTTACGAAACTGTGGCACACAAAAAAAAAAAGAAAATTTAAAGAAAAGACAAAGGAAGTGGAAAAGCCATAGAAGAACTTATCTCCCATGAAGTGGGGCTGGAAAGTTTTTTTTTTGACTCTCTGCAGAGTGCAACACAATTTCTAGGAACGCGATCGTCATTCGCATTTTAAGCACGACAATAAAATAAATAAATAATTTTAATATTATTATTTGAAATTATAAAATACCAAAGTTTAAGGCAATTTAAAAATGCAATCAAAAATTCGGTTAAGGATAACGGCTGCAAAAATTTCGTTGCGCAAATAAAGTAGAAAACTTTTTTTTTAAGAACTTAACTCAGAAATAAAGCAACATTAATTCTTATTATTTGGCTCTGAGAAAGTAAAGAAAGTCTCATTTGAAATTATAATTCTTGGTAATGAAACAAACCAAGGCTATAAACCATCATTATCAAAGAATTACTTATAAAACAGACCCGGGAGAAATAAATTCTTTTGAATATTTTTCAAAAGCATAACAATTTTTGGAATTATTGTCAACAGAATTGCAGTCAACAAAGTATATTATTTACTTCTGAAAATAAAGTACCTACTTAATCATTCGAATTTTTCGAAAGAATTCAATAAAAGCTTTATGAAAATTACAGCGTCTGTTGAAGAGCGTAATATGAAATTTCAATTTTATTACAAAATTCTGAAAATTTAAATTTAACTTAGATTTAAGGGTAAATTACTCTTAGACGAACCATTTTATTTTTTCGGAAATTTGTATCCTTAGTTTAAAGGTAATGTTAAGTTGCCTTAAAGAGATGCCATTTCAAAAGACAAAAGTCGTTCGGAAAGAAAGAAATAGGCAAGTACATGATGACATGATGAGAGAGAGAGAAAGAAAGAGAAAGAGAGATAGAGAGAGAGAAGAGAGAGAGAGAGAGAGAGAAAGAGAGAGAGAGAGAGAGAGAGAGAGAGAGAAGAAAGATAGAGAGCGAGAGAGAAAGAGATAGAGAGAAAGAAAGAGAAAGATAGAGATAGAAGTAGAGAGAGATAGAGAGAAAAAGAGAGGTAGCGAGAGATAGAGAGAGAAAGAGAGATAGAGAGAGATAGAAATAGAGAGAGAAAGAGAGAGATAGAAATAGAGAGAGAAAGAGAGAGATAGAGAGAGATAGAGAGAGATAGAGAGAGATAGAGAGAGATAGATAGAGATAGAGAGAGATAGATAGAGATAGAGAGAGATAGAGAGAGATAGAGAGAGATAGAGAGAGATAGAGAGAGATAGAGAGAGATAGAGAGAGAAGAGAGAGAAAGAGAGAGAAGAGAGAAAGAGAGAGATAGAGAGAGAAAGAGAGAGATAGAGAGAGAAAGAGAGAGATAGAGTGAGAAAGAGAGAGATAGAGAGAGAAAGAAAGAGATAGAGAGAGAAAGAGAGAAAGAGAAAAAGAGAGAGATAAAATGAGATAGAGAGGGATAGAGAGATAGAAAAATATAGAGAGAGATAGAGAGAGCTAGAGAGAGCTAGAGAGAGATAGAGAGTAAAATAGAGACCGAGAGAGAACCAGCTCTACATTCCACCAAACTCCGTCATCAACGATTCCTGTAAGTTCACATAAATACTTTATGTACCTACCTACTTATGATTGCTTTTTAAACAAAGTGTGGCGCATAAACCTGTTCCACTTGCAGTGTTTCCATTTCGCTAGGAGCCTTAACCCACAAACTTAACGGACAGAGTAAAAACATCAAAAGGAAAGAATATGCTGAGATTTGGCGTCTCCCTTTCTAGGGTATCTTAAACATGGACCCCAAGTATCGCTTTGATCAAGACGATACTGGTAAATCATACTTCTTGAATTTGAAGAAAAGATGAGAATATCAGTGTGTATACACGTATGAGTGCATTGTTTTCCGCATATTTCTATTTTTAATTAAATTATTTTATTTTTTTAAGTTTTTATTTTACCATATATTTATTTATTTGTTATTTATTTATGTGTTTTTATACACAAACATAAAAAAAAACTCATATTTATTTATTTGTTATCTTTTTTTAATTAAAGTTATATATTTTGTTTTGTTCGACCTTTGTCGAAATTCTACTCTGTTGGAGATTAAGGTCAATCTATTTATGCTAGCTAATTATTATAAGTTTACAATTATTAACATCAAAGTTGCCTTTTTCCTGCTGATTATGTTTCTCATTAACTTTTTTAACTAACACTTTTGAACACTTTTGGCCGACCTACACAGCAAAGTTTTGTGAAAACTGTTTTCAGCACTCCATATTTAAAACTTCCTTCTTGCCTTTTTGCAAGTGACAACGAAGATTTAGCTCATTATAAAATTTTCCTTTCATTACTATGGGGCTCAACACTTTACATGTTGTTCTAAATACATACACACATACGTCCTTATTTCCATGCATAAGTAAACAATCGACCTATATAAGAACTGAAAACACAGATCGACAAAGCGTGAGACAAAACAACTGACAGAGGTGTAGACCAAAAGACACACAAGCCGAGAGACAGACAGACAGATATGCCGAGAGACGGGCCGACAGACAGGCCGACAAACGTGGTTGTTTTTGTTCCATTTAAGTTTTTAGAAATTAAGAAAAATAAAGCGTTAAATGAAAAGTTTTACTACTCACGAGGCATTCGTAATGTCTGCAAATAAACATTTTTGAGCAATTTCGAAACTACTTGAGAGCCATATTTACATACAGATTTACATATGAGTATGAACGTACATATGCATATACACATGTGAACGAAATTATGTGGCGCACAGTAGGAAAATATATTGCTTAAAAGTACTTTGTGCAAAGTTGTATTTTTAAGAAATTATGCTTGGGAAACTTCTTACTATCGTCGACAAAATAAATTTTAAGTACAAGATCGCATGAATTTACATGCATGGGCGATGTGTGCTTATAAATGTGTTTGTATGTGTGTGTGTGTTCATGTACGTATTCACGGATGGGACAACAAGTTTTGGATACACTTTCGTATAATAAGTGTAATATTATGTTCATAGGCCCTTTGGGTGTAATTCTTACAACGTGCCGAACGAAAATTCCATTGCAAGTGGTTAAGTTAGGAAAAAAAGGGGAGAGGGAAAATTGTTGATAATCGGCAATAGAAAATTTGAACCAACAATTTAAGATGTTAATATAGTTATTTTCCCTTAAGTTTTTTTTTGAATTTCTGTTAACAAATTCTAAGAAGAAGTAACATGTAAAAACTTATTTGCCTGATTGTGAATTCCAATTTTAAAACTTAAAGTAGTCAGTAATTTCTTAAGATGCAATTTAAAGTTAATCTTATCAAAAGCCTCAATTTCAATTTCCCACTGCACGGTGCAAAACCCTAAGACTTTTTGGGTAAACCGCACTAAAAGCGATGTTGCAATTGCAGAGTTTCTTTCGCTCAGCCGAAAGTAAGGTAAATAGTGTCGGGAAGAGTTCTGCTAAGGATGGATTTCGTTTGTGCAACAGAACTCTTGATAATTTCATTGCAATTGAAGTTTTGTTATAGCAAATGAATTACGATTTGAAATTAGCTGTAAACTTGCTTGCGTGCATATGTGGATATATGCATGCATGAATATGCATAAATAGTTTTCTTTAACAAAGATTAGGGAAACTTTGGTTTGCAGGAAAATCGGCTGAATAGTTAATTCTTATTCAACCATTAATTAAATGAAACTCATTCTTAGGATTTGATTTCCATTATGTTACTAGTGAGGTAATTAATGCAAATCTTAAGAAGCGCTTCCTGTTGTTCCTGGGTATACCAGTTCCGCTTATTGTACGGATTGCCAACACACATATTTTTCTTTGCATCTATTACTAGGACAAGGTTTGTCCATAATTTGAATAGAAACAATTTAACATAGCTAATAACATAATCATAACATAACATAACATAACATAACATAACATAACATAACATAACATAACATAACATAACTATAACATAACATAACATAACATAACATAACATAACATAACATAACATAACATAACATAACATAACATAACATAACATAACATAACATAACATAACATAACATAACATAACATAACATAACATAACATAACATAACATAACATAACATAACATAACATAACATAACATAACATAACATAACATAACATAACATAACATAACATAACATAACATAACATAACATAACATAACATAACATAACATAACATAACATAAACATAACATAACATAACATAACATAACATAACATAACATAACATAACATAACATAACATAACATAACATAACATAACATAACATAACATAACATAACATAACATAACATAATCATAACATAACATAACATAATACATAACATAACATAACATAACATAACATAACATAACATAACATAACATAAACATAACATAACATAACATAACATAACATAACATAACATAACATAACATAACATAACATAACATAACATAACATAACATAACATAACATAACATAACATATAACATAACATAACATAACATAATAACATAACATAACATAACATAACATAAACATAACATAACATAACATAACATAACATAACATAACATAACATAACATAACATAACATAACATAACATAACATAACATAACATAACATAACATAACATAACATAACATAACATAACATAACATAACATAACATAACATAAACATAACATAACATAACATCAAACATAACATAACATAACATAACATAACATAACATAACATAACATAACATAACATAACATAACATAACATAACATAACATAACATAACATAACATAACATAACATAACATAACATAACATAACATAACATAACATAACAATAACATAACATAACATAACATAACATAACATAACATAACATAACATAACATAACATAAACATAACATAACATAACATAACATAACATAACATAACATAACATAACATAACATAACATAACATAACATAACATAACATAACATAACATAACATAACATAACATAACATAACATAACATAACATAACATAACATAACATAACATAACATAACATAACATAACATAACATAACATAACATAACATAACATAACATAACATAACATAACATAACATAACATAACATAACATAACATAACATAACATAACATAACATAACATAACAAAATAACATAACATAAACATAACATAACATAACATAACATAACATAACATAACATAACATAACATAACATAACATAACAACATAACATAACAACATAACATAACAACATAACATAACATAAAATAAAATAAAATAAAATAAAATAACATAACATAACATAACATAACATGTTTGATCGTTAAAAATTCTTATCAAAACTTTCCAATTCCGCTGATCACCGCTTTTGTGAATCGTCCGGCCTAGACATGGATATAAAAGACCACATACTGATGGGATTTTAAATTGTATCACAGCTTCCATTTCTCTGTCCCCCCAAGGTTCTACTCTTGGTTAAACTAACGAAACGCCAAAAACAAAATCACAGTTCTTCGCTTGGCTGGGTTGAAACCGTCTTCAATAAACACAGCGATCCCAGAAATTAGCTTCTCATCTATAGAGCATTCATACTATCGTCGGACTCTGATGGACATTTATAAATTGAACCCCATCAACATGCTTTCTTTGCACCATTTTTTCTTGTTTGCTTTTTCCCTTTTATCCCGAGAACTGAAAGAATTCGAACGTTCAAATCTGAGTATTTTGGTCACTGATTCGTTTTTTTTTTTAGTTGTTACATTTTTGTTGTTTTCTATTTTCGTCCTTTTGCATTTTTGGTGCTTCAAAGTCAGCTTAACCGAGTTAAGCCATAGAACTTTTCTTTGAAGAGCCTCGTGACGTTTTGACTAATGAAAATGACACTCTGAAAGGGACTGTTGGTGCTAATATGTTTGTTGGTCCCGAGTACATCGGTGCTGGGAGGAAGCAATTAATCAAATCATTTAAGCTCCTTTTTCACTGTTAATTGGCAATTTTGTGTTTCTTCGAATGCTGAGCTTATCGTTTTTTGCTCTTTTTTTTTTTTTTTGCTGTTCTCTTAATTTTTACCTCTGGTCTGAATTGCAGGCCAATGAATCGATGTTTGATTGTTAATGCTTTCATTTATTTTGTTTTACTGATTTCGTTCCAAAATATAGGAAAATGCCCTTAATGTGATGTGTTAGAGTTCAATGAGGTTTGCATCGTGTTTTCGATTTTTGGCTTTTGGCTTGTTCTTGGCTTTGGAAATTGAAAAGAGCTTGTTTGCCGTTTGGTAAGTGTTTTTTTAAAGCTTTTAAAATTTTATACCCGAGACGCTCTTTGGCAATAGCATATTGCGATTGTGAATTTGTATGTACCTTATGTTCAGAAAAAATTTGGAAAGACCATAGGAAACGTGAGGAGAAATGACCAACGCTTTCAGAGTGAGTTTGTTTGATTGTCTGCCTTTCTACTGTCTGTTCATTCTCTGTTCACTCTTTTCATCCCGTTGCTCGTTCCTCCATTTGTCCATTTCAACATTTCTCTGTTCGTTCCTTTGTCCACTCTTCTGTTGGTCCCTCTGTTGTTCCCTCTGTTGGTCCCTCTGTTGTTCCCTCTGTTGGTCCTTCTGTTGGTCCCTCTGTTGGTCCCTCTGTTGGTCCCTCTGTTGGTCCCTCTGTTGGTCCCTCTGTTGGTCCCTCTGTTGGTCCCTCTGTTGGTCCCTCTGTTGGTCCCTCTGTTGGTCCCTCTGTTGGTCCCTCTGTTGGTCCCTCTGTTGGTCCCTCTGTTGGTCCCTCTGTTGGTCCCTCTGTTGGTCCCTCTGTTGGTCCCTCTGTTGGTCCCTCTGTTGGTCCCTCTGTTGGTCCCTCTGTTGGTCCCTCTGTTGGTCCCTCTGTTGGTCCTTCTGTTGGTCCCTCTGTTGGTCCCTCTGTTGGTCCCTCTGTTGGTCCCTCTGTTGGTCACTCTGTTGGTCACTCTGTTGGTCCCTCTGTTGGTCCCTCTGTTGGTCCCTCTGTTGGTCCCTCTGTTGGTCCCTCTGTTGGTCCCTCTGTTGGTCCCTCTGTTTGCCCCTCTGTTTGTCCCTCTGTTGGTCCCTCTGTTGGTCACTCTGTTGGTCACTCTGTTGGTCCCTCTGTTGGTCCCTCTGTTGGTCCCTCTGTTGGTCCCTCTGTTGGTCCCTCTGTTGGTCCCTCTGTTGGTCCCTCTGTTGGTCCCTCTGTTTGTCCCTCTGTTGGTCCTTCTGTTGGTCCCTCTGTTGGTCCCTCTGTTGGTCCTTCTGTCGGTGCCCCTGTCGGTCCCCTGGCATAAAGACTGACATCGGGAATTCAAATTTTCGAAGTTGTGAAACTGAGTTGAAGACTACGACTCTTAAGGAAAAAAGTTGTATTAGTTTTCGTGCTACAAAATCTAGACACATTGTCAGACCCGTAAAAATCCTTTAAAAAAAAATCCCTCATCCTCAATTCAAATATCTATTGTAATAGATTTTAATCAAGTCACTCGATTGGAATTTATTGCTACTGTCAGCTGAACAAATATGTATGTAAGGAGAGTTTTTGTTCTGCTCACGAATTCGTTGGCGATCCTTTTTATCAAAAGAAGACAAGCTAACCGCAGGCACTCAATTTAAATGTGAACAAATACTTCAATTCATGCACAAGAAGCAATTACCGAGATACAATGAACAAAAATTAGATTGCAGCTGCTGTTGTTGTTGTTGTTGTTGTTGTAACTCTTGTTGTAGTTGTAGTCTTATTGCAAGGATAATAACTAATGAAATCGGCAAATGGCGATGAAGAGAAACCGCGATTCTTTAAACACAATGACAAATGCTTTTCAGCTTAATTAGTTTATCAGCATGGGTTCCTAATTTTCGGATTTTCTTTTAGTCCATTCAATAAAACTTTAGAGTGGGTAAATTTTTTTGGCTCATAGAAATCAATACCCAGAAAATCTTTTTGGAGCGTTTTGGAGTCTGAAATATGAAGAGTATAAAAGACTCAGAAATAAAGGACCCTAAATAAGTCCAAAATATTAAGAATATTGTTTTAAATCCGAAATATGTGCCCTGAATGGGTCCAAAATAGGTTTTAAGTATTCAAAAAGTATTAAATGAGCTCATTATGAGGACTCATACTCCGATTGAACAAAAGCTTAAGACTCATTTCCTAGCTAACAATTAAGGAGTGATAATATATGCAGACCGAATTTTTAAAAAATATATGGCAAATAAATATGGGTCCGAAATGAATTCGAAGTACATATCGTCGTCCCGGAGTTATTTCCTCGTATATTTCATTTTCATTTTCATTTCATTTCATTTATTTCACTTATGCTTAATCCTAGTACAAAAAGAAAGTTCTTATAAGCTGTACTAGTCATTACAGGAGTTATTGAGTTATTAAGAATCTTAAGGAGAGATATGTGTGTGTACTTATAATAATGCAGATATTAATAAATTGAAAGTTGACAGTTTAAGGGAAATTTTTATTTTGAAAATTCGGAAAATAAGAAGAAAGAAAAAAAAAAGAAAATTTATTTTTGTTATTTTGTTTTTGTATCTTTAAGTTTTAAAAAGTAGTGTGAGGTGCCTTCTGAAAGTTTGTGTGTTGCTAATAGCTTTCATATTGTTAGGTAGGGCATTCCAAAGGCGAATCGCATGCACAAGAAATTGCCTTTCAGAAGTCAATGTTTTAAACTTGATCGGGACTATGCTGTTGTTTCTTGTGGAACGAGTAAATTTGAGACGCTTATAAATGCTTTCAGGCGCTTTCGAAAAGATAATCTTGTGCAGGAGCAGGAGAGTTTTAAACTGTAGCAGATTGTCGAATGACATGCCATAGATGGTATGGCCATGATGTGTAATGCTGTCAAATCGTCGGCGATTGAATATATATCGGGCGATGCTATTGAAAAGCACCTGTAACTTGTGCTTGTGCAAGGAATCGCAGTTAGCAAAGATCTCACAAGCATAAAGGAGCGTTGGGATGACGTATGATTTACAGAGAAGCAGACGTATTCTTAATGGTGTAAGAGATTGAGTTTGCCACAGTGAACGAAGCATGGCGTACACATTGCCGATTCTTAATGACAGATGATCGTTCCATGTTAGAGTTCTATTAAAGGTTATGCCAAGGTTTTTTGCGCGATCCACATATATGATAGATTGCCCATTTAGGGTAAGATTAGGAAGCGAAGAGAGTATGAAACTTTTCCTGCTAATGACAATGCAGTTAGATTTGGAGGGATTCAGACAAAGTGCATTACTGATAGCCCAATTGCCAATGCTTGCAAGGTCCTCATTTAAATTTGCCAAACACGTTGCGATTGAATTTTTATCGCACGACAGATATAGTTGTACATCGTCAGCGTAAATGTGCGCTTTTGAATATTTAAGATGTTCCGGTAGATCATTAATGTAAATATTAAAGAGAATTGGTCCTAAGACAGATCCCTGCGGGACCCCTGTAATTAATTTCAAAGAGTCAGAGCGGCGATTATTTACGCAAACCAGTTGTTCTCTGTCAGTGAGGTACGATTTAATGAGATTTGATGCGGATGGCGAGAAAAGGAAGCTATTGGATAGTTTGGATAGTAGAACATCGTGGTTTACTGTGTCGAAAGCCTTGCTATGATCTAATAAAACCAAAAAGGTGATTTTATTTGTGTCAACTGCTTCGCGTAAGTCTTCAACTACGTCGATTAATGCAGTAACGCAACTTCTACTGTTTCTGAATCCAGATTGCTGTTCACATAGGAGGGATTTGTCTAAGAGGTGCTTGTTTATTTGTTTGGACATTAACTTTTCAAAGACTTTCGAAAGGAAGGATAAAATAGAGATGGGTCGTAGTTCACCATTCGGCTTCGGCGTAGGTATGATTTTGGCTCTTCTCCAGCTTAATGGAAAATGTGATTTTGTGAAAATTGTATTGAAGAAATGTGTAATAGCGGAAAGTATATACGGAAGAAGGATTTTCAGAAATAAAGGACTTATCTCATCCAAACCGGTAGCGTTGGATTTTACTGCGAGCATGCACTCGACAATATCAGCTTGATTGACGCAGTTAAATTCGAACGAATTTATGGAATTATAGTTGGAGGAAGGCGAGTTGTCATAAGAAACATTAGGAATAGAAGAAGCATTAGAAATAAAATTTCCGGCCCTTTGTGAGTTGACGAAGCCATAGTTCACGGCATTTAAATCCATATCGGCGCTATCCAGACACTTTGGAGACTTACTTCTGAGGCCGATTTTTCGAATTTCATTCCAAGTTTGCTTATTGCTTATTGCAGAGGAAAACTTTAGTTCAAAATATTTCTTTTTAGCTATTCTTATTTCTGCAATAACCTTGTTTCTTAAATATTTAAAAGATCGTTCAAGTTCAGTGGTTCTAAATCTCTTCCAGCCCTTATAGGCATGGTCGCGAATACTAATCAGTAATTGAATGGACGAATCGAACCACGGATTTGTGCGGTTTTTAGATCTGGAGACTTTTAAGGGCACAAATTCCTCAAATAATCTATTTATATTATTCTGAAGGAAATTTAATTGTTCATCAACCGATTCAATTCCCCTAATGCAGTTCCAATCAATGGTATTAACTTGAGTTAACAAGCTAGGGTAGTCTATATGTTTAAAATCTCGGAATGTAAAGATATCCGGCCTTGGAATCAGCTGAAAGTCATATACAGCGAAAATCAAATCATGCTTCGAGTAGTGTATGGCGGAAAGTTGATCATATAGAAGAATTTTGTCTCTATTATCAACCAAAAACAGATCTAAAAGTGTGTTCGATGTTCGCGTAAAATGTGTGGGAGTTATGGTGTTTGTGGGAAAGAGCCCCAGGGATTGTAGGCTATCGGTAAAGTAATTTTCCGTAAGAATATTACTGTTGAAGTCACCGGCAATCAGTATGTTTGTGTATAAGACGGATAATGCTTGGAGTTGTTCAATTAGAGGTGATATATCTAACTGTCGATTTGGTCTATAGATACAGCCCACCAGCAGTTTTTGATCACAACTTCGAATTTCAAGAAATAATGACTCATGTGTTCGAGATGATGATCTGTGCAATAATTTACAGGATATGCCAGTCTTTACAAAAATGGCCACGCCACCGGCATGTCCTTCCCTGTCCGCACGGAAAAGCTTGTAGCCCTTTAAAGCAAGAAGATTATCTTTCATCGTTGGTGTGAACCACGTCTCTGAAATGCATATGACATCAATATCAGAATGTTCAAAATTCTCACGAAACTCATCAATTTTATTAAAAAGGCTCTGTGCATTTATATGGCAGATTTTTAGGCCAATTTTTTGTGCAGAGAGTATTTTTAATAATGTACTTAACTCACCTTCGGAATTTCCTACTTTGTTATTTAATCGGTGTGTCATTTAAATAGGTGAAATGGAAAATAGCAACAAACTGCAGTTCAGGAGGCACGTAACTAGCTGCAAAATGATAAAACTTAATACAAGCAAAATAATTAGAATTGTAAAATGCTGCAAATAACTTAATTTTTGTGAACAAAATAGAACAACGTAAGATATAGAGATTCATAGATGTTTTATAATAATAAATGTTAAACGAAGAGAGACAAAAAACAAAATATAAAAGAGAAGAAAAAACTAAGAGCATACGACTATTAATTGCTGTGAGTGGTGATGTTAGCTTCAGAATTGGTGTTGATAGCAAGAGTACGAAGAAAGGTATCCAGCTCAAGAAAAGAATTGATGCGTTTTGGTTCGTCACTTTGAAAATGTTTAATAAAAACGGAGCCACGCAGAGTAAATACAGCTGAGAGCACATTTTTCCGCTTCTCTTGCAGTGCAAATTTCAATAGGCGATGATTTTCTCTAGTCATTCCCTCGTTGACATAGAATGGAATGTCTGACTGCAAGCCGATATGTTTAAGAGTTAATTGTTTACCATTTGCACGTCTGAAAGCCGCAATAGCTCTTAAAAGAGAGTTGCGACTATATGTTGTATCGAGCGTTAGAACAACATCAGGGTCGATTTTTGACTGCAATTTACGTGGCATACGATGAATACTGTTGATATTCGGCGGAGGATGATTAATGGTCTTGCACAGCTCATGGAAATAGCCAGGAAGGTTTTCGTTTTCATGATATGGGATCCCATGAAATCTTAGTTCCCGAGAAACAGTAAGATTCTCTTGCCTCGAGATTCGCTCATTTAGGAGCACAATATCCCGCTTAAGAGATTGTGTTTCAGATGTTTGTGCTTCCAATGTACTCACACGTTGCTGTATAGAGACCAGATCTCCGCGCAGCTGATCCATTTGTTGTTTGAAAACGCCGAGAATAGCTTCTTGAGACTGCGCTATTTTAGCCGCAATAAGATCGCCTTGTAGAATCAGTCGTTGGTCCAGCAATTGTATAAGCTTAGGTGTATTCCCATGGTCGAAACGCTTTGGAGTCCCAATTTGTGCAGCAGCCGTATTGACTTGACGACTTAATGGCGTTGACATTGTAATTTTATTAATTTTTTTTTTTTTTTTTTTTTTTTTTTTTTTTTTTTTTTTTTTTTTTGTTATTTATCGGTGACACTTAGAGGTCGTACTCTCTTAATCTCTTATGTTCCACAGGTTCTACAGATTTAGCGAGTAACACTAAATTAGCGCTATTAAGAATTTGCAGAGCACGATCGGAGAATAAGAAACCACAGAAACTGAATTTATTGACAGAATTTGTCCAAGTTTCAAACTTTCGATATATGTTTTAATTTCCGGGTAACTTTACAGACGAATTAAGATTTAATTTGGAACACTTGGTTCACTTTTGCCGAGGTTAGATTACAAAAACACGGAGCGCCTTTAGAACACGACTTAGCTCATTGAGTGTGTTTCATTCCTCGTATATCACAATCAACCTTTTGTTGGGAAATTGAAGTTTAAAGTTTAACATGGAATATAAAAAAAATGGCTCGTTGAAAATCGTTGATTCTGTTTTCCTTATATAAAATGCTTTACTTTTTATTATTTCTGATCATTAATTTAAAGTTACTTGGAAAATTATTTAAGTTATAGGGTTTTTTTCATTCCAAGAATTTTTGACAATTCATCGTATACGCCACTTTTTTGGCAACCTGTGTTGGAAAGTGGATATACGAGCAAATGAATTAATAAAAATTTGATAATGTTTTTTTGTTTTATTTGTTTTGACACGAAAATCGACTTAACAAAAATTTTTTTAATGAGTTCATATAGGAAATTTGTTATTTAAGTATCCGTTTTCCATTTAAAAATAGAAAAAGGAGTCCAAATCATAATCTTATTGTTGAAAAATGACTTAACT
Source organism: Chlorops oryzae (assembly GCA_020466095.1). Taxonomy (NCBI): domain Eukaryota; kingdom Metazoa; phylum Arthropoda; class Insecta; order Diptera; family Chloropidae; genus Chlorops; species Chlorops oryzae. Next base: position 39,054,159 of record CM035808.1, read on the forward strand.
CCGCATTTCCTGAGAAAAACGACTTGCCACTGCATCAAATAGCGAAATGTTTTTTATACATTAAAGGTAGCATTCAAAAGTCATACCTGATACCTTAAAAATGTGCCTATTTAAATGATACACATTTCTCTTCTTATTCTTTTTCCGTGACCTAAATATTTCTAAAAAAAAAATTTCTAAAAAAAAAATTCGAATTCTTATTTTTGTTGGAGAAATTAATTTATTATACGTTATGTAATCAACTAAGCTACAAAATAAAGAATTGATATGGGTATTGTTGTTGGTACAACGAAACTGTACCTTCCACGTTTGTTTTAAGGAGCTGAACTACCTGCATTAGCTTTGTTGTGCTGTTTTGCACTCATTTCCATTTGACTTTGAACAAGTCAGGAATCTATAATCGGTCTAGCCCGACAATAACACAAACCAAGAAAAATAATTCAAAAGCATCTTATAGTATTCTATTAAAAGGAACAATAAGCGTGAGGACGTATTTACAGCGCTTGATCGAGCGGCGTGATCTGTAGTGCTACAAGATGACGTTAAACATTTTAAAGAAATGCAATTTGTTATATTATATTATAATAAGCATTCCACACTATTTTCAGAATGAAAATTTTTGTAGGAGTGTTACTATGAGAATTTTTTTTTTTTTTGCTTCTTTTGTTTTTTTTTTCACACGAATAAATCTTTTTTATTTAACATTAACATAAAAAAATGTTTCTTAAACAAAATTTTTTTTTGTTACGATGAGATAACACAACAACTTTTAACTGCGCAAATTTCATATATAAATCATAGTATATCCACAAAATATGGATATACGATGTTATAACGCGTAGAAACTATCATTTTAAAGGATATACAATTATTTAGCTCACAAATATCTCGTAAACTATATGGTATAGCAACCTGGAGACTCGACAGATGGATAGATCTTGAAAAAGTACGCGGGAAAACGTGCTTATCTCAAATTTTTTGATTTTGTGATATACGAGGAGATAACTCCGGGACGACGATATGTAGAAATTGTTTTATGTGTTTACTGTGAGGACTCAAACATCGAATTAAGGCTTATAAATGCCTCAATTAAAAGCATGGATTTACAGAACGACCGAATATTTACATTTAGAAGTCCAAAATGTGTCCAAAATTTTTAGGCAATACATATAAGGCTTAGAAATATGAGTGAAATAAGTCCGAAATATTCAAAAAATTCCAAATGAGTACATTATTTTCGGTCGCACAACAAACTTAGACTCATATATTACCCATTTAAGATTTTACAAGATTTCTTGGTACTGAATTCCAGATATTGATTAAAAATTTTCTTCAAAATAAGTGCCAAGCTGAGTAGCTACGATAGAAGTAAACTTTACATGAATCATCCTCCTCTAGTGAGGTCCTACCTTAAGTAAAAAAAAAACGCATTTTATTTATGAACACGCTCAGAAATTTGCCTTTGGGCTCAAAACATAAATACTTGGAATATCTATAAATCATAAGTCGAGTAGCTCATAACTCTTATCAGATGCAGACTGTGCGCTTCCACACGCAACGCATTTCAATATTCGCTACCATACATGAGTTATGAGTTAAAAGTGTGTGCTCCTTCAGATAGAAGCGACTGCACATTAAGTATGCTCGGATAGGCTTAAATAGCAAAATGCACTCACACGCACACACTCGCGCACACGCATGCATACATATACTGTGAGTGTATTGTGTGAAAGAAGCTTTTAGAAAAAACCAATGTAAATCGAGCAAGCGATTCTATAAGCCCCCACTTCATATCGGCTCATTCCGATATTCTGTCTGTCAAATTAGTAATACGATCTAAGCTGAGAAGAAAGTTCATAAAATGATAAATTGCTAAAGGACCTTTAAAAATACGATATGATCCTTTCAAAAATTTAGCTGCATACATGGTCAAAGTGACTAATTTTCGTTTTGCACATCACTAAAAGTAATATTTATTTCTTGAAACTCTATACCTTAGTCTAAAATAAGTGAATTGCCATTGGTACCTAATAGAAAGTATGACAGATTATCACAAAAAATAAAAATAAAAAATAAAAAAAATTACTACAACACGATGGACTAGTAAAAAAATACGAGAAACTATTCGTGAGAATGGACTAGACTGGACTCACTGCCTCTCGATTGGCTGCAAGAAGTCTACTCTGGGAGTAGTTAAGTGAGAGAGTAATTGCTACAGCAGCACCCAAAAGTATGCTAAAAAATATTGAGAAAATTTCTGGCAATGAGAAACCTTTTCATTCGTTCAGGTGTGTATTTTCTTACACCTCTCCAGCTAGGCTTTTGGGAGTTTTACTGATTTAATGAAAACCTTAATTAGGCTCCATTTGTTAGGGCTTCAAAATATAAGTATAAATTGGTTTTTGAATTTTCAATAGCATACCTTAAGGTGCAGAATTCGAACATTTTCTGTTGCCTACTAATAAGACACTCACAACAAAATCATTGCCACAACAAATATAGTTGAAAACATTTCCTGACATAAGTATGAAGCACAAGACTTTAAAGTACAGTTGTAACTAGTCCCGGAACAGTTGCAGAGCACTCCCAATCCCTGCAAGTATGTTGTTAAATCCACTTGTATGTTTATGAAATCCCTTTGTTTCGTATCTCCAATCTAAAAGCAGCCTCAAAATCTGAATTCCAGCCAAACGTTGAAAGGTTACATAGTGTGTGTGTGTGTGTGTTTGCCCTGAGCACAAATCTAACGTTTACAGCTATGCACTTTTAGTTTTTTCTTTCAGTCAAAGTAAGTAAAATGAAATACATTTTATCGCAAAGTTTATTTTTATTTGTCCTTACTTGTACAATATCGACTTTGCTTTTGTATAGCTACTACGGCTCTTTCGGTCTTTTATTGAGCGAAAGTTTGTCTTTTTTCTTGTAGCAGGGAAAAAATAAATTTACAACGCTAGCCATCGAAATTCTATGATAAAAACGGGAGAATATAAAATGGAAAACTAATGGAAAATATGATTCGAGATATTGAGAAAAATAAATTAAAAACCTCTAACTAACACACCCTGTACATTGGATGCATTTTATTTTACTTTGTGCCAAGACAATATTACTTCAAATTTAATTCATAAAGAGAACCATATCTTTATTATTTTTTTCCAAGAAAGGGTCTGGCGGACTGCGGCACCCTGAAAGGGATTTTGAAATTTTGTTGAATTTTCGATAGGTGGCATCTAAAAACACTCTAGGGACGACTTTTTAGTGTTTTATTTCAAAAAGTCCTTTAGATATCCTTGAAAATCCTTTTTTAGTAAGCCTTTTTTTAAAATTTTATATCTCAAAAATAAATAAAGATGGGAAGACGAAACAAACGTTGGCAAATTTCTAATATAACACAGAATCTAACAAGATTTTTCTCAATTTTTAAAACTGAGAAAATTTTTTCACAAAACTAAAAATAAAATTTTATTATTTTTCAGTGTTGAAAGGTGGCATCTAACCTATCGAAAAATCAACAAAACTTCAAAATCCCTTTCAGTGTGCCGCATGCCTTTGCTCAACCGGCAAGACCCTTTATTAGAAAAATGCTAAAATTGTTTTAAAAATATTTCAATTACCTAAGCTCATTGCAGAATATTTAGTAAGAATGAAAGAGGATTCCTTGAATCTCTAAATAAAACGGTGGTCCTTACTAGTGAGCTGAGGTATTGGGAAATAAACTATTGACCGACAGCAAAGGCCTTAAAGATGTTTTTTTTTAAAAAAATAACGTTGTTAGTGTAAGGGACAACAATGGGGAGACGTACCTGTGGTTTGCTGCAGATGGAACGGAGTCATCGATGATTGCTGTTGATTCTGCTGTTCCGTTGGTCGTGGAGGGATAATTTGCCTTCGATTGCGCGACGCGAAAAGAGAATTTAAGAATTTATATTTTTTTTGGTTTTAAACAGAGAATGGCCTTCTTGGCCCACTTAATTTTAAACACGACGGTGAATTCACCGGTGACACGAACAAAAGGGGAATGCCTTCTTGGCGAAAAAATTAGTTCAAGATTTTTTAAATACTTTTTTTGTTCCTTTTTTTTTGTTTCCTTTTCGGGATTTTTTTGTTTTTCGGTTTCGATTGAAATTGTTGGCGGAGCGGTGAAGCGCATTTTTATCGAACCGATCGCAGAAGCCTAATTGTTTTCGGTTTTAATTATTTGCGGAGCGGCGAAGCGCGTTTTAATCAAACTGATCGAAGACTGCTCGTTTGCGATTTAATGCGTAATGGCGAGGCGCGTCTTAGCGGTTGCGATCATAGACTGTGCCGTCTTCGCTGGAGGTCGAACTGTTGAACGTGAGAGAACAAAGGGTTTCGTTAAATCGGTTCGATTAAGGGCTCGCCCCCATAGCGGCTACGGCTACGGCTACGGCTACGACGAAAAACGGACAAACGTATTGCCTTACCTTACAAGATTTGAGCACCTAAAAGTATGCACATAAATATTAAGACAACGTTAAACACTGACAATCTATTCGTTCGTGCAAAACTGCGAATTTATAGATATACTCAGAGCGAAAAATGTCATCTAAAAATAAGAAGATTTCCGTCTTAAAAAGTTTTGTGACAAAAGAGGGTGCCAGGAGAAATAGCTGACGATATATTTACTAGAAAATCTTCTTATTTTTTTTAGACTGAATTTCATCTGAAATTGATTGGAAATGAAATCGGCTTAACATTAAAAGAAAACTTCTCAATCGTTCGTTTTCTTGCTTAAAAATGATTAATACGTCATGACATGAGCAAAAAAAATTGCAAATCAGGTGAAATAATTCTTATTTCTAGTGGATCTTCACCTTATTATTATTAAGATGATAAACTAAAAATTTCTGAAAATGTCATCTTAATTTTATTGAAAAGGAAAATAAGGAGAAAACTTCTTATTCACTATTTTTCTACTAAAATGCGTATATTTACATGCATTATATATGGGTATTTCCATAGTAACGGGTGTGACAGATTTAGGCGAATTCTTTAAATTTCTCTAAAACCATCAACCCTTCGATAACAGTGTTGGATATTTTTGAAGCTTCCATTTTTAAAGTATTTCTACCATTTCAAAGAATCCGTTAAAAATTACTTTTAATGCCTTAAAAACCTTCAAAAGGAGATAACGGGTGTGACGTTAGAAAATGGGGGTTTGTATGTTATTTGTGTTCATTAATCGATTCTGTAAAATTTTCCAGGAAACATATAAAAAGAATGTTTAACCAACAGTTCTAAGGAGTATTCTGACTATGAAGAAGTATTTACTTATAATGTATCGGTATTCGTATGTGTTTTATACCAATTTACAAAAGTAACGGGTGTGACAGAAAAAAGTAACGGGTGTGACAATATAAATTGAAACAAGAGATATATGAGGAAGACGAGTTTTTTAAAATATATTTCAGTGTAGCTATTATAAAAAATATCAACGTAGTATTTTCGTAAAAACAGCTTCATTCGTTTTCCGTTAAATAACTTGCTTTTAAAAGTTTTTGGTTTTTTATCACACGATTTTGGTTTCCTGTTACTGAATAGACTTTTTTTGCTAATAAGGTTTTGAGAATAAGGTTTTGTGTGTGGTGATCAGTGTGAGTCGTCAGCATACAGTATTAATTAAGACATTTACAATATACTATTAATTAATACATAAATAATAAACTTCTATATTAATTAATATTTATATAATTTAATTTTATTCTTTATTTGTTTATTTATTTTTTTTTATTTATTATTTATTATTTATTATTAATTTTGTATTATTTATTATTACTTATAATTTATTAATTATTAATTATTTATTCATTATATGTTATTTATTATTTAAAATTTATTATTTATAATTTACTATAAATGAACTGTAAGGTAAATTGGCCCAAAAATATAACACAAAAAAATAAATAAGTAACGGGTGTGACACCGTTTTAAGTGTTAAAAATGCCATCTCTGTCATACAAACTCCAACTAGGTTTCGGTTTATTATTAAACGGAATTACCTTCTTACTATCTGCAGGTTAACACTTTGTTAAATTCTTTTGCTAAAAGATAATTTAACTGTTTGTAGTTTATCGGTAACGGGCGTGACAGTCTAAGGTTAATTTTCCAAACGTCTGTAAAAATTTCAACATATAACCTAAAGCATTCTACTTTTTCTGCAAACCAGATAAAATGACATACTTTTTAGCTGATATCTATTTGTGCTGCCACATATTCAAAAACAGCTTGTAGCGAAAGCTCAAAAAAGGGATAATTTTTTTGTTTGCGATGTGTTTAAATAGCACGATTTCAAAATTAATTTGTATACAAACCAGACATATTTTTTAATATTACTCTACATGAAAAAAATGATGCATGTATATATGTTTTAATAAGAAGAACAAAAATGTGTTAAAGTGTAAATTTTTTTGCAGTTGCACAGGGTACGTTTTCGTGGAAATGCCCATATGTAGATATCATACATACATACAGGCGTCTATAGATCGATTTTTGGGAACGTTAATAGAATAAATCTAGTATGATCAAATCAAATCTCTCAATGGCGTAGTGGAAGCGTGTATGCTTAGCAATCTGAAGGTCCAGAGTTCGAACCCTAGAGGACTGTCGCAGGCAAAAAAAAAAGTTGTGGAAAAGTTTGAAATTCAAAGAGGCAAGTAAACTTTAAATTTTAAGGAAAAATTGATCCACTCATGGAGGGCTTGCCATTCAGCCTTTAACATCGTCATCCACATGCCTTTCAAAAATTCTTATGAGTACCTAGTGCTCTGAAACCTTTCTGTTTTTTTTTTAGCATAAAAAAAACTTATTTGAAAGTATCTAATTCCTCTTAGTTTTTTAAATATTTATTATAATTTTTTCTTCTTATCCACAAAAAAAAATATCGACGCTCGCCTGAACGGGGATTGAACTCGTCGACATTGGATTCTAAGGCAATGGCTCTAATTTAAAAAAAAAAGAATTCCTTCTAATTTCCACGAGGAATCGTCTAAATTTTATTGAAAAGGAATTCCCATCAAAATTTAGACGGATCTCTTCTTGGAGAAAAACTAAAGAGAAACCTTATAGTTCTAATTTATAGGCTATTTTATTGGGCATTTTCGCTCTGTGTATTGAAAAAGAAATTTTCGAATTCTAAGGATTTTATTAGAGGCTTGTAAATAGAACAGCAGAAGTATTTAAATCCAGCACCATTTGCATATTAAAATTTAAAAAATCAACATAACATACATGTGCTAAGTCCTACCAAGAGAGCTTAAAGAAGTCTTTAATGAAATCAGCAAAACTCCCAAAAGCCTTGCTCGAAAAGTGTATTTATATGTACACAACTGGAAGAATGAAGAGATTTCTCACTTTAAAAATATTCGAAATATTTATAAGCATACTTTGGGGAGCTTAATTTGTATACTTTCCCAGCCAACCATAAGAGTCCATACGGAGTGTATACAGACTTTTCCGGAGCGTAAACGCTCTTAAAATTCTCCGATTGGATCTCTAAATGACCGCTTTTCGGAAGAAAAGATCCCATTTTATCTTTCGTGCTTGCTAGAATGCTCCTTAAAAGTCTGTTTTAAAAAATAGCTCGTCAAGTCTTTCTTAATTCTCCTTGGCGGTGTTTTTAAGGCTTTTGCAAAAACACAAAGTCCGGAAGAGTTACGGTAAGAATCCTTTTACTTTTCCGTTTCTGAGCCCTCCGATCATGGTTGCCTGAGTTCTGTTGGCCGACTTTAAAATAGAATTTTTTTTTTAAATATTAAAAGGCATACTTTAAGGGATGAATTTCACCATTTCATGTTGCCCAATGTAATTGGTATCCAAAATCCGTGTTTGTCAATTAAAATCATAAAAATTCATGCCACTTAAATCAAACCAAAAAATCCCCCCTATTTAGAGTAGAACACTGACTTATATTATTCATTCCCCTCTTGACTACCACAAAAGCTTCGAAACCTTTTCTTTTTTTTATCTACAAAGGCTCATCGAAAAGATGCAATCAAAATTCTCTCTTGAGTAAAACGAACATCCTATCACACAGAAAATCATTTTACATTTGAGCACAAAAGCTTCCAGTTGAATATAACCGTTTGAGAAAAAATTGTTTTCCAAGCCTAAAATAATGCTTTAAAATTCCTCCAACAACAAGCAATTCATTACTGGCTATCTAAAGAGAAAAAATAAATATTTGGAAAGAACCAAAAAACACAAATAAAAATTTGTTTGCACTTAAAAATTAATATATTCAAGGATCCTGTTTTTAAAGAGCATAATTTCACGAACTGCAAATTTACTTCGGTTCACTTTACTCGATTACAAACTCTGGGCACTGTTGTCGGTTGAATGGAAGTAGTGTTATATTTTCTTATACCTACCTGTTACAAGGATATAAATATTGGGCCGACCCATGGTAATATCGTGATTTCCAAATTGAAATTTTGTTCCGTTGAGAATGCAATCGAGGCTAGCCTGGCCAGCGGTGCATCGAGAAAATGTTTGGCTAAGCCACCACATTATTTACTACAACCACAAAATGGGTCAGCCTTTTTACTGCTTTTAACAAACTAAAGTAAATTTACTTTCTTTCTTTCTTTCCACTCAAAAGCACATGGGAAATTTGTACTATGCAAGCGAAACGATTCAACGAAAACCATTGCCAGGGTGCAAGGAGCATGCAACAGAGTCACATTAATTTCGTTGCGCGATCAGTACGTTCGCGCAATGACTTTGGGCCAATTCAATTCAATTCATTGTAATAAGTAGAGGTGATAAAAGAGTTTAAGAAATCGACGGAAATTGAAATTTATCTTTTCTGTTTTTTTTTTTTTTAAATCATCTCAATTTTATTCTCATAACTCATGAATAAATGGAGGTCATTACTTTGGTCCTGAAGGAAGAATAAAAATAAACTTTTCACTTACCGTTTAAAATAAATAAAGTCTACTATGTGTAAAATTGTATCGCAACATAAAACATCATCTGTACAGTGCAAATATTAATTTTACTTTGTTGTAAAATACGGAGATTGAAGAGAGATTTTTTCCGGTCGCTTCATTTTACGATTGGCTTCATTTTCTGTGCATGAAAACTGAAAGAATATTGCAATTTAATTTCCGCTCAACCACAATGTAGACTCACACAATTGTAATGTCCCATAAAACAAAACAATTTTTTTTTTTGGCTTTTGGCTTTTGATTAATTCATAAACCGATTGGCCAACAGTTTCGATTTTCACAAAGTGAAAACCGATAGCAAAATTCCGAATTCAGAGCAAAAATCGGACCCAATTTTCGTAAAATTAGCCACAAATGACAAGCCAATGTTTTGCAGCTTCTTTGTTTCAATTTGATCGCATTGCATCGATAAGTAAGCTTAGCATTAAATATCATAATAAGGACAATATTTGTTTGGCGATTGTGCGGCGGCAGATGTTCTTAATTGTTTCAAAATTGTCAATTAGCACACTGCAGCGAATAAAATCGTAATGTCCACGAATGTTTTTTCGCAATGAGCCAACCGAATGGAGTATGGAGCATTTATCTCATGGCTGTCGTGGTAGTGGGGGAGTGGGGCGAAAATTTCTCCACATAAAGTGAATATTAATTTGGTGAGCCTAGTGAGATTTTCGATTTGCGAAAACTGAGCTACCTGTCGATTGTAAGAGGATTACAAGTTAAACATATACTGAAAACATATACAGTATTGCTTCAATAGAAAGGAACCTCCAAAGTGTGTCAGAAAAAATCTCTCCTATAGAAAGAGGGGAGATTTACTTTATTGAAGAACGATATAAAATATGGGTTATATCACTATGTAGGTACAAGAATAGTAATTTGCATTTAATGCATTAGATTAGCCGAGTTTTGACTCTCTATATTCCATTGTCCTTAAATATATTTGAAAACAGTGCAGTTTTAATGCAATTTTCATAAAATCATATCTCAGACATTAATCAAGATAGAATAATGATTCAAAATCGTGAATATAGAAAGTTCTTCAGAAAAAAATCTAAAATTATATTGTAGGCGATTCTTCCAAAACCAATACATGCTCCGTTGCAACGAAATTTGTTCATCACGATTTTTTTTTGTTCCAGAATTTTAAGAATTAGTTATTAAAATTCAGGAAAATAGAGTTTTTTTTGTAGAGATGAGCTATGTGTATTTTCATCATGCGCAGCCAGGCCCAACATCTATAAATATCAGAAAATTTAAAAAATGTTGCATACTTTCCGGGTATAAATGTTGGCGACATGCATGACAACAGTTGTTCCGTATGTTGGAATTTCTTGTGGTTATTTTCATCGAAAGGACAATTGAAACTTGAGTTGCAGTGCGAGTACCAGAACTGATGCCTTAAAAGGGAGAGTGTTTATGACCAAGACACATACGTCGAAGGAATACTGTAAAGAATTCAAATTATTGCAATGAAGGTGCGATTATTCAACCATGCTTTCAATTCATGACTTATGCCGTACGCTCATTAGTTAATATTTGGTTCAGGATTATGGGATCGAGTAATTTTCGTGGAAACTCTTTGAAGTTAAAGAATATTTAAAACAAATATCGCTCTGTGCGTCTTTCCCCCCGCATTTTATTTCGATTTCAATGTTTTTGGAATCCATTTAGTTTCTTCAAGCGTAAAGAAATAAAATCCCAATACTCCCCTTTTCAATGGCGGTAAATTGAATGCATTTATGGATGCCATAAATGCTGCAAGCTAAGGTGAAACGATTCCAGAGAATGAAAGCAATAGTTTCCCTTGAATAAAAGCAGAACATTGAAAATAATGATTTCTTACATTTTTTATTTTTTTAAATTTCTTTTATTTTTCTATGCATAGCAATAACAGAGAAGCCACGTTAATTCAAATTCCAATCACGTTCGTTCAGGCAAACTCATGTTTAATTCAAATAATTGGGGTCCTTCCAGGTACAATGTGTGCTCTCCTCCAAAACATACACGCGGAAGACTTGTTCAAAGATGTTAGCTTAAATCACGTGCGAATCACTATTGTCATTGGCTTGAGAATTCCCTTTGAGAATTGCGATCTACGAATCCCACCTCGCCATTCCGACAGTTTTCGTTCGATATAATTTCCACATAACAAAAACCAAGGAGAATTATTCTTTTAAAATGCTTTCGAAGACCTTTCTTGAGTTCCTGGAAAGTAGTCGATTTAATGAATTCTTCAAAGAAAATTAGCCTTCATTCGAAATTGGTTTGTTGTCTTAATATAGGAAGGCCAGTTTGGAGCCAGAACACAGAATCCACCAAGAAATAAGCTTCCTGAAGTAGCTTGATTTAAACTTTAGTTCACGAAACTACGGACCACTTTGCCGGCATTTCATTATGCTTACTTTCACTGGGAAATAGCATAAGAAAACTTGCTTAATTTCATTCTTGCTGTCTAAACTTTAATCACAAATTGAGTTCTGCTGCTGCTCTTGCGTACTTTTGGAACTGCTTTGCAGAGGCGCGTCAGGCTCTCACTCACCCACTCACTCACTCACTCACTTACTCACTCACTCACTACAAAAAGTGTGTACCAGGTGTTGAAGCAAGTTAAAACTTTTAAGCGTTGAGAGAAAATGATGTTAACACGAGTTGCTATTATGACTTTTAAAGATTTATATCTGACAGATTGCAAGCTGTTAGCTTTTAATATAATTTTCCACTTCAAATTTAAAGCCAAAGATTATTTAGAAATGAACCTACGCGCATTTTTTCCAAATATAATATTAATATATAAAGAAAAATCAATTTTAATTGAAGGAAGTACCTAGTTGAGAAATAAGGATGGTTAACTTTGTTCCTTGAATTCGAACAATAAAATCATAGTGCTGTACTGAATCGATACCTATAAAAGTTAGTTCTTGATTCCCTCCCATATGATAGTTCGAATTTTGATTACAAAAGCAAATATTCAAATTCAATTCCTTAAAGTATGTATGTAAGTATATAAATATTTGGTGTATTTCCAATAGTGAGAAAGCTATTCATCATGGTATCTATGTAAATTTATGCACGTCTTGAGTGAAAGCTAAAAGCGTTGAGTGAATCTTATCTCAGCAGCGAAATGGTCAATCCAGGCGAACGACATGGAATCCTGAATTGACTACAAGGTAATGCATGTGCATTTCTATTTGGGTGAAATTCTCCCTAATGTAATCAACTCTAAAATATCCAATACCTCATCAACTCTCATTCAATATTCGCGACTTTTTCTACTAAGATGCGTATATTTATATATATTGTATAAGTAGCTATCATACATACATACGAGGCGTCTATAGTTAGATTTTGTCGTACGTTAACATAATAAATCTAGCACTCGCGAATGATATCTCTCTTTGGCGTAGAGAATAGCGTGACCGCTTAGCAATCTGAAGTGCCCAGGTTCGGGCCATGAGAGTTCTAAAAAGGAATATATTTTGTGAACAAAAAAGGATGGATTACTTACTTAAAAAAGGTTCAGGATTCGAAAGACTTTCGGGTCTAGGATGTTTCATCAGGGCGTCTTCATTTAATCTAAGATGAAAAATCCCCGCATGGCTGTAAATTTGTTGCATTTTGGTTTAGAGGTCCATTCCGTCCATTCTCTGCTGCGCTATATTTTCCAATCATTTTTTATTAAACTAAAAATTCCGGAACATCCCAAACCTTTATGGAATTCAAAAATTCAAACTATTAATGCGTAAAGATATATATGTATATATTAAGATGGATCAATTCCACAAGCAGAAAATTATCCTATGGTCCATACTTAATAACAATGCCAGATATATCATAGGCCAAATGTAAATTTAAATCCTTTGCTTTTGTAAACAAAGGTTTTTCATGCGATATTTGAATTATTTTGTTGACGGAAACATTTCAAAAAGCAGAAAAACAATCACATCTACATATCGCAAAACTCAAGCCATTAAATAAATTATATTTGGCTGATCTTTTAAGCAAAAACTTATATATTTCTGGTGTTTAAAATTTTACTAATTATAAAAAAAAAGAAAAATTCAATTATTAAACTTTTTTGACAAGGAAGCTGTAAGTAACATTGAATTCTTTACACATAAAATAAACAACAACAACAAAAAATTAGTGGATAACTATTTTAATAATTTTTGAGTGGATTTTTTTTCAATTCAAAACAATTTTATTATATGTCACGCTTCATTTAATTTATTAAATTATAATAAATAATTTGTATCACGTTTCTAGGGATATGTATGGTGCGCTGGGCATTCCTTCTCAAAAAAACAAAACAAAAACCCATAATCTTATTTTACTAGTGGAAATGTCTATTTTTTTTTTGTCGGACGAAACGATCCACCTTAATATGTATGTAGGGATATTATTTAAAGTCAAGAAATCCTTACAATATGCAGAAATGTTCTATGTTAACTGTGACATTTAAGGCAGCTGCAGTCAGCAGTAATTTTCAAGCCGAAATTTTAATTAAGCTAAAAATTTATCAAAAACCACAACTACATGCATTCACAATGCTTGTAGAGTTCACAACTGTGAAGAAATTTTTAATTATGCTGCGGTTGAGTAACAGCTGCACTATGTTCAGGGAGTGATAGAGAGAGAAAGAGAGAGAGGGCATTCAATTCAATTTGGTTTGCCAAAGTGTGCTGTCCTTTTTTTTACTTACAGACACACATACATCCATACATCCATTGCACGCATACCTACATAGTTCTTTTAATTCAACAATGAATTGAAGTCTACTTTGCAGCGCTTTGAATAACTTATTCGGGCGAACTCTCTGCTGTAATAGAGAAAGAACAAAATTTGAGTAGAGGGAACTCATTCTAAAGCAAAGTTAAAATAATTTCCTAATGAAAGAACTATGGAATTCATTTTGGACTGAAAGTTAAGATTCTTTTGGAAGAAATCAATTGAAATAATCTTTTAAAATTTTGTGCTTTTAAAACCGAAAGATTGAGTTCAGAAGCTTTAAATTTGCACAAGTTAAAATAATAGTCATTGAATAAATACAATTATTATGAAAATCGATGATGATTAGTAGTATGGCAGCAAGAAAATGAATGCAGCCCCCAGAAGTATGCTCATTTTTAGAATAGTTGCAATTGGAAGGCAACTATTCATCATTGTGCGTAGGTAAAGGGTCTGGCGGGTTGCGGCATCATGAAAGAAATTTATAAATTTTGTTGATTTTTCGATAGGTGCCATCTAAAAACACTGTGGAGACTACTTTTTAGATTTTTATTTTGAACGGTCCTTGAAATATCCTTGAAAATCCTTTTTTGTTAAGGCTTTTTCAAAATTTTATATCTCAACAACCAATTGAGATAGAGAGACAATCTAAACAGATTCTGTTAGAAAATAACACAAGAAAGCTAAAAAATTTTTTCAAAATTTTTACACTGAGAAAATTTTTTTCACAAAACCAATAAGAAAATTTTGAATATTTTTTTCAGTGTATTCCCAGTTTGACGTCACTCTACATATTTTTTTATAGGATACCTCTAAATATTTGCTTTCATTTAAAAAAAGTTTCATTCAAATTAAATGGCGCAACAGTGAGATATTCCAAAAATTACAAGTGCACATAGATGCTCTAGTACTAATATCCAGTACAAATGTACGAAAATTATACAAAACACATACTCATACGGCATGGTTTTAAAAATTTAATACCTCCAGAAATAATTAAGATAAAAAAATTAAACAAACGGTGACTTATTGTTAATAAAACAAGGTATTTTTTTTAAACATTCAAGGTGCAAAATTCTTTTTAATGCCCTAACATCTGTCCCTGTCAATGAAATTCAGTTTTTCTGCAGGAGCAAACCGAATTAATAAAAAATTAGTTTTAACAAAAAATTTATGAATAACGAAATAAAATACTCTAGTCGAATTGACAAAAAAAAAGAAAAAACAATTATTACCAAAACTCAATTTTTTTCCTTCGCAAATTACGGTAACATTGTTGTCTTTTCTTGTCTTGTCTTGCCAAACAAGACAAGAATGTTACTGTAATTTGCGAGTAAACTAGATGGAAGTTTGGTAATATTCAATTTTTTTCAATTGGACTAGAGTATTTTGTTTCGTTATTAATAAATTTTTTTGTTATTTATTTATTTATTTAACATATTTGTTATTAATTTGATTTGCTCTTTTACGAACACTGAATTTCGTTGACAGCGACAGAAATTTAGGCATTAAAAAGAATTTTGGCGCTCAAAAGGTTTTACAAAAACTAAAATAGACTGAAAAAATTAGTTACATTTTTGTTTTCTTTTTTGTGCAAAAATTTTTCTCAGTGTAAAATTTAAAAATAAATTTTCTATATTCCTTGTTTTATTAACAATAAGTCACCGTTTGTTTCATACAGACACCCTTTCTAAAGGTATTTTTAAATCCATATATTTTCGTGAATGAACGGACTCTAACCCCCTTATTCAAAATCAAACTTAAACTTTAAAACATTGTTTAAATTCAGTTTTTGTATGGAAATTTGATGTTTAAACAATGTTTTTAAAATTTTATTATGAGTAAGGGGGTAAGTATCCAAAATATTATAAACACTTATGTATATGCATACTTTTAGGTGCTGAATTAACCTATTTCAAACAATGCGCAAATATTAAGGACTTTCGGGAACCGATTTTACTATAATTTCAAATGAGGCTTTCATTCATAATGATTTGAGTCAGCGCGAATAATTGCAATTAATTCAGTTCTTAATCTCTTAATATGTTCTGACTGAATCACAGAATTACATTCGATTGTTCTGATACTTTGTAATAAATTATGTCAGCTTTCTAATTAGATTGACATATAGTCTCTCTCTTTACTTAAACATATACGGCTTTATTTATGAATTATTCAAGTGGAATCGCGCATCACAGTCGAATGAATAATTTTCACACGATTTCTATTGAGTATTTCCTGATTGAACCGATTGCATTGGGGTTCGAACATTAATTCAAAATTCCTTTAGTCCAATTAAAAGCACCTCTTGTAAAGTGTGCCTTCAAGAATTGAAGAGCAAAATAAGCCTGATTACAATTCGCGATACCATAGTCTGAGTGCGAATAATAAAATTCAAGAAGCTAATACTCAAACGACGGAGAAAAAGAGAAGCTTTGGATTTCACTCAGCAAAAAATGGCTTTTCTCAGAATCGCAATAATGTCGCTTGATCCGCGAAAATAAGCTTTATGACTCTTCTCACTTTACTGCCTTCAGAAAAGGTATCTTTAAACAAAAAAATAAATAACTAAGATAAAAAAAAATAAATCTCGAGTATGAAATACGAGAGAGCAATTGAAGTGCTCGTAGGTACTTGTGTGACATCGTATCTACCTCCAGCAGCCAGCCATTCAAGTAATCTAGGTTGTCGCATCAAACTGAAAAGAAGAAATTCTATCTTGGAAAAGTCATTGCACTCGATGGATGGGAAAACCCATTTTAAGAGCACTCACACTGCGTAATAACTAACGAAGAGAAAATCTTTATTGAGAATTGTAGAATTTTGAGCAAAATGAAGAATTCATTTAAGAAAAAAGTAAGCAAGACCAAATAGCCGCATTTGAATGAAGTTAGATGAAATTTAGACTATTCTAATATGTAGTATAATAATTGAAACCCAGTGGCGTATACAAAGGGTAATTAGGAGGTTCAAACCCCTTCCGAAGTGTAAGGAACCACAAAGGAAAACCAGAAAAATTATTTCGCCTAAAATACTTGTCGAGATAATTTTCTGCCTGACTTAACCCATTAAATGCTTATATGTACAAGGAAAAAAGGTGACAGATCACAGCCATGGAGTCCTTTGTTCAATTAAAAAGGAGAAATTTTGGTCTTAGCCATGTTAACACATTAATGTTCAATGTTCCAAAAGAGCCTTTCATGAAATGCAAAAAAAAAAAAAACAAACAAGCACAGAAACCAACGCCAGACATTTTCTTCGATATTTCATAACTCCACTAAACAGTCCCATGTTAACCCATTTATGACCAACGGTGCCATGTGGAGCAAAACCCACGACATAAATTTTCACCGAACTGTTAAAGGTTTTAATACATACCCAAACACATATATTGAAAAAATTTGTTTGAAAAAAAAAATCTGAACACTAATGTGTTAACAAACAACAAAGAAAAAACATTTTTACCATTATTTTGCTGAATTTAGTTCTGATTTCCATAATTTTTATACTCCTGCGGGTCAAGTATTTTAGCCCTTAATGAGTTAAGACTTTTAAAATTTTATTAAATTCTAGGTTTTAAGTTTTGCTACCTTCTTTGGACTCGTTTTCTACGAAAATTTTACAAATCTATTCAGGCTGGAGTAGAAATTTCGATAAAAGTTTCATTGACATCAGCATAAATAAGTTTCGATCAACTTTTTCTTTGAGACAACGACAAAATATTTTAATAATAAATAAAATCCCCCCACTCTTAAATGCAAAGTGATATTAATTTTAGCTTGAAAAAATTCTAGTCATAACAATCAGTGGCGAATCCTCAAGTCATTTTCAGGCACTTTCTGAGGCGATAAAATCTGAAAGTTCGCACGAAAAACTTTGCTGCGCCAAGAAATTGAAGTATATTTCGCGGGAGCTTTGCACTGCCCTGGAGCTCTTCCTCCGTGCAAATTTATTTCCAATGAACGGCTCAGAATTTGCTCAAATTGAAATCAAATCTCGCTTGTTTTCTGGAATTATTTTTCAGCATGAAGAGAACTATAACAGCTCAAAATATTGAGTAAAAATATTCAAGGGTGGGAATGTAATGGATGCACCTACATTGGAAGCTAAAGAAAAAACCCCTAACTAAAACAATGAAAATTGAAAAAAAAAATTAATTTTTCACATATAGGTACATACATACGAGTATGGGGGAACAATAGGCAAAAACCATGGCAACAAATATTTTGATGAAAATAGTTTGGAAGAGAAGTAGGCACCTCCATGAACGGTTTTCGGTTCTTTCAGTACTTTTAAATCTGTAGATGATGCGAAATCGAGTTTGGCAATTCTGCTTGAATGATTTTAAGCTCGATTTTAATCAATGAATAAAGGAGCTATTGGGCGATAGGATGATGGAGCGAAGGATTGAAGTAGCGCAGTAGCGAAGCATTGAACTACTAACCGAATATATTAGTTGATTTTATGCAATAAATTTGAATTCGTTTCATCCCCAAAAACCTGAGTCTAGGCAAACAACGATGAAACCACATGAAGCGTAAAATTCACGGATTATTGATTCGCGACACGTAACGGCGAGAGAGTGAGAGAGACGATATTCGATCACAATATTTTAGAACAACAACCAATGCCTTCAAATCGTTCGTGAGTAACTTTTCACAAAAACTTTAAGCATTAAACGAAAACTTTGATGATGTTCGAACCTCATTTGGTTCTTAATAAATGTACCATTGTGTTTTAGCCGGTGAAAGAGGTTTCAACATGCCAGGCATATGGGATGGTTTCCCAAAAGTCAGTTAAAACTTTTTTATTGATGCCCACATTCAATAAAGAACGTCCGGCTTTTAAAACAATAAAAACAACCGCATTCGTATGAGGGTGCTAAGTTAATGGACTTGTTAATGAATGAATTGAGAAAAGACGATAAATAAATTGATTGAGTGCTCCATTGGTTGTTTGTGTGAAATTGATAAAGATCATTATTCAACAGGCTGTCGCACCAAAAGTGAGGAATTTTCAACCAAAAACTTGGAGAAAAGGAAAACGTGAAACTTAAGAATGTACAAGTAGGGCACACCTACTCTTCGCTACCTCTTTTATTTACGGAGATATCGGCGTTTAAAATATATTTTTTTATTTCCTATGAAAACCCATATACTTTTGGAATTTCCCGGGTGATCACCAGACTCGCTTATTTTCGCTCTAGCTTCTTCAATTTTAAACTTCAATACTACAAATTCGAAGTTTTCAATTCAAAGGGCAGTCCCTGTAACTGCGAAATTTTTATTTTTTATTTTAAGGAGATTTAAAATTAAAAATTCCTTTAAAGTTCATGTGGTTTATATGTATGTATGTTTGTGCATTTGCAGCCGAGTTACAACCCTGCAGGAAATGTCAATAGTATATACTCTTTCTCTACTGACTGCGTCAACAGTACTACTGACCAGTTAAACCCGTCGCAATGCTTTGCGTTATTGACATTTAACATTGAGTTGTCATTGAATGTCAACAGTAGACCGAAAAACTATTGACGAACTATTGACTTCGGTACTATTATATAGACAAAAGGAGTACTCTTTTGCTTTATAGGGAGACATGTTGTTGACATGGTCAATAAAGATGAACTATACCTCTTGACAGTACAGTTTCTATAATGACACCGCCCGTAAATACTGTTGACGTTGGAACTAAGGACTGTCCCAGAAATAACTGTCCTTTTGTTTTTAGGCTATTTATAAAACAGTGTTAACTCTATAGCAACATATTTGGGAAATACATGGTGTGGCAGGCCATTTGCAAATGTGGCCTTCGAAGTAAGGAATTTGTGACGGATCGCACAATCAACACCGAAATTTACATCAGAGAGTGTCTGGACCGGCGTTTGCTGCCTTTTATACGTCAACACCAAGGTTCAGTACTATTTTGGCCTAACCTAGCAACATCTCACTACGCCCAGAGAACCATGGATTGGTACCAAGCCAATAATGTCACTGTGGTACCAAGAGAAGCAAATCCTCCGAATTGCCCCGAACTTCGTCCAATCGAAAAATATTGGGCTTTAATGAAAAGGAACCTTAAGAAGACCAAACAAACTGCGAAGAACATCGAAATATTTCGACATAAATGGCGTCGGGCATACACTAAGGTGAACGAAAGGTCGGTAAAAAACCTAATGGAGGACCTTAATAAAAAAGTGTATAATTTTTTTAAGTGTATTTTTTTCAGTGTAATTAAAATTTTTATTTATTTTGTAATGTTCACTTAATAATAAACTGAAAGAATTTTTAAAAAAACATCATTGGTTTGTTTGCAATAAAAAACAAACAAAAGGACAGTTATTTCTGGGACAGTCTTTAGTTCTCTTGTCTATATTGACGTCAATATAGACATGGGGCCATATGGCGACAGGCTTCCTGCAGGGAATGCTGAATATTGTGTTTATTAGACAACTGACATATTGTGTATATAAAATGAGCAGGACTGCGTGTGATTGTGTACATGTTTCGGTGAGACAACAATTTACAAAAACATACTGAGCCCGAAAGATATTGTATATGCAAAGCAGAGAAAGTTGTTCTGCCAAAACGGAGAGAACAATAGTCAGCACAGCATTGCAATCTCAAAGCAACATGAGCAATTTGTCATTTGAAAATTAAATTTGCAGAAAATTGACGCGCCACTTGGACACTTGAATTGTGTTTGGAAAGAAAGTTTTTCGATTTCTTGGAAAAAACTTGCGGTTTCTAAATGAAATAAATTTCGCAAATTCAATTTACAGAATTTATTATAATTAAATTACCTTTAATTTTGTTGACGCTCCTGAGACCAAATGTACATCATTCAATCACTTCAGTCTGAGATAAAGATACGCCCTACTCTATCATTGGTGTATAGTAGAGATGGGCACGGGCCTCAATTTTGAGGCCCGGCCCGGCCCGACCCGAAGCAGATATTTCCGGGCCTGTCCCGGCCCGGACCGGAAAATTTTCAAAGAGGCCCGGCCCGGCCCAGTCCGGCCCGAAAAAAATGATCAAAAAAAATTAGTTTGTTGTTGCAGTAGTAAGAAGTTCTTCGACTATATAACAGAGTGTATTACATATAAACATATTTTTATTTTTTCTTCGACTACATAACTGAGTGTATTATATATAAAAGTAGTTTTTTTTTACATTTATTTTAGAAATATTAAAAATAGTGAGGATATAATCTTTCTGAAATATTTTGAGGAAATTAGTGTTTTATATATGAGTACATACTTTTATAGCTACAAAATAAAGCAAAAGTCATTCAAATAGAAAAAAAAATAACTCAAAATTAAATTTAAGCTTAAAAAAAAGAGTCTTTAAAAAAAAATCATGAAATTAGAAATCTCTCCAAGAATGAGAGATATTGATACAGATTACGACATCAGAAATTTTTGTTGTAAATGACGTTATTGTTCCATTTTTCCCATGTTTGGGCTGCGACATCTTTGTTCTCCTGAGCCATTTTCAAAGCTGAGTTCTAATCAAAAACTTTTCACTTGCCGAAATAACGCAATGAAAGAAAACGGCCTTAAAAATGGCATAGGAACACAGAGATGTCGTAGCCCAAACATAGGAAAAAAATTGAACAAATAACGTCATTTACAACTAAAACATTCTAATTTCGTGATCTGTATATCTATCATTCTTGAAATCTCCCTTGTATATTTTTTCCTTTACTCATCATCGAAAATGTAAGTCGGCTTTTACACAACCGTATAACTTCACTTGTGCTTCTATTCTCAAATCGAAAATCGGCCAATAATCGATATATGTAAAAGGCCGCAGATGAAATAAGTGCCTTTCCGATAAAAACATTGTTCAGTGCTTAATATGTAGCGGGCCTCTTTTCGGGCCTACGGGCCTGCGGGATTTCAACCTGAGGCCCGGGCCCGCACGGAAAAAGCCCGTTTTTCATTTTTTGGCCCGATGCCCGTATTTTTTGACCTAGGCCCGGCGGGCCCCAGGCCCGGCCCGGTCCGTGCCCATCTCTAGTGTATAGACTTTCTCCTTGAAAAACAGCGGGGGAATGATGTCCTTTTTGTATATAATAAAATGAAGAATAATCCATTTTCAATATCTTTTCTTTTTCTTATCAAATCCTATATCTATATATATATATATATATAATAATATCTGAATCCTTTCAAAGCAAGCAAACATTGGGTACATTCATCAGACTCAACTGTTGAGCAACTGTTGAGTGAGCGAATATTCTCGATTGTTCTTTTTGCTGAACGCTATGCTCTCTCCACTGAACATTTTTTCGTCTTCGCAATGCTGTTAGTACTGATTATGATATGTACATGAAGTACATCACTCCCAACATGATTCGTTTCGATTAATTTAATTTTTTGAATCAGCTGTCTTTCAACATGTTGAGCAAAAGAAGATAAATCAATTTCTCTTACACAAATGGAGGCCGCTCAGTCAACTTGTTACGAACGCTTCAGCAAAACTTTTCTCAACAGTTTCCCAACATTTGAGTCTGCTGAAAGCACCCATTAAGCCCTGAGCAACACTTAAGATTCACAATTTTTTGACAAACCTAAAAAAAGAATGGAGCGTTAAGAGTAATTCTCATAAGGATCTCAAGATCGAAAGTACCTATTTCAAACATTTACAAGCATGCTTTTAGGGATCAATTTAAATACTTGCGATTGCCCTAGCTATCAGTGAGGCTTATTTAAGGCTTTAATAAGATCCTCAAAGCCTAAAATCAAAACTTTGTTGACGAAAGGTACAGAGAGACAAACAGAAGGAGCGACACACAAGCACAGTCAGGCAGACAGAAACATACGAGACAACTAAACCAGCAAACAAGGCGACGACCAAATCTTCCGATAACGATTACCAGTTTAATGAAGGTTATGATGTACATATCTCGAATTTTTCTCGGATGAACAAACGCAATTCACGCTCGATATAAGGCGAAGTCGCCATTAAAAGGGCATTCAACGTCAAAAAAAAACCACAGAAGCTGCGAACGTTGAACTCCGTGTCTAGGCATGCGTTCAGATAAAACAATGATTGAGCAAATGTTTACTTTGGAAGTTATATCGCCGCATCCACAAATGGAGCAATTCTTGTTTGACAAGCTTAAGTTCGAACAGAGAAAAAATATATATTCAAACATACATACATATATCCTGTTGCTGCCATTATTAATTTATTTGAATGCAACCAACGGTCAAATTATTTTTGAATCGCTTACATGGAGAACAACTGTGCTATTTATATGTGCATGATTCTACATGCCGCAATATTCAGAAGTGTAAATATTTACCGTTCATACAAATGTAAACACAACGGCCTTTATTTTTGCTTTCCATATTTTTGTACGTAATTCCAAAAGCGGCTTATTTTAGCCGGAATTTGCATTGGACACACGTGAAATCATGCGTTTTATTGGAAATTTGAGTGTCCAACCGATTCCGAGGCGTTAAAATAATTGCAATATTTGCTCTTAAATTATTTTCATATATTTTTATTAAAATTTTTTTCTTCGGAAATTTAAAGCCGGACAAGAAAATATAAAGCTATAAAAAATCCATTTGAGATTCACCAATTTTTGATGAGCTTTGACGAAATTCGGTGGCAATAAAAAACCGCTATTTGGATTTTAGTGCTCTAGTGCTTGATGACATCATGGTTTCTAGATTTGCGGGGGCACAGCTGCCACTTTCCAATTTAGGATTTTCAATCGGATTTCTTTCCGTTTCCACTCAGTGCTAACAAAAATCGAATTTTCTTATTTCCAATCAATATTTTATTTTATTTTTTGTTTGCTTTGCTTTTGGTCGAAATTTAGATGGAAAAAGAGTTTTCCAAAATCTCAAAATTCGTTTTGTTTTTTCCAATTTTTTTCAGAAAGATGAAAAATTTGGGTATTCACATGGCTCCAGTGGCTTGGGGTTTTATTTACTTTTCATTGCGTTCGAGGCAACATAGAGTTTTCTTATAAAAGAAGCTCAACGATTTTGATGAAACTTGGCATGAGTAGGAAAAAGTTCCATACTTAAATTCGATTGGATCCTTCTTGGAGTATCTCTAGAACGGGCGGGTCTCTTTTTGGCCATAAAAAAAATACTTTGACTATGTTTTGAGGCTCTTAAGTTCAATTGCAAAGGGTATGGCGGACTGCGGAACCCTGAAAGGGATTTTGAAGTTTTGTTGATTTTTCGATAGGTGGCATCTGAAAACACTGTAGGGACGGCGTTTTAGTAAAATTGAAAATATTTTTTTAGTAAGCCTTTTTTTAATTTTATATCTCAAAAACTAATTTAGATAGGAAGATGAAACAAACGTTGGCCAATTGCTAATATTTGTTGCTTATTGTTTCATCTTCCCATCTTTATTGGTTTTTGAGATATAAAATTGAAAAAAAAAGTCTTACTTAAAAAGGATTTTCAAGGATATCTCAAGGAATTTTCGAAATAGAACACTAAGAAGTCGTCAATACAGTGTTTTTAGATGACACCTTTCGAAAAATCAACAAAACTTCAAAATCCCTTCCAGGGTGCCGCATGCCTTTGCAAAACCGGCAAAACCCTTTTGGAAAGGTTGCAGAGGCAACAAGAAATGTTTTCCTCACCCTTTGCCTTACGAGGAAAGTGAACGAACTCGACTTACATATGCGGTGGTGTGATGCCTGTGAACATCCTCTGCGAAAATTTCTATAGTGGACACGGTCTAAGCTTACTAAATACAATTATCTCACTGCCATCGTGAGAGATCTCTTCTACACCGAAAAAAATCCGTAGGTAATATTGAAGAAATGGGCTGCGTTATTGAAGAAACGGCAGTAAAAATAGAGCTAACTAAAAAAAGCAATCAATATGAATAAAGACGATATTCAATATGAAGAAATTCAAATCAAGAAAAAAATTTCGTTATATTGAAGAAATATCTTCATATCTACGAAATTATTTTAGTCAAATTTCTTCAAGTATATTATCCTGCTTCGTTATGTTGAAGAAATTTCTTCATATCTACGAAAATAATTATTGATATTGAATAAATTTCTTCAATATTACGAACGATTTTCTTCAATATGAAGAAATTTATTGAAATACGCAACCCTGCTTCGTTATATTGAAGAAATTTCTTCATATTTATATATTTCAAAATTTCATCATATGTATTAACTGTTGTGAGTCCCGTCTGTCTCACATCTGCTATTTTTTATAGACAAGAAAATCGTCCAAATATCATACACACAAAACAGTATATTAACTTTCTCATTGCAAGGACACTTCTCAAAATATATATGACATAATACACACCTATCAGTTTTTCTGCGATTTTGAACGCTAGCAATATTTTCTTTCAATTTTCAAATTAAACACAATTTCTGTAATATTGAAGAAATTCTTCATATCTCAAGAATTACATTAGTCATATTGAAGAAATTTATTTATTTATACGAAATAAACTCGTTATATTTAATATATAAATTAATTTTAAGACAATTTCTTCGTCATATTGAAAAAATTTCTTCATATTTGCGAAATTAATTTCTTTATATTCACGAATACGTTTTGTTATATTATAACGAAATTTCTTCATATCAACAAACAAATTACGTCATTATGAAGAAATTTCTTCATTTATACGAAAATTCTAAATTTTAAAATGTCCTACGAAAGCTTTTGTCATATGTAAGAAAATTTCTTCAGTATGAAGAAATGTTTTCGTACCTATGAAGAAATTTTGTTATATTGATTAAACTATTTAACTCATATTGAAGAATTTTTTTTCGTTCCATTCACAAAATTTCTGCAATATAACATATATTTTCGTCAGCATGAAGAAAATTCGTTATATTGACTAAAATTCGTATTCAAATATTTACGAAAATTTTTATTCAATATTACTGCCGATATTTCTTTCAGTGTATAGTTATAGTATGCGTAATTTAAAAATAAATTCAAAAAATAAATTAATTAATAAATGAATAAACAAATAAACCAACACAAATAACCAAATAAACCAATAAAGAACCAAATAAATAAAAAACCAATAAATAATAAAATACTTTTATATATAAATAAATAAGAAAATAAATAAATAAATAAATTAATAGTAAATAAAGAAAAAATAATTCAATAAAGAAATATAATATATGTATAAATAAACAAAAATGCAAATAGATAAATAAATATATAAGTTAAATGATTATGGTTTATAAAGCACCGAAGACAACTAAAATTTATTTAATTTAATTTAAGGCCACAGAAAGAGTCATGAACACTTTCGATAAAGCGCAGTCAAATATCGATAATCGCGAATGGTGAATTCTTCTCAATTTTCGAGTAAAAAATTCCGTTTTTCACAGTAGGTACCTGCTCAAAGTTCAATGCATTCCAATGTAAGGAAAGTCCTTTCAACCTTTCCTTCGAGGTTGACACTCTATCAGAGCTGTGAGTGGAGCAAACTTTTCCTCTTCGTCTTATTCCTCTTTTTATTTAATTCCAAAGTGTCACCCGATGGCACGGAATTTTTTTCTTCGATTTTTTCATGTTTCACACGATTCTGCAGGATTCAGCAACGTTTTTTTTAAATATGTTTTTTTTTTTGCTCTTAAAATTGAATTATGCAATTTGTCTGCGTGTCAAATCGGTGAGGACGGTCTGTCATCAGTTGGTTTTGTTGACGTTGATAAAAAATTGTCCATATTTTTTTCCCCATAAATTTTTACAGTTATTAAAGCTTGAACTGTTTTTATTAGAGTAAAATTTGATTTGAGTTGATTACAATTAAAAACAAGTAAGATAGCTAAAGTCGGTCAAGCCCGACTTTGAAATACCCAGCGTCCCGACATTATGAGTGCACTATGTTTTGTTTCTCTATTTGTGGGCGTGGCAGTGGGCGGGCCACATAAATGTTTTTCCTACACCTTTCATTTGCCTTGGTCAACCTATGTTGCGAATTTGAAGCTTCTACGCCTTTTACCTGGGAAGTTACGAGAATTCTCCATTTGTGGGCGTGGAAGTGGGCGGGCCACATAAAATATTTTCCTACACCTTGCATTCGCCTTGGTCAACCTATGTTGCGAATTTGAAGCTTCTACGCCTTTTACTTCACAAGTTACGATAAGCCCTTATTTGTGGGCTTATTTGTGGGCGTATTTGTGGGCGTGGCTCGAAGAGGGCGGCGTCCATTTTTTCCCCGGATATGTCTCTTTTTGTAGTTTACCAGTACACCAAATATCAATGCAGTGTGTTGAGTGGTTCGCAAGTTACAAGCATTTTACTGAAAACACAATAATTTCATTTGTGGGCGTGGCAGTGGGCGGCGGTCTCCCATTTTTACTTAGGATCACACTCGGACCCCGATATACATGTGTACCAAATGTCGACTTCATTGGTTCAGCCGTTTCGGAGGAGATCCGACCACGGACGAACGGACAGACGGACGGACGGACAGACGGGCATGTCTAAATCGATTCAGTTTTTGATCCTGATCAAGAATATATATATTTGTCTATATCTCCGGAGCTTAGTTCTCCCTGTTACAGGATTCGCACAGAACTAATATACCCCGCTTACGCTGGGTATAAAAAGTGCTTTTTTTTTCTGACATATCTGAAATTTATTTAAATTATTTTATTGAAGTTTTCGAATTCCGGTGGATCTCACCGTGAACCATTAAAGCTTTAGTGTTTGAGTATTTTATAGTGACGGACATGAGAGTAAAATTTTGTCACACGTCATTAGCCGGTCGATTTTTTAAAGACTGATATTTAATGATTTCATTCCTGGCGATTCTATTTAAAATGTGGTGAATGTCTGCTTATGTTTAAAGGGTCCTTATGTTTCGAAAGATAATTTGGAATATTCCTAGAGAATGATTGGAGTTCGATTGCCGCATAAGCTTCTCTGTCCTTTATTCAAAAGAATTTGATGTTTTCTTAAAGAGGTTTATTATGGTTCTTTTAGCTTAGCACTTCAAAAAAGTTAAGAAATCAATAAGAAATATCAACCCA
Organism: Chlorops oryzae; assembly: GCA_020466095.1. Classification (NCBI taxonomy): domain Eukaryota; kingdom Metazoa; phylum Arthropoda; class Insecta; order Diptera; family Chloropidae; genus Chlorops; species Chlorops oryzae. Next base: position 39,081,863 of record CM035808.1, read on the forward strand.
ATTGAAATAAAGGGCCAACTGGCCAAAGCACTGAAAGCTCAGTGATAATTAAATTATTTATAATAATGGTTGAGTTTCCAAATCTGCTTGAGTACCTTTATACTTTAAAGAACGAAGAAGTTTTAAATCAATCTGAAATTGAGAAACTTTTCAAATTGATTAAATCCTGAATCTAAGTATATCGGAGCATCGAAAGCCTGGAAATAAAAGGATACATTGCAGACAGTTTGCATTATTTAAACAAGAGCCAAAATACATAACGATGAAGTCCTTGGCTGCCAAATCTGTGCACTTGCGTTTTTTTATTTTTCCATTCTTCGAGAGAATAGTGAGCACATGTTCCTAGATGTGCATTCGAAAGAGCTTAACATAGTTGATCCTTTGTGTCCTGTGTGGTTAATACAAGCATTGTTTTGTATCCGGTTTTCGTCGACCTTTTCGGTATCATATCCTGGCCCTTATGTCGTTGTAATTTTTTTTATTTTTTTTTTTATTTTGGATATGTACATCCAAGCGAATGCTAAGTAAGAACAATCAATGGTGCCATTGTACTTAATCGGTTTCCACTTGAGGATTAAACTGATTTGTTTCAATTGTTCAATAGAGAGAATTAGCTAGGGCAGAGAGGAGAAAAATAAAAGAGGTTGGTCGCAAGTAGCTGTTCTTTTATGTTAAGGAAAATCTTTTTATATGGAATTTTCTTGGTTCGGCTTCTAGAAAGACATATGCATGCACGTTTAAAGTGAATATACATATGTATGTATAGTGTTAAGAGTTACTGAGAAGATGGTTCTATTATTTGCGGTGGAAAGATGAAGAATAAAGGGGCTACTCTGTTAAAATTCTAAGGCATTTAGAAGAAAAAGGGTTTGAGATATATATATATTAATATAAAATTAAATATATCTACGTTCTACATGTCCTTGCAAGCATTCATTTCCAAAACGCTAAGCAAAAGGGTTTTATTTTCCATCATCTTTTCTACATTCTGAGTTTGAAAATTTTGATTTATAACATTTTAATGAAGAATATGTTCTTGAAAGAAAGGTCATAGAACTAAACAAATGACTGCATAATGTTTTTTTGACATCATAAGGTCTAATTTCAAACTTAACTAGCCATAATAATTCCTTTAAGGCGAATGTACTTCTTCAAAAGCAAAAAAAAAACTAAACTTTTTTCGTTTGAATGAATACAGAATATGCGAGTAAACAACCCCCAAAAGAATTCCAGTTAAAGGCTTGAGAAGAAGCACTCATATGGATATTGTTGGAAAACAATTTTTTTATTTGCTCATTAGAAAGGATACCAGCATACTAAATTGTTCAGATCGCATGCCACATTTACTTTCAGTTTGATTTCTTTCTTTGTACGTAAACATTTTCCATTCATCAATTTTTCAAAGTAAATTTTCAGTCACGGGAAGCGTGAGGTTGATTGAAATCCATCGCTCATGGAAAGCGTCTTAAGGACTTTGGAGATTTTGGAACAGAAATAATCATATTTAGGAGTGCTTTGGAGGTGTTTTGAATTGAATTTGCTTGCTTTGGGCACACCCCATAAAAGCACAGAAAATTTTACTGAAATTATTTCAATAAAATTACACTCTTATTGAAAGGATATTTGACTGTAGTGTGGAAGCCTGCAGGAGACATATTTATGGAAAATTTAATTTCGAATATTACCCAGACTAAATTAGGTCAAAACAGATCGCCTAATACTTCTGGAAAATATCTTTGTTCCTTCAAATCGAATCGAAAACGGCCTTAATCAAATCGGGTTCTTCGCATACCATCTTTTGATTGGACCTTACATCCTTTTGTGTTCATTGAATTCAATCGATTGATGATGCAGTGTTTTCTCTGTTAAAAAAACAGAAAATAATTGAGTCCTTTATGCAGAAATCAGTTTTCAAGTTAAGTTTTCAATGAATGAAAACAAATCAAGATAGCCTGGGAGTAAACATTTATTCTGAGCGGTGAGAAGGACTAACGAGTCATTTATCTTAAACTGCATTAGTCTCATTAAGCTGTCTCCCTTCAATTATTCAATTTGTCTAGACATCAATTCGCCATTGGGTATGACTGTTCATTTTACAATCATATTGAAAAGAAAAAAAAGAAGAAAGATGGATGGATGCCTTCAAGGCAGATCTATCAGCAGTGGGCTTCATCGAAGCGGATTTGCCCCAAATCAATGAAAAATATAAATTTATGTCGAGAAAAAGAAGTCCTCTTTGGTCGGCATATAAGGTCCTTGGAAGGAGATGAAAAAGAAGAAGAGTTCTATCCTCTTCGTTGCTCTCCACTTTATGCATTTCATGTCCAATGATTTAACGTTTTGTCAATGGCTGTTCCTTCTCATCCCATAGCGCACTAAAGACAAAACAGCGAATTTATAGAGACCAATTGAGACCATAAATAGAAGTTGCGAAAATAATTAGACGATGGGAAATAAACGAACTTTCCAGCCATTTGTACCGAACAAACGAATTCGCTGGAACTCTTCAAATGCAATCAAATCGTTACGGAAATTTTCAATGTGTGTGATTTCGGTGATGGCATTCAAACTTTTCACATATAAAAGTTTTGCTGCAAAACAAATATTAACACAACATTTTCGTACCGAATGAACACAAACACACTCGCGTACACACACACACACAAACGAGTGCACAGAAGTTTTCGTCGCACTTCAGTCGTTTATTCATTTATATTTTGAACAATTCATAATTAACAATGCAGTTTGGAAAAATGGACTTACTTTTAATGCATTTAGTTTCGGAATAAAAGTGCACATAATGTGTGTGGCGCTTTAAAAAATGTTGAAAGTTTTATGAGAGCTCACTAAAAATAATCAGCCATAAAATAAAATTTTTGGTTTGAATACAAAATGGGATAAAGTTACTTTCGACAACACATCAGTAGCTATGATTGCAGTTCTGGTCGGAGGGTCGCTGATTCAAATCCGTGCCGTTTTGCATCATCAGATCAGCATTTTGCCATAACCTCAAAACCTCATTCGAGCTATTCCATAGGGGAAATGAATACGGACGGGAGCGAGAATTTTTGTCTTTGATCGGGCTCCATCTGAGTATATTCTGACTGAATATTTTTGGGCGTCAAGCTGAATTAAATGAAATGCTGATCTGATCAGCAGTTTGAACTCAAAAAATAAGAGTAGTTAATATCCAATCAGAGATAATAGATATTTTGGCGATACAAGTAGTCGAAATTGAAGCTTTTTTTGCACGAGTGGTAAATGCTTGATGAAAAACGAAGGATGCAGCCGAGTATTATACAATACCATATTTTTTTGTGTGGCGTAAAATAGCTCGAATGAGGTTTTTTGAGTTATGGCAAATGCTGATCTGATGCCGCAAAACGGGCAACGGATTTGGAATCAGCGACCCGATAAGATATGGTCAAAGGTAGTGAGATATCCAGATCAAACCTAATAATTTTTTGTGTGGCTGTGTAATTAATAGCTCGAATGAGGTTTTTTGAGTTATGGCAATGTGATCGATGGAGCAAAACGGGCAACGGATTGGAATCAGCGACCGAACATATGGTAGAGGTAGAGATACCCAGATACCAATTTTTATTTTGATGCTGTGTACATGATATAATATATTAAATACAAAGAAAAGTTCTTTCGAAAACATCAGTAGTATGATTCAGTTCTGGCGAGGTCGAAGTGGAGAATAGGCAGATTCTCGAGCCCAGAGGGGAAATGTACGGACGGGGCGAGAATTTTTCTACGGCTCCATTGAGAATTTTTTGAATATTTCAAGATAAAAGCAATATTATCAGCAGTGAATTTAAAAAATAAATAGTTACAACAGAGATAAAAGTTATTGTATTTATTTGAAACTAAAGATGAAATTAAAAAAAAATATTAAAATACTAATATAATAAAAATTAATAAACATAATGAAAAATATCAAAAATATAAAATTAAAAAACATGTAGTACAATGCTTTAAAATAATGAATAGTAACTAAACAATTTATAAATAACTTTCTCAAAACTAAGTGTCATAAAATGCTAATCATTAAATGATTAAAATAATAAAAAACAATCATAATAGGCCTAATTATGATGTCGAACTTTCAATAATAAATTATATAATTTATTCAAGAAACTAAATAGAAATAAATTGTAAAAACGAAAATATTAATTAAAATAACTAAATTTAAAAAAAACATACTTAATAAAAATAGAAAAAAAATAAATAAATAACTTAACAAATAAATTCATAAAAAACATTAAATTAATTCAAAAATAAACAAATAAGTAGAACTAAGTAAATAAATATAAATAAATGTGTTTCTTACACACATTGTTGCATTACAAATATAATAAAAAAAATTAAAAAAAAATTGAAAACTAAAAAAAATAATACAAATAATTATAAAATAACTTTCAAAATAAATATAATAAAATAATTAAGAAAAATAAAATACAGAAATTAATTGTAAAAAACGGGAAAAATTAATTAAAAAAATAAGATTTAAAAAAATTACAATAACTATAATAAAATAATAGAAATAAATAAAAAAAATAAAATGAAACTTAAACAAATAAAATATCATAAAATAACAATTAAATAAAGAAATCAGAAAATTTCAAACAAATCTTTGGAATAAAAATAAATTACAAATTGAGAAGATGTTTACCAATAAAATACACTAAAAATCTCTTAAGCCAACGGGCAGATCTACACAAAAATTTAAAGCAATTCTAAGACCCTTGAACAAATCCCGTTGCAGAGAAATCGATATTTTGCAAAATCCTAGTCAGTTTTGAAGTCTTTTCTCTTTTAAATTTCTAGTTTAAAAATTTATAAGGTACTCACGACTTCAGTCGACAAGAAAATAAAATACGTATAAAATATATATATGGAACTCTTATCACAATCGAGACGAAAACAAAGTCTTAAGATTTCTGAAAGTATTTCGACAAATATTTTTTGCATACCTACCTACCTACCTACTTTCCTAGCTACCTACATAAATATAATTATACAGAATCGAGAGAAGATTGTGAGATTTATTAAAGTGGCTCGATAAATAAAAGACAAAACAAAGTACAATGTTTGAGACACTCGATATGAAGTGTTTTGTAAATACGACGAAGTCAGAAGAAGCCCATCGGAATGGCTTTATTAAAAACGGGAAATTATGAGAATTTATGCGAAGAAAAGGTGAAAGCCATGCGAGTCCTCAAGTTGTTTTGAAAAGTAAAAATGCTTACATCTTTATTTTTGAGTAGGTTTTTGTTTTCCACATTCATGATAGCGGGAGAGAATATTATCTAAAGCCCAACCATGCGGAAGAAATGTGATACATGCTGGAAAACACTTGAAATGAAGGAAGGGCTTTCAATGAATCGTAGTATCGCAGGACTCTTTAAAAATTATTCAAAATATTTCATTTAAATACTTTTTCCCCATTAAGAAATATTACCAAATTATATCCAAAATAATATAATATTCCTTCATAGCCTGGATCAACTAGTTATATAAGAGCAGAGGAGAGCCTTTCTGTTATATCTGCTTCTGGCGCCCATAATTTGCATAATGCACTTTTGAATTTTGAACTTTTCCGACGACAAAGCAACATTTTTAGTCAAATTGAATTATGAAGTTGTCTAATCTTCCAACTAATGCAGTAAACATGGCTTTGGCCATTCGAACTCCTACGGCTAAGGGTAACGAGCATGAACTCTTCATGTCGTAGACTCCAACATTCACATGGAAGGCCAACTATTTTTATTTTTATTTTTTTTTCGCTTCCTTCAATTCGAATTTTGCAAAGCTTAAGTTCGGAAAAGTTATGTTTTAGAGAGCGCAAACAAAATCTCCATCGTATGGAAGGAAGTTCGTAAACGTATGAGCCTTTTTATGTTAAATTGCATAAGGCATTCGTTAAGGGTTTATCTGGAAAGTTAAATCCCATTCGGGGTTGATTAAGGAGCCGATTTAAATTTTGTTGCGTCAAAATTTGTGGTCACAGACGAGTGATTTGAAGGCATTGGCTCTGATTTTTGCGAAAAAAAATAATAGAGAAAATAAAAAATAAACAAAGAAGAGAAAAGAGGAAAATTTAATTTCAAGATTCCAAGAAGAATGTTTCTCTTAGGATCAAACTTATTAAAGTTTTACGGTAAAAAGTTTGAATAATTTGAAATATTAAGCTATGGAATTTTTTGGCTTTGCTTGAGAAAATTCGATATTCCAAAAGAAAAGGAATGATAAGAATGATGAAGTATGTAGCAATGCAGGCGTGTAGTGAATGGGACCCGGACTAGTTTAAGGGCATCATAGTCGCCTTAGATTATTTTCTAGTGCCGTTCGAGCGTTTTTTTTTTTATCATTCCTTGGTACTCAGATAGGTCCCGGGGTCGAAGTCTCTCTCCACAGAGTTATTTGTTTGCTCTTTTCCTCGCCATTTGTCAGCTACATCGCTTAGTTACTTTTGAAACTGGTAAATAGAAATAAATGCATTTTATAAACTAAAGTGAGCAAAGTCAATAAGCACAAACTTTGGCATGACTTCAGCTGACCAACGACTTAAACTACGCACTACGATGCAAAAGTTTATAAACTCCCAAACAGCCAAAGCTATTAAAAAGAAAATAAAACTTCAAGTCCACCCAAAAAAAAAAAAAAGAAAAATAAAACAAACAAATCGTACAATGACTTCGTGCCTCTAAGGTTGCTTACAAAACTTTTTCACATAAAACTTTTGACTTGTTCGAAGGCGTAATTGAATTTCTTATTTTATTTCATTTTTTTCGCCCCCCTTCGCTTCTACTCGTCACTTTTGCTCTCATTGTTTTGCAAAACAAAAAAAAATTAGAATTTCAAAATTCTCTAGACAAGAGATTACAGAAAAAAGTGAAAAAAAAAATAATTGAAAAAAATTTAAAAACAAAAAACTGTGTGAAGTCTACTTTCAAAGTTTAAAGATTTTCTTGTTCTAAATAGATTATGGACTTAATGCAGATTGCTTAAAGTAGACGAAATATAATAAAAAGTAAAAAGTTGGCATGCTGTGTTCATATCGTTATTCTTTTCTTCTTCTTTGCTAAGCGTCTTTGTGTGATTAATGCTGTAAAAAATTTTTAAATACTCGCTTATACTTATTAATTCACTGGTTTCAAAGAGTCATTCAATACACTACCTACAGAAGAGGTTGGCACGATTTACAGAATGTCTGCGCTCTTTTATTTAAATTCGTACTTATGAACTGTCCAACGTTCTTGTCTCAGTTTAAGCTGAATAGCCGAGCAAGAAATATCTTGAAGGATATCTATGAGAAAATCGACATCTATTCTCGGCAAATGTTGGGAGGCTCTTTGTGCTGCTCTTGGCTTTTACGTTGAACCATGTTTAAACCTTGTTGTCATTTATTGTAGGCACTCTACAAACATTTAAGGAGTCCGAAATGAGCTCGAAATTAATCCAAAATAATTCCGAAATTTGTCAAAAAGCTTTAGAAACTAAATGTTTTAAAAATCTTAGTCCAAAATGAGAATTACGAGACTCAAATATACATATTAGTCCGAAAAGAATGTAAAATGAGTCCGAAACGAGCCAGAAATGGATCAAAAAGGTCTACGAAATTTAAAGCCCAGATAGATGAGTACGAAATCAGTCGAAAATATGTAAAAACTATAAAATGGGATTCCGAAATGAATCCGAAATTTTTAAAAAGTACGAAGCTGAGATATGTAAGCCCAGAATGAGTCCAAAAGGATTCCGAAGATTCCGAAATGAGTCCGAAATCAGTCCGAATTGAGTACAAATGGAGTCAGAAATGGATCCGAAGGAAGAACGAATTTTAAGGCTTAGATATATGAGTATAGAATCAGTCGAAAATACTTAGTAATTGCAAAATTTGACTCCGAAAAGAATCCAAAATTTTTAAGAAATACGAGGATCAGATATATAAATCCGGAATGAGTGCGGAATGAATCCGAAAAGAGTCCTCAATGATTCCGAAGTGAGTCATAAATGGATCCGAAATGACTCCGAAATTTTAGGGTTAGATATATGAGCGTAGAAACTCTCGAAAATATTTAGTAATTGTAAAATGTGATTCCGAAATCAGTTCTAAAAGAGTCCGAAATTTTTAAGAAGTACTAGGCTCAGAAACATGAGTCCAAAATGAGTCAGAAATGAGCAAACAATTTGACTTTCTATACTCAAAAATGTCTCGTTTTGGACTCCAGTCGCTGTGCTGTCACTAACACTTCTGAACATTCAATTTCCTCGACAATTGATTTAAGGGTTAACTTTTACAATTAATTTTGTACATAAAAAATTATCGCATTTGCATTTTATTAATATAATTAAACTAAAGTCGCTTAATTAAAACCAATTAAATGAATCAAAAGCTCATCGAACGACCGTTCGCACTAAATTCGGATTCATTTCTTCTTCCAGTTATTCAGCTTATTTTATTCAATTTTTAAATCCACATTAACAGTCGATATTACACACTCAAGTAGATCAATTCAATCAAGAGGAAAAATTTCTGTCAAACGAAAAAAGAATTAAAAAAAAGGACGCATACAAAGTTTGAATTAAAAGCGTAAGTAAAAGCATGCCAACAACAAAAAGACCAACAACAATGAGTACCAACTTCAGAAATCGCCATTAAAGTGAAGTGAAATTGCGCCTGCATTGCAGTCGTCGATTCAAGTAGAAATGCAATTACAGATTTTATTAATTTATTGTGTCATCCTTAAACACGAACGCAGAAGCGCTTTTCACACGTTTATTGTAATTAATTGGGGAATTCAGTCTCCTCGCCATGACCGTTACGGTGTGTTTGTTTGTGTGCGTTTTTGTGTGTCTATGTGTGTACCATGTATCTGGTATTGGTATTATTGGATCCATGTACGAGTGCGGCAATAATTCACTACGCATTCACTCAGGGAGATATGTCTGCAATTGGATTGAACTAAGGTAAATGATTTTTGTTGAAAAAGTTTTTTGGTCGATTTCTATTTCAAAATAAACGTTTTTGACTGAGTCCTTTTAAGTGATAAGAGATTATAGAATAGCTTAAAAAATTGCAGTTCGTTCAGCAGTGAAATTATTTTTTCCATTAGACTTTTTTATCGTGAAAGTACTATGATAGACACCCAGTTGCAAATTTTATGCTCTCCGGATTGATAATTTGAACATTACTAAGCGAGGGGATATCATAGACTTTTCCAATCACTTTTACACATCTACTTTGTTCGAGTATGGCCGCTTTTGGTAGGCCTTCCCAATGCCTCTCATGAGCAGGCAGAATGTAGGGTGTTCAAAAATGTTTTGGTTCTTGCGTTTTGATTTTGCTTTTGCTTTTACATATTAGTTCAATCCTGAAAATATGCTTTGTTTTGATAAAAAACAAACGCTATTCTTTGAACACATCACCTTTTCCCTGCTGAAATATTGCCAATAAAAGTAATGTCTATTGACATTGTTTGGGATACTTCAAGTGATGCATCGCTTAGTAGAGGATTTCCCCTTATTTGCAACTGAGAAATTAATAGCGTCAACGAGTGTTTAGTCCCAGGTCACACTAACGCCACAGCTTGTGTCAGCATTTGAAATGCTCATTTGGCAGTGTGTGATGATAACACGAAATCCTGGTCAATAAAATAAGCTTAACTTACTTTTATTTATCCAAAGAGGATATTCAAGTGTTAAAATCTAATCTTAAGTGTTTTTAGAATTTATAAAAATGTTTAAAAATCTTTATATTGTTCACTTACCTACGTTTTTTGTTGTATGACTATTTAAAGTACATATTAAAAAATTAGTTTTAAAAATGAACTGAAAATCTGAACATTTTTAAAGGTCCAGGGCGGTGAGTTGGGCAATTAAAAGAAAAATCTTCCGCCCTGCTTAATATCGCCCAGGGACGTAGCCAAGGGGGGGTTTTGGGTGTTAAAATGATGTAATCGAAGCTTTGTCAATTCATCCCGAAAACTACATATTTAATATTTCGTTTATTTTTTTTTTAAACTATTATCAATATTATTTTCATTAATGTGAAATTTTGAATTATTAGTGGTACAGATTGTGAAATAATTCAAAACTTATCGGGATTATTTGTGATATATGAAAAAATGAAAATTACACTGTTCTGCAACGAAATCCTCCTTTAAAGTTTATTAGTGCTTCTGTTTGATTTTGTCTCCCGAAAAATTGAAAAATATCAAAAAAATTATATCACGTAAGGATTTCGAGAAAATTCCGTTTCAAATTTTGAGCACCATTGCATCATTTAAATGTTACTCCAAAAAAAAAAAAAATATTCGTATTATTTTTTGAATAATTCGAATTTTTTCATTAATCACAAATAATTCCGATTATTTTTGAATTATTTCGTAATCGTAAACTTTTTATGTGCAGTTGTGTATGCAGATAATCAAATACAGGCATGGCAGAACGCCGTTTACATGGGTATTTTACCCACTCGAAATTTTTCAAGTAAATATTTCACTCTGTAGGAATATCACGAAAGTTTTTCAATATTACTCCAAAAATTAATTTTTGGTGACATTTTGAGATCGAAAAAATTAATTAAGACAATCTGACTTATCCAAATATCGGGATTTACTATATTCACCGACTACTTTCAGAAGTTTTAAAGATTATTTTTTTAAATGAAGTGTAAATTTTGGTTATGAAATGTGTAATATGAAATAATATTTTTATTATCTCTTAATGTACTTGATATTGGTATGTCGATTTTGTTGGAACTTTCCATACCACTGAACCACAGCAAAACACACTCTCGATCAACTACCCTCTCGGGTAAACTCTGTTCTGATTGTAAAAAATTATTAAAACTATTAATTAATAAAATCAGCAATGATTGTTTGGTTTGGTTTAAGTTATAAAATTTTCAGCAACTTTTATACGCACACTGTGGTGCTTCTTCTTTTGGAGTTCTGTTTCTTACTTTTTTATACTTTTGTTACGACTATCGGTTTCATAAGATTGTTTCGTATTGTTTCGAAAGAATGTAAATTGTTACGCAGCAAAAAATTGGAAATATAAAAACCCCCCCCCCCGTCTGAAAATCCTGGCTACGTGCCTGATATCGCCCATTTACTTCAAGGATGTTATATCGTAAAAAATATATTTTGAGACAATCGCGTTTAACGTTTTCAGTTAACTTGCACTTTGATGAAAAACGAAGGTATTTTTCTCTTCCCATACACCGAGAGTAAAAAGGTATTATATTAACGAAAAAATGCAGGTTAATAATAAACCGAAGTTCACGTCTAATTCGTTAGTTATTGTAGTATGCGGTCGATTCAACAGTACAAACACAGTCATATTAAGGATATAAGCTATCGCTGAAATGGAAATGCATTAAAAACTGTCTCGACGGTATAAATCAACTGTCACGCAGCTGCACTGCGGAAATAAAAAATTTATTTTTTGCTTTGACTTTTTTACGCTTCTTTATGATTAGATATTACATTTTCTGTTATTCAAACAAATCTATTATTATTTTTCATAATATATTTATTTGTTTCTTAATTAAATCTTTTTCTCTTTCATCTCTTTAAATTTTCTCGCCTCGGCCGAGCCTTGAACCGCAAGACCACACATTAGCTGGGCTGAATCGTTTCTTAACCATTACGCTCAAACGATACGAATTTAATTGGTAGGTCAAAACGCTCACTTGAGCTTATCGGTTGCAAAATTTTTGCTTGAACATGAACCATTAAAAAAAATTAAATAAATTAAAATCTTAAAAATTTAGGAGAAAATTTTTGCCTTAAAAAACAACTACACTCTGAAAAAAAAAAAAAAACTTGTAATTAAAAAAAAAAAAATCAAAAAATTCCCGCCGCCAGCAGGGATAGAACCCCGTATCTCACGACGGTCAACACACAGCTTAAACGACTGAGCTATTGCACACTCCGGAGACGGTTGATCAGAATGCGAACTTATACGTCTAAGTGAACGAAAGCGAATTTGAACATAAAAAGTGACTACTTTTCAACTGTTGATTTGACTTCCTTTTTCAGTGCATTTAACGGGGAATACAGTTAATTTGACCACTCTTACTTTAACTGTTCTAAGTGGTTGATTTAACAGTTCTTATTTCTCTCGGTGTACAGAGAGTATACTAAGTATTAATACGAAGATTTTACACAATCTGAGGCATTTTTATACATGGAATATTTCCTGATCATTAATTCATAAATCGTGGTTTTTGAGATATGACATCCTTAAAGAAAATGAGCGATATGATTTTGAAATTTCAAGATATGTGAAAAGAAAAATCATTAAAATTATTCTTGATCAGTAAAAATATAGTCCACGGGTTGTCATTTTTTTTCAAATAGTAACAATAATTGTTTTCCCATGATTATGCTAGGGATCATAGACAATTTTATGAAGAAAACATGTGCCGAATTTCAAGACAATCGGTCTATTAAAAAACGATATAAGTATTTTGTCAAGAGACTAGAATAAATTTTTTTTTTTTTTTAGAGAAAATCTGCAATTCCGGCAGGAACCGCATAGTTGCGGACTAAAGCGGTTATAACTTTGCTGAATTTTTTTCAATTTCCTTTTTCTCAAAAGTATAAAATTAAAAAAACACTACACTTACTCATACCCCCTTAATCGAAAAAGCCTTGTACTTGTGTGACTGCGAACTAAGAACATTCCAGATCTTAATTAATTTTTAAAGGTTATTGTATACCTTAAACATTGGTTTAATAAACTTTCTCATACCCTTGGATACTCAAAATATATTTAACCACTTCGAAAGGCTAAAAGAATTTTTTCCTTTGTTTGTGCCACATTGACCTTTTAGTATTTACTTATACCCTTCCGTCTTCCCACACGAAATTTTTTATTTAAAGCATTAATCTTAAAAGTATCTCACATTTTTGTTGAGCCCCTCGATGGCTGTTCTTCTGCATTTTTAATTGCTATAACAAGCACGCAAAGTTTGTCTGTTGGCAATGTTGTACCGACATGAAAAGCAAACAACACTGCCCCAACGACGACTGTCCGTCTGATCGTTATACGTTATTCCAGCAATGTTAAAAAAAAAAAAAAAAAAAAATGAACACACTCGTAAATATATAAACAAGAAGATGTCTTTCGCTGGAAATTACATGGCGGCCAAAGTAAGTTATGTTAACGCATTTGCTTTACGCAATCGGCTGGAGAAAGTGGAAAATGCCAACAACACTTAAAAAAGGACCGCCGCACCGTGCCCCAAAAGGGCTTACGTGTCATCGCGCCTGCACGTGACGGAAATAAACAAGAGTTATGAACGCACTCGCTTCCTAGATCCGAGAATGTACATTTTCTGCTTACTTCGAAACAAAAACAATAATAATCATAATAATAAAAAGAAGTAAAAAATATATATTTATATATGTATGTATGTATATAATAAGGAAAAAGAAAATGTAGTGACTGAAAATGTTTCTTAAAATTACCCAAAGCGAATACATACGTACATTGTAGCTCCGAAGATGAGCACTTATCGTGGCCATTCGAACAGCGGAAGTTGCAAAATGTTCCTCTGTTCATGCGTATCAATTTTCATTCAAAAAGCTTTTAATTTTATTGAAAATTATAAGAAGGCCAGGCCTTCACAGTGGCTAAGTCCCATAAAATCTAACTTCGATAAACTCACAGCTCCGGTGGGGAATTGACTCAAATGTACTATTTAACTACGTTTTTAAAGGGGCCAGGTCTTCATTTACCATGACCTTGTCCATTTTCGGTAAATGTGCCGCTTATTTTTATACCCAGCGTAAGCGGGGTATATTAGTTTTGTGCAAATCTTGTAACAGGGAGAACTAAGCTCCGGAGATATAGAAAAATATTTATAAAAATGAACAGGATCACAAACTGAATCGATTTCGACATGTCCGTCTGTCCGTCCGTCCGTCCGTCCGTCCGTCCGTCTGTCCGTCTGTCCGTCTGTCCGTCTGTCCGTCCGTCCGTCCGTCCGTCCGTCCGTCCGTCCGGCTGTCCGTCCGTGGTCGGATCTCCTCTGAAACGGCTGGACCAATCAAGTCGAAATTTGACACACAGGTATATCGGGATATGAGTATGATCCTAAGTAAAAATGGGAGACATTCGCCCACTGCCACGCCCACAAATGAATATAATGTGTTTTCAGTATAATGCTTGTAACTTGCGAACCACTCAACTAATTTCATTGATATTTGGTGTGCTGGTAAACTACAAAAAATGACATATCTTGGCAAAAAATGGACGTCGCCCTTCTCGAGCCACGCCCACAAATAAGCCCACAAATAAGGGTTTATCGTAACTTGTGAAGTAAAAGGCGTAGAAGCTAAAAAAAAACGCAACATAGGTTGACCACGGCGAATGAAAGGTGTAGAAAAAAATATATATGACCCGCCCACTGCCACGCCCACAAATTGAGATTTTGCGTAACTTCCGAAGTAAAAGGTGCAGAAGCTTCAAATTCGCAACATATGTTGGCCAAGGTGAATGAAACGTGTAGGAAAATAGTTTATGTGGCCCGCCCAATGCCACGCTCACATATGGAAATTTTTCGTAACATAGAGCGCCAATAATGTCGGAACGCTGGGTATTTCAAAATCGGGCTTGACCGACTTTAGCTTTCTTACTTGTTTTTAACTGTGGTTCGTTAAACAGAGCAAAAAATGAACCAGAAAACTGGTTAAATAAAAAGGAAAAACATACAAAACGGCTTCAACAAGGAATACATTTAATTTTCACAATTTTTCTTGTTGGAAAAAATAAAGATTTTCCTTTTGAATCAACCATATTTCAGGTTGAATTGAAATGAAAACTAACTTTCAACAAGTAAGAAAGCTAAAGTCGGTCAAGCCCGACTTTAAAATACCCAGCGTCCCGACATAATGAGTGCACTATGTTTTCCTTTTCTATTTGTGGGCGTGGCAGTGGGAGGGCCACATAAATTATTTCCCTACAACTTTCATTCGCCTTGGTGAACCTATGTTGCGAATTTGAAGCTTCTACGCGTTTTACTTCGGAAGTCACGAAAAATCTTCATTTGTGGGCGTGGCAGTGGGCGGGCCACATAAAATTTTTACCTACACCTTTCATTCGCCTTGGTGAACCTATGTTGCGAATTCGAAGCTTCTACGCCTTTTACTTCGGAAGTTACGAAAAATCTTCATTTGTGGGCGTGGCAGCGGGCGGGCAAGTTAAATTTTTTCCCTACACCTTTCGTTTGCCTTGGTCAACCTATGTTGCGAATTTGAAGTGTCTACGCCTATTAATTCGGAAGTTACGAAAAATCTCCATTTGTGGGCGTGGAAGTGGGCGGGCCATATAAATTTTTTTCCTATACCTTTCATTCGCCTTGGTCAACCTATGTTGCGAATTTGAACCTTCTACGCCTTTTACTTCACAAGTTACGATAAGCCCTTATTTGTGGGCGTGGCTCACGGAGGGCGGCGTCCATTTTTGCCAGGATATGTCCCTTTTCGTAGTTTACCAGTACACCAAATATCAATGGAATGTGTTGAGTGGTTCGCAAGATACAAACAATTTACTGAAAACACATTATATTAATTTGTGGGCGTGGCAGTGGGCGGATGTCTTCCATTTTTACTTAGGATCATACTCGGATTCCCATATACCTGTGTGCCAAATTTCGACTTGATTGGTCCAGCCGTTTCGGAGGAGATCCGACCACGGACGGACGGACAGACGGACGGACGGACGGACGGACGGACGGACAGACGGACATGTCTAAATCGATTCAGTTTTTGATCATGATCATTTCTATATATATATGTCTATATCTCCGGAGCTTAGTTCTCCCTGTTACAAGATTCGCACAAAACTAATATACCCCGCTTACGCTGGGTATAAAAATGGATTTAAATTTAAATTGTTGAACCAACCACGGACATAATTGAAATGACAAGATAATTTTTAAAATAAAAAAAATTTTTTAAAATACCTATACAAGAAGAAATGTCAAAACAAATTTACTTAACGTTCAAAGCAAATGGCCATAGAGCACTCTGCTGAACGTTACCCCAAAAATAGCCATCGGATGGCCTTCATCCGATTTTGCCACTCTGCTTTCGCAATTCTTAAAAAAAGTTCTAAGATGAATACATATCTTATATGTCCTATTTTATAAAACAAATGAGAATTATACCGAACGAAAAGAAATGTAATTAAACATATTTCCTTTCAAATCAACCAAAAATCTTGTTGACTCAACCAGTTTTCTTTTGAAATTTTTGTTCTGCTCGAAAATCAAAAGGAGTGTGAATAACAATGCGCCCTTTAAAAAAATCATGCTTACGTTCGCTCAGTGTAGAAGAAGTCATAATATGACTTCCAGACTGTCAACTTAAAATCTGAATATAGCTCCTTAAGTTGAATTTAGAAAATACCCTTTCAGACTGTAAATTCTGAGTTTACGAGCTCACACGCCTGTTCGAACTTAAATTAGATGTTTGCTTTGATTGATCGAAAAGATATCGTGGTATAGTGGATAGGCCTCCGCCTTGGAACCCGAAAGGCTGAGGTTCGAATCCGGGCGCAAACAAGATTAATTGGGGAGAAAGATATTTTATTTATTTTTATTATTAAAACAATCGAAAATTCATTTCACCTCTAAAGATTTGAAAAAAGAAGCAAACAGGTATTTTCATCGTTGTCAAAAAAGGTAGTGAAATGTAAGGGTTGCAGCAACGAATGCCTAAACTCATGAGTTTATTTCTGAATTTAAATACCCTAAACTCAGTTTAAACTCACTAGTAAAGTCTACTTAAGGTACTAAATTCAGTTTAACGCAATAGTCTGGAAACCATATAAGATTTCATCTTGAGAATGGAAATTTGGGGTGAGAACGATTAGTTTTTGTAGCTTTCAAAGATATCCAGTATGAGCGACTTATGAAGAGAAGAATGGAAAACTGGATATACAGGGTGTTCCGTAGCTGAGTGCTTTTCTCTATAGGGTTGATAGAAAAGGTCATTGTGAACAAAAAATCGTATGGGAGGGGGCTCCCAAAATCCACCCCTGAGGAGTTATAAGGGAAAGAAAGAAATTTGCAGTTGTTTCAGAAAAAAAAATTTTCACGCCTAAACGTTTGAATCCAAGATAAAAATTTTAATCCAGTTTGACAGAGAATTGTCAGACCTTTCTAGGCGTGTAAAATAGTCTTATACTTTTTTGCAGCTTCAAGGGTATTTTTGCCATCAAAGTCAAAATTTTGAAATATTTTAACCTTTTTTTGATTTTGAGAGCTATTTTGGGATGAAAAAGGTCTAATTAGCACATACTTTTCTCATTTTTTTCCGAATCTGCAATAAACTCCTTTTAAAACCTTGGTACATTTGTCATACCTTATTAGCGGTTTAACCTCAGGAAAAATAGGATTTAAAAACGAGTTTGAACTTTTTTAAAAATCAATTTAAATAATCTCAGCAAAAAATTACCAATTTTTCCAGTTAAAGTTCGTATAATTTTAAACCAAAATTTGCCTTAAATAAGAAATTGCTGGCTGGCCATTGTAAGCCAAAGATTGCTCTTTTAAGAAATTCATCACATTAAAAAAAGTTGAAGTTCGTTTTTAAATCTCATTTTTTCGATGGTTAAACCGCAAATAAGGTATGACATATGCCGTAAAGTTTTAAAGAAAATTTAACGTAATTTGGATAAAAATGAGAAAATTATGTGTTAATAAGACCTTTTTCATACCAAAATGGCTCCCAAAGTAAAAAAAATTGAAAGTTTTTTCCAGAAATTTTGACTTTGAACGTTTATTTTTCCCTCAACGGGTCAAAGTTTTACCATCAGTTTAATTTTTTTTAAAAGCCCATACAATTGGCTTTCAAACGACATTAAATTTTTTCTACGATTAACCATTATCGTGGGATAATTTTTTTTTTTAGACTTACTGCCTAAAAACTTTAAGGCGCTATAACTCCTCAGGGTTATATTTTAGACACCCCCTCCCGTACGATTTTTTGTTCACAATGACCTTCTCTATCAACCCTATAGAGAAAAGCACTCAGCTACGGAACACCCTGTATAGTCGAAGATATGGACTTTTGAATGGATGAACGAAAGGGTGTATTTGGGAACTTTCGGAAAGACGAACTGCCAAAACTGACATATGAAATGCATGTATGTATATTGAACATAATACACACAGAAAAATATGACCCCATAAAATCGATAAGATCCCCTTGTTGAGCGATTTTATAGATAAATCTGCTTAAACTATATGAATAATATGCTTTTTCTATTGAGAAAACTCTTTGAATGTATAGAGGAAATTTTATTGAAACATTTTAATAGATATCCTCATATATTTAATGTGAATAACTTATTATTTCTGTTGAAGAATATGGAAAACTTCTTGATATATACCACGTTTATACGGACACATATGCCGGTTTGATTGAAACTGCTTTAACTCAGAACGCATCCATAAACCGGTTTTCGAAACGTTTTGAAAGTTCGAAGTGTGTTGAGTCTTACACCGAGAGAAAAAGGTAGTTATATTAACTGAAAAAGCAGGTTAAAATAACCGAGCTCACCGTTAATTCTTAGCTTATGTGTAGTAGCGGTCGATTCAACAGTACAAACACAGTCAATAGGGATATAACTACCTGATGGTTGATATAACTTTCTCGCGGTTAAATCAACTGTCACCAGCGACTGGGAAAAAAAAATTTATTTTTTGCTTTGACTTTTTTTTACCTTCTTTTATTAATATTTTTTTTTATTAAATTATTATAGTTTTTCTTTATTTATTTGTTTCTTTTTAAATCTTTTTCTCTTTCATCTCTTCAAATTTTCTCGCCTCGGCCGAGCCTTGAACCGCTGACCACCAGATCGCTGGGAGAACGTCTTAACCATTACGCTAAACGAACGAATTTAATTTGTTGGTCAAAATGCTCACTTGAGCTTATGGTTGCAAAATTTTTTGCTTGAAAATGAACCATTAAAAAAATTAAATAAATTAAAATCTTAAAAATTTAGGAGAAAATGTTTGCCTTAAAAAACAACTACACTCTGAACAAAAAAAAAAAACTGTAATTAAAAAAAAAAATCCAGAAAAATTCCCGCCGCCAGCAGGGATAGAACCCCGAATCTCACGACGGTCAACTCACAGCTTAAACAACTGAGCTATTGATAACTCCGGAGACGGTTGATCAGAATGCGAACTTATACGTCTAAGTGAACGAAAGCGAATTTGAACATAAAAAGTGACTATTTTTCAACTGTTGATTTGACTTCCTTTTCCAGTGCATTTAACGGGGAATACAGTTAATTTGACCACTCTTACTTTAACTGTTCTAAGCGGTTGATTTAACAGTTCTTATTTCTCTCGGTGTACTCATTTTCAAGTCGCTACTTTATTTCTCCGTTCGCTAGCTTCAATCGTATAAATCATTGATTTTTCTGAGTTCACTTTATGAACGCTTCCATAAACACTAGCAAAAAAAGTGATCTGAGTCATGCCGTTTCGGGTCCTGGCGATTTAACAGTTCGTGTAAACAAGGTAGTAGTAAAATATTAAGGTGACCATATCAATCAAACTATGTGACATTCTTATAAAAATTACATTTGATAAGATATCCATGTTGGAACAAAATCGCTTTAAGAAGAAGCCTTTTTAATATAAAAAGCAAGACTTATTATTTAAAAAAAAAGTATATGAATTCCGTATTCATTCCATAGTTTAAAAGGATAGACTTGTAATGGAAAGTCTGAGTTCGAACTCTGTCACAGGCAAAAGAATTTGTTGAAAAATGGAGCATGAAACAAGTAAATTTCAAGGAAAAAAACATACGGGGAGCAGAAAGTAAGTGCCAACCAATAAGTAAGTTGAATTCATTGCGCCCTCCAAAACGTCATGCACAACCTCTTTCAAAAAATTCGTATGGAATCTTTTTTAAATTTTTTTTTAATTTTTCTATGGTTTCAATAAGACAATCTTCTTGGATAAAAGCCATAGAGAAATCTTATTGTTTTTCTTCTATTTTATGTGGCATCGTTTTCTCTGTGCGGTCTTATTGTAAGACATTCGGAGTCTTCCGTAAGTCTCCGTTGCAGTAAATTACATCTGCGAGGTAGAAAAATTTGTATTTTCTGTGGTTGTCTTGCGTCGATTTTATGGCTGGGTTGCCTAACTCTATGGCGCTCAGTGTGTGCCTAGAAGAGACGACTAAAGGCTGTCTGCTCATTCTATGTAGGTATTGACTGTATCGGAACCCTTGCCACAGATTCGGAGCTATCTTTCCTTCATCATCACTGTAGTCGCAGCGAGACTTACAGAAGGGGGCCTCCCAAAGATTGGTCAGATCCTCACCACCCACCTTTGGCGCTGCTGATCCCCACTATAACATGTTTAAATATATATTAGGTGTAGTAAAAAAAAATCCATTATTTTTGCATTAAATTGAGGGGGCTTTATTTAAGATAGTTAGAATGACCCGATTTAGGTCAAATATGCGCCGTTTTGTTCGATAACTTGTTGCCATTTTAAAGGTAATTTCATTATGCCTCTCTCATAGAAGCCCTCGTTCCTATTAGCAAAAAATTGAGACAGTCGAATTTCAGAAGCCTCTCTTGAAGCGAATGTTTCACCAGCAAAATTGTTCGCCATGGACAGGAACAGATGGTAATCACTTGGTGCCAGGTCCGGACTATAAGGTGGATGCAGAAGAACCTCCCAACCAAACTACCGAGCTTCTGGCGAGTCACTATCGATGTGTGTGGCCTGGCGTTGTCCTGATGGAACACAATTCCTCTCCTATTGGCCAAAGCTGGCCGCTTATGGGCGATTGCTTCCTTCAGACGGTCCAATTGTTGACAGTAGAGTTCCGAGTTAAGAGTTTTGCCGTATGGGAGCAGCTCATAGTAGATAATTCCCTGCCAATCCCACCAAACACACAGCAAAACCTTCCTGGCCGTCAATCCTGGCTTGGCCACCGTTTCCGCCGGTTCACCGTGTTTCGACCACGACCGTTTTCGCTTGACGTTGTCGTAAGTGACCCACTTTTCATCACCAGTCACCAACCGCTTCAGAAATGGGTCGATTTTGTTGCGGTTCAGCAGCGATTCGCAGATGGAAATTCGGTCTATGAGGTTTTTTTGCGTGAACTCGTGTGGCACCCATACATCGAGCTTCTTTGTGTATCCAGCCTTATTCAAATGGTTCCAAACGGTTTTTTGTGCAATCTTTAGCTCTTTTGCAATCGAAACAGTGCTAAACATGACGGTCGGACTCGATAATTTCCATGATTTTATCGACATTTTCGACAATTGGCCTTCCAGTGCGTGGTGCATCCTTGACATCGAAGTTACCGGAACGAATCGACGAAACCAAAATTGCGCATGATTGGCTGTTACAGTATCAGGTCCATAAACGCTATTCACATTTTCAGCCGCCTGGCTTGCGTTTTCTCCCTTATCGAAGAAAAACTGTAAAATTGTAGCGAATTTTTCTCTTTGCTGATGTCCATCTTTGACAAGCTCTCAAACAAAACTGAACCAATCAATCAAAAAGTGTCAAAAAAGCTTTTTTAGTAGGAACTGTCATCTTTCTAATCCCCCTAGCGGAACACGATCGGACTTATACAACGCGAGATGCAGATAAATAACGCCATCTATTGGAAAAATAATGGATTTCTTGTTACTACACCTAATATTTCGATCAACTATGGTGAACCCTCCGTATACTGAACTCATTTTATTTCAATATATTACCAATTTGATCCAACATCCGATCAACCAACTGGATCATCCATATTGCGAATTAAGATAATCTAATATTTTTCCAAAATGTCATGACTAAATTTTTCCCTCCAATAAAATATCCCGTTTTTTGGGCAGCATTTTTCAAAAATGTCAAAAAAAAAAAATTAATAAAAATCATTTGCAACCCTAGATTGAACATAATTTACCGATCAACCCACTGATGAAGGTGTTGGCTTCGAAAAAGTTTGGTCCTGAAATGTTTTCCGTAAACATAAGCTTACACAGGAGACAGTTTTGGGGGCTCAAGTCTTTCCGCGGCATCTAATAATCCAATGGCAAAAAGGTCCTCCCGAAATAGTTTTCTACCTGCGCGCCTGTCCGTAATGTTTCACTGTTTTTCGAATATTTCCGCTGAATGTTGGCAACACTAAGTCGCGACGCCACAATTCGTCTCCTCGCATGTCAACAATGAATTTGGAAATCTGTTTTTTATCGAAACGTCGTTGTTGACACAGACGAACAGGCGAACAGTAAAAATCGAATGCGAAGAATGAAACCGTCAAAGTAAATTGAGTGAATATTCGCATCGAGATTCGTACGAGGGCGAAATTGTGAAGAAATGCTTCTAATTTTGAATATCTCACTGCGAATTCACTTAAAAAATATCTATCGCATGAAATAGAATAAGGAAGAAAAAAAAGATAATACCGCCGACGTCAGTAAAAACGACTTATTTAGGTAATAAAATTTTATTGAATCAACGTTTGTTCGATACGATCATTCGCATCGAAAATCATTCCAAATATTATCGAATAGCCGTGTAAATCCTCGAATGCTTATATCAATCATATCAGAATTCGCCTTTCGAAGTCATCCCTCGTCTGTCTATCTACTTATATGATGTGTGATTTCATATATTTTGGCGCTCAGGAAACTCAGGTTACCTTATGAGATGTTCCTTTTACCAGTAAGAACGGATAGGAAGGTCATAAAACATCTATGCATGGCGAAGAAAAGAAACAAAAAAGCAGCATGAAAAATCGTTTAAAGTAAATTGTCATAAAATTTATTCCTACAATTTACGCAGAGAACGAACGATACTTTATGGCTTTGTGTATGCCAAATTTATGTCAAGGAAAGGTAATTTATAAGAAAGGATATATTTTTGGGTGGCATTAGAAAATCAGTGATTTTGTGGATGTAGATCATGTGTTGACAAACAACAAAAATGAAAACATTTCGTCTCCATAATACTGAGCTTTGAGTGGCGGAAACTCCTCATTATTGATTTAAGGTGTGTAGAACCTTTCATAGGAATTTTTTAAGGCGGGATCTTAAATAAGGCTGAGGAAACTTTTAAAACTGCTGATTTCAAGGATTTTTTTTTTTGTCTAGCGGATGTCTTTTTAAGTGATCACAAAAACCCTTTAAGTCTTCGTTAAGTTGACTCTTTAAGCTTGAGAGAATATCCAATATCGATTGGGGCATAGTTTTGAATTAAAGTCCACACATAAGGCCACAGACCAGCAAAACAATTTATGCCTAAAATATCAAAATCCCGAATCAAGGAACTCCTAATGATAAACAGGAACGGAATTCTACTTGTCACAGGCTTTCTGACTGGACATTGTACAGTCAACGAACATCAATCAACTCTCAGAATCACAAGGGATGATAGCTGTAAATTCTGTCACGGTGGAGCACATCCTGTGCTACTGCGATAGGCGTGAAAGACTCAGACTTCGCTACTTATACAATACCTATCTTACTACAGTAGAGATAGGAAATGCTCCTAGCTCCATGGTGACTTGACAACGTTCGTCAATCTAATTGAATCTAATCTAATCTAATCTAATCTAATCTAATCTAATCTAATCTAATCTAATCTAATCTAATCTAATCTAATCTAATCTAATCTAATCTAATCTAATCTAATCTAATCTAATCTAATCTAATCTAATCTAATCTAATCTTATTTAAGGACTAAAGTCTAATTATGACTTAGTCAAAGCTACGAAAATTAGTTGACCAAAGGTTGGCGGTTCCTTAAAATGCTTGAATCAGCTTTCACAGCCTTTGATTATTAATTCTCACAAGCTTATAGTTGGTTTGCTCATAAGATGATTCAACACTGAGACTTTTTAGCCTCTCTGAAGACGCTGATGACTCCCGAGTCACGACGTAAAGGAATATGGCCTATTCCATCAAACGTCATCCAATTAAGCCGAAATAGTTTGTAAATAATTCTTTGGAAAAACAAACTTCGGAGACGGCAAACAATTTTGGTTTTTAATATTTAATTTTTTTTCAAGATCTTCATAAATTAATTTAAACGAAAAAATTTTTTTCTGCCAGATAGATAATGATTTTTAAAGAACTTCATCATTTTTCTGCCTTTCTCGAGTTCCGTTAAAATTTCCTAATTTTTGATTTCCCATGAAAACACACGCAGTAATTACTTTTGAATTTTGCAATTCCTGCATTTCGAGATTCCTACCTCCTTTTTCGTTCGGATTTTGCGCGAGGACTTATTTGCTAATGGCAAAGGAAATGGTAAGTCACGTGCAAGTCATAAATTAGATAATTACGCGGCTTTTCCATTAAGTGGTAAATTTCCACTAGAACCGAATTCGCTTGGAAATTACTGTAAGCATTCCTAGGAACTAAGAGATAAAATACTTCAGTGGGATGATAATATGAACAGGACTACGTGGCTATGACTACTTTAAGAATTCACATGAATACAAGTTTTTTATTAAATTTTTTTATTATTATTAAAGCATTGCGAAGCAACTTCGTCATTTCGTGGACTAATTTATCATCCGGAGTTGAATGAAATTCAATTTAATAAGCAATTTTTATATTGAATTTTTCGATTCTTTTCTCTGCTTTGGTTTATTAGATCGTATTATTATAATTTTTTTTTTTATGATTCCCTTTACTTCGCTCCGTCAATATTTATAAAAAAAGAAAGCATTAAAATGAAATATTACCAAACGCGATGGATTGCCGGTATTTTCAGTGCCTTCATCGGCCATCAGAATGTGTCTGAGGATAGCCCGAGTGAAAATGAGTGAAAATTGAAAATATAGAAAAATTGAAACCAGAAAATGTTTTATGCAGTATCCATTTTCACGCGTACGTTCAACAATTTCAAATATCTATTGCATTATTAACGATAAATGCTTTCTTCAAGTAACAATATTCAATTACTGCGATCGAATCGCGTTGAAAGGCAGCAAAGAAAATCCTTCCTTCTTCGTTGGTTTTCGCTTTTCGGAATAACACAATGAAGTGGAGCTATTAAATTTCTTTTCTTTTATCAATCTGCATATCGAAGCCTAAAAGAAAAAGAAAAGACAAAGCTCGATAAATTCATGAGAGATCCTTTGAAGTACTTCATGCTGGAAATATGTAGGGCGGACAAAACAATGGAATGGGTCTTCAAGGAACACTTCGACGTAAAGAAGAGTCAGTGAGTGGATGAGTGTGTGAATGAATGAATGAGTGTAACTGAATAACTGAGAAAGTAAACAACTAGATAAAAGGGTAAGTGAATAAGTGGCATTCAAGACCTGCCACATTGAGAGACAGTTTCAAGGCTGCGACCCAAAATTAAATTTTTTGGTATATTGGTGTCCTGAATCAAAGGTCAAAGTCCTTTTTTTCCTTTATATCTAAGATACCTAATTTTTGCTTTCTGGCTAACTGTTGCTCAACCTTTGACTTCACTTGTTAACGTCTACTTTCGAATTCTTCTTGGATGTACTTATGGCTGTTGTTATTTCTCTCTATAGCAAAATATGTTTATATCAACGAAATCTTGTTTCATTCATTTTGTCCACAAGATGTTCGAATATAATGGATTGTAGAATTTCTTTCGATTACTTGTCAAAACTGTCAAAATGGTGCAGACCTCAAACCCACAAATGGTTTTAGAAGTATGAATACAAGTTGCTTGTTATATCGATAATAGTGATGTAACGAATATTCGCATTCGCATTCGCATTCGCGAATATTCGCATATTTTTTCACATTCGCATTCGCATTCGCATTCGCAAAATGTTGCGAATATTTTGCGAATATATAATTAGCAGAAAATTGACCAAAAATGTAAACTTTAATCGATTTTTTAAATTTAAATGCCAATATTTTAAAGAATTTTTTATGTGCTACCGTTACACAGATATTGCACTTAAAATCTGCTCTCTCACACACACTTGTATTTTCAATTTTGCCGATCCCTGAATTAAACGCATTTGGAATGCCTTTAAGTTCCTTCACATAAATTTGCATACAAGAACGACCGTCTGAGGGCTGCTAAACGAAAAACGACAATAGCATTGCGTATTGCGCAGGGGCGTTATGCTTGCACGAAATCGTCGGATTAGTTTTGTTGTTGTCATGTGACTGTTTTTTTTAACACTTTGAAATTTAACATCGAAATGTGTAATTTCTTTTACTTATGAATGAATTATTTTTTTCCAAAGTTGGTGCGCTATATAAATAAATGAATTGATTTGGTGATGTGTGCCAAATTTGAGATATAGATTAAAAAACTGAATATTCGCATTCGCATTCGCATTCGCGAATATGAGTAGGCATTCGCATTCGCATTCGCGAATGCTAAAATTTGACATTCGTTACATCACTAATCGATAAGCAGACTTTGGGTGCGCGCCTAGCTAGAAAGGGTTAACAATTGGAGAATTTCTTCATAATTTCTAGATTGACTCAAAAAACGTTTTCTCCGATCAATTATCTCGTGATTCTCTCAAGCTTTCAACAAGAAGCTTTCGATATTGTTTCGAGGTAATGGTGACAATTGTTATTTGAAAAAAATAAGAAAAAATGCTACTCCGTGTACCAATTTGCAAGTATTAATTGAGAACCTAACGAAAGATTTTTTTTTTTTTTGGGAAAATTGATTTGTCAAAGAATCCTTCTTGAGTGACCATCCTTCTGTCCTGAGAGCAAAATCTTCGACTCCGTTGTTCGTAAAAAAAATTTGAATGAAAAATGTTGAGAATCCTTTACAAGGTCATTTCGCCTTCCTTTCTTTAGCTGCTGAAAAAAAAAATTATTAATTAGCCTCCTTCTGAATGAAAAATAACGAACGAAAAACCCAAAAGGTTGGGAATTCCTTTTGAACCGTTTCCTTTTTTTTTTTTTTTAATTTAATAATCAATTTTCAAAACATTACTCGTAGCTAATACGCCTATATTCAAAAGCTTAAAGAGCTTTTATGCCCATCTCGCCCCCTTGTTTCTTCCTCGCCTTTTTTTGTTCTGCGTAAGAAAAAGCGTTGCCCGTGCATCACATAAAAGCAAACCCCTGATGAGTTGCAATAAATTTCGATGATAAAGTGTTACGGCATTCTGCACTTTTATGGTTGCCTCTTTACGGTATCAATGTTTCATCACGTCTTCGCTCTTTTATCGTCAAGTCAAATAAAAAATATTATGACATTAATTAAATTTTAAAATAAGGCGGAAATGACTTAAAAAAGCATGAATTGGGGAGGAAAATTTCCGCCTTTTTTGTTTCACAGTACACAGGGGGTGGGGGTTACAAGGCCGTCCCGCTGGGAAAAATATGTTTGGAACGTTTTTGAAGTGTGCTGCGCGTCGGGTCTATGAGAAAAAGTATTAAAAAATGGTGTAATTGATTGCATTTGATATTGAATTTGAATTTGCATTATGCTCTCTCCTCTCTTCGCTCTTACTTAACCTAAAACACTGTGCTGCATTTAAACTTGTCTTCGAATTGTCTCCAAATCAACCAAAAAAAAAAAAAAATAAATAAATAAATGAAAAATGCACTGAACGTTCGCCCCATAACTCAAAAAGGGGACATTTCAAACTTGATATTCATAATGTAATATCGTACAAATAATAATGTTGGACCTCGAGGGGATTTGCGATTTTATTTACATTAGAAAAGTTGACATGTTCCCAAAAAAAAAAAAAGAGCGAAAAGGAAAAAGCGTGTCAACAATGAAAGTAATTTAGTGCCTTTTCCTACTTCTGCAGGAAGTCAGTTTATCACGCTTAAGAGGACACTAAACTGCTTGCATTTGAGTGTTTAAATCCTTCTGATCTAAGTTCATATTCCTTTATTCTTTTATATTTTTATTTTTTTACTTTAGTTTACTTTACTTTACTTAGCATTGTTTTGCTGTTTTTGTTGTTTTGAATTTCTGTTTGCGCTTCTTCGCTTTCGCAGAGAGCTTAGCAGCTAAGCTGACACACTCGAGGAGGGGATAAACCCAATATTTTTTGGATTTTTTGTGCATATTTTTATGTTGCAGTCATATTCAGAACAATGAACGCTGATAAACCGATACATTCACCAAGCTGAAACCAACAATAAAAGTTCTTTCGACGAGGTATTTTTTTTTTTTTTGTTAATAAAAAGATTGGATTTTTGTGTAGAAGCAAAGCATTAAAAGGTTTATATACTATACGCAAGTACATACAGGAGTACTGTGTCTAGTCCACTGCTGTGCGAAAGACCGAAAAGAAACGAATATAAATGACTTCCAAACGATTAGAAAGGAAAGAAGACTTCAGTATGACTCAATACAGTGAAATAAAAGAGACTTCAGACAATACGAACCCTCAAAAAGGCGAAAAAAATTTTTACTACACCACTGATAAAGCAGTATGAATAGTATATTCTTGAAATAAAGTCCGAATAAAGGATTTCCAGTTGAGCCGAAAACTTGAAAAGCGACATGCACTTCATTAATTGCTTACGCGTATGAGCAACGTAATATTAACATAATAACATTACGTATACGACACGACAGATTTGATTTAACGTTTCGTACAATGGCAGCTGAAACATTTAAATTACAAAAATGAATTTATAGCTTCGCGGGTAAAATAATTATTTCATATTTTTCTTTAAATTTTCTCCCCACCCTCTTTTGGTTGTTTTTTAATCTTGGAAATTGATGGAAATAATATTTATGAAATATTTAAAAAAAAGTTGTGATTTTAACATTTTTGATCAAAATGAAATGCTCATTATAGCGAGGCATATAGGGAAGGTATTAAATTTTTGACAGATCTTCCTAAAATTTCAAAGAATTCATTTGAAACCAATGATAAATTTCATCCGAAGAGCACAAAGAGCAAAATTCCGCCCTATCGATTTCACGTCGGTGAAAATAGGAGTATTAAAATTCATCATTCACCCGGTAGCTTGGTAGCTGTACTTGCATGAATACTGCGTTGACGATGCGGCGTCAATTGAATTCAAATGAAATTTCTTTTTTGAATTATTTATGAAAATATTCTGACTGTAGCTGCCATACGAAATGAACAGCCAACCTGACTGCGACTATAAAAGAAAGCGAATTTAAATAGCCGAACACACGTTCCAGGAAACGCTGAGACATGTCATGCGCATTGAACTCTTTTTTTTTTTTGATTTTTTATTTTAGCAAAGATTGAAGAAGAATTCTTTAGCTCTATACGGATAGGAGTTATTGGGTTAAATATTGGAAAATGAATGATATGGTAATTTAACTTTTCGTCACGGAAATTTCATGAAAATTTATAGTTTTCTTCGATGGTTGTGTGAAAGTGTAGACGAACTTTGATCTACATTTGTCACCATATGGAATTGCTTTAATGTGAGAGGAAGAGGTTTCAGTTTTGTCGAAAAAATAGGCCATCAGCTTCAACACCTTTTGGATATATGTACTTATGTGGGAACATAATTCTCAGAGTCTTGAAAAGCGTAAGCGTTTAAAGATGTTTCAACATTGATATTCTAAAGACACTTTAAAGGCCCTTATAAATCGCAAGACACGTCGCGACGGGATGACCTGGGTGAGCTCGAAAAATTTTGGAAAATTCTTTGCAAAAAATTTCGTTTAAAATACCAAGATGCTTAACAAAAATCCAGTTGTAAAATAATCTATCCCTAAAAAAAAAAAATTCACAACATTAAAAATCAACAATTTAATGTGATGCTTTTGCGCTGCTCTCCACATTAAGTCAACTTAAGTCGACAGCTTGATGGTTTTACTTTTGTTGTGCTCATAATTTTTTCATTAGAAACAGGAATAAATAGAAGCAATGTTGATTGAAATCATTCGTTTGCAATTGTCAAGCAATTGCGCAGTCATTCGGTTAAATTTTTTAGAGTTTAAATAAATTTGTTTATGCAACAGACGATTTTGTTTTATTATAATTCCGAGAAAAAGAAAAAAATTAAATAAAAAAAAAATGTTTCTTTTATGTTCATAGAAAAGTAATATGAGGTCAGAAATCGTTTGTTCTGAGAATCGTTAACTGGTTTCCTTTCTAAATTGTTGTTTACAGCTACGGTGACTTTTCAGTAGAAACAAGAATTGTTGAAGCTTAGGAAGGTGTTTTAAGAAGAAATAAGCTCATATTTTTGAAAGGAATTTGCCACTGCTAAATGAAATGGTACTTCAAGGCTTCCAAAGAATTGACTACTTCCCTTCAAGAGCATACAAGAAGCAATAGAGAAGAGCACCTTTCGGTTACTTCAAAAGAACTTCTCTAGTAAATGCCTTTCATGGGATTTACTTTTCCCAGAAGGGTAGTCTCAAATCTTCTTGAACGTTGGTATTCAATATAGGTACCCTTTAACCCTTGTCAGAGCTAATGAAAACCCAGATCTTATTTTCACACCAATTTTACATCGAATGAGCTTTTTGTTTCAAAAAAAAAATTTAAGAATATATTTAAGGCTACACGGTAAATGTGTTTTGAGGCTTTCAAAATGTAAAATTGTTGATTTTGACCCGTTAGCAATAATGCTGAAAGTTAGTATTTCCATCATAAGATGCAACATCTCGAGACAATGAAAACGTTGCCTTCGTGACCACCGAAAATGTAGATGTCATATAGCGATGGGTTGGTGACAGAGTCATGTCAATTTCATGGGAACTTGAAGAAAAAATTTGAAATCTGGTTCAAAACAAATGGAGTTGGGCAATTCCACGCAAAACGGCTCTGAAGGCTAAATCTGTAACATATTTTTTATGAGCATTCTGATCAGAAATCATAATCTTTTAGTGCATAAATGCTATTCTATTACACGTTGCTAATATATAATATCATTGAGAACCACATCCTTTAACCCATCAAGTTTTTTTTTACACTGTTGACATTGGAAGATTCAGTTTTTAGTAGCAAATCATTATTGGATTATATTTTCCATAGTTCGATCTTAAAGCAATTAAGGATTCTACTATAATTTTCTCTTTATTTAGTAGCTTAAAGAAGAAATATAATATAGAATTTTTGAGAAAAAAAAAAGGATTTTACAAGGTTAAACATTCCTTCAGAAAATTAAGTCAAAAAGAATTCACACCGAGATGTACTTAAGCTACTTGAAAATTTCTTCATTCCTTGTTTTCTTTTTTCCAGGAAAGCCTTAAAGAGTTTCGTACCCCCATCGCCCATCGCCAATCCCATCGCCCATCCCATCCGCTTTAGAATGATATAAAAATCTCTTCGATTGTCGTTCGTCTCGACAGATTTCGTTGCTCGTGATTGAGGTTGGATAATCGTATTTACGTAAGTACCTACCTTTGTTTTCTATCGAAAAGACTTAGTCTAAATGTAGGTACACACCGACACAAACACACAAACTCACACATTTAAACAGAGAACTCAATGTTAAAATTAATTAAAACGTTGAAACATTCCTACCTATTTATTCGTATCGTAGTTGAAAGTATTTTCCAATAATCGAGCAAATCGAGTCAAGTCGTGTACACGACAACTTAGAATTGTATATAAAAGCTTTAATCCTTCAGATTAAATTTCGTGTCGTACGCATGAGAAAATTCAAATAAAATCCACTCTCTATCGAACAGTCTCGAAAATATTTAGTTAATGTAGCACTTCAAAGTTATGCCAGCACAATATTCGTGGCAAGGAGGCGAGGCGAGGCGCAGCCAACCCTGTACTGTAGCTGTAGCTGTAGCGCCCTCTGTGACATGAGCCGACAAAATAATTAAGCGCAACATTAACGCCGCACACTCGCAGTGTAGTAGTGCTAGATGCACCACACAATTTCGATGTCAGGCAACATTTTATGGTTTCGTACAACACAACGAGAAAGGCACAACAACTTTTGCATAGTAATAAGTCTCAAAAACTGTACATAAAAGCCGCCATCAATTAATTATTCAACTAAGTCGTCGTTGCTGTTCACATCTGGATTGGCGTTATTTATATGGGTTAGAGAGAATCGCTTAACGAGGAGATCTTTCATTCACGAATTGAAGCGTATTGTTCTTTTGTTTCTTAAACACAAAAACGTTAGAATTGTTCTTTAAAGGTAGCTTAAAATTAAAATATTTTTTTAAATAAATACATATATACACATATACATATACGATTCCCACAGCTCTTTCGTATAGCGTGATAAGCGCTATCGGCAATTAAGTACTTCTGATAAGTGCTTGCAACAATGTTGGTACCATTTCAAATAAAAACGAAAAAATAAAAAAGAAAAAATAAAAAAAATTTCCGCTCAAAATTTGTTTATGTTGCTGCCACTGCCATGTCTAGCCGTTCGCTCCAATAAGTATATGTATTGGCCAACAGAGACTACTTAGGCTTCACATAATACGATTTTCGATGCGTATATGAGCGATAAAAATATTTATAAAATTTTTCGAACAATAAAAAGATAGCAATAAAAAACACGCATAAAAATATAACAAACAAATTATCGCACTAGATCTTTGTGTTCTGTGTTTTTCCCATGAACATGCCAATAAAATGCCCGATAAACAAATTTAGTAAGGAAATGTTCAGCGAACATACATACTCATTTTAGTACTTTATTTCTTTTCTGTGGAATTTTAAAGTTATTATGGAACTTTCAAACAATGCTTTAGTCAAACAATTGAAATCAAGCACTCGAAATACGCATGCCCAAATTGTTATTACTTCAGTCAATAGAAACAGAGGAACTACCCTTCAGTAAGAACAATCACAATTACTCTTTTTATACCCAGCGTAAGCGGGGTATATTAGTTTTGTGCGAATCTTGTAACAGGGAGAACTAAGCTCCGGAGATATAGACATATATATAGAAATGATCAGGATCAAAAACTGCATCGATTTAGACATGTCCGTCTGTCCGTCCGTCCGTCCGTCTGTCCGTCTGTCCGTCCGTCCGTGGTCGGATCTCCTCCGAAACGGCTGGACCAATCAAGTCGAAATTTGGCACACAGGTATATCGGGATCCGAGTATGATCCTTAGTAAAAATGGGAGACATCCGCCCACTGCCACGCCCACAAATGAATATAATGTGTTTTCAGTAAAATGCTTGTAACTTGCGAACCACTCAACACATTCCATTGATATTTGGTGTACTCGTAAATTACGAAAAGGGACATATCCTGAAGAAAAAAATGGACGCCGCCCTCCGTGAGCCACGCCCACAAATAAGCCCACAAATAAGGGCTTATCGTAACTTGTGAAGTAAAAGGCGTAGAAGCTTCAAATTCGCAACACAGGTTGACCAAGGCGAATGAAAGGTGTAGGAAAAAAATTTATATGGTCCGCCCACTGCCACGCCCACAAATGGAGATTTTTCGTACCTTCCGAATTAATTGGCGTAGACGCTTCAAATTCGCAACATAGGTTGACCAAGGCTTATGAAAGGTGTGGGGAAAAATTTAACTGGCCCGCCCCCTGCCACGCCCACAAATGAAGATTTTTCGTAACTTGCGAAGTAAAAGGCGTAGAAGCTTCGAATTCGCAACATAGGTTCACCAAGGCAAATGAAATTTGTAGGAAAAATTTTTTGTGGCCCGTCCACTGCCACGCCCACAAATAAAGATTTTTCGTAACTTCCGCAGTAAAAGGCGTAGAAGCTTCAAATTAGCAACATGGGTTTACCAAGGCGAATGAAAGGTGTAGGAAAAATTTTTAATTGGCCCGCCCACTGCCACGCCCACAAATGAAGATTTTTCGTAACTTCCGAAGTAAAAGGCGTAGAAGCTTCAAATTCGCAACATGGGTTCACCAAGGCTAATGAAAGGTATAGGGAAATAATTTATTTTGCCCTCCCACTGCCACGCCCACAATTGGAGAAGCAAAACATAGTGCGCTCATAATGTTGGGACGCTGGGTATTTCAAAGTCGGGCTTGACCGACTTTAGCTTTTTTACTTGTTTTATTAATGAATTCATGGGTTGAAGAAAATTAGTGAATTCCTATAGCAGATGTAATGCAGCAGGTAACTAAAATTCAATTCATTTGCCTTATTTTCTAGTGATTTAAGACTCGCTCGTGGCTCTGGGATAGCGTAGGGGATGCGTGCTATGCTCTTGATCCCAGGGTTCGAGTTTCGATTCCCGGCACAGGCGAAATGGAGTGTAATGTTCCAAGCCTAGCACTGGTTTTCCAAAAATCGCATGTTAGGTGCACGCTACATAAAAAGACATGCACTCACACAAACACAAGAAATCCTCGTTGGTATCACAATGGGCCGATTAACGGCCTAAGTGGCAGCCACTTAAACTTATGTACCTAAGGCTCTCGCTCAACAACCGCGTGGGTCGGGGTTCGATCCCTGGCTCGGATGAGAAGAGTTTTTTTTTCAAGGTTTTTTTATATATATATATATATATATATATTCATTTATGTTTTTAATAGTTAATTTTGAAATATAATTTTTTTTTTTCCTTTTGTAAGTATGTAATTTTTTAAATATTTTAATATTTTTATACCCGACACACTCTGTGTCGAGGGTATATTGCGTTTGTGTGGTTGTTTGTAACACCCAGAACCAGTTGAGATAGACTATGCAAAATATATATAGAAATGATCAGCGTCGCCAGGAGATTCGATTTAGCCATGTCCGTCTGTCTGTCTGTCTGTCCGTCTGTTTGTATACAGTTTTCTTATCGAAGGAGTTGAGCTATCTTGATGAAATTTGATATGCGTACTCACAAGCACATGAGTAAGAACAAGTTCGAGTATGGATCCGATCGGACCATTTTTAGTGGTACCTCTAGTACTAAGGTCTGTTACGAAAATCGCAAAAACTGCTCTTAAATCGAAGTTTTTCAAGATATTTTGATGAAA
Organism: Chlorops oryzae; assembly: GCA_020466095.1. Taxonomy (NCBI): domain Eukaryota; kingdom Metazoa; phylum Arthropoda; class Insecta; order Diptera; family Chloropidae; genus Chlorops; species Chlorops oryzae. The sequence continues at coordinate 39,116,717 of CM035808.1, forward strand.
TTTGATAGTTGAACATATTTGAAGTCAAGTTATTCAATTTCAAAAAATTGTAAAAGTGGGCGTGGCCGAAGGGCGTTTTTCGAAAATTGCCTTCTACACCCGAATTTCAAATGGGACTTGAACGAAATTTGGCAGTTATGCTTCCTTTGTAGCCATAAAAATCCTTAGAAAAAATTTCCTTGATCTGTCCATTATAAAGGGTACCTCCAGTACTAGGGTCTGTCACAAAAATCTCAAAACTGCCCCAAAATCGGATTTTTTTGAGATATTCCACTGAAACTTAGAATTTGAGCGTATATTAAGGCCTCCGATTAGAAAACAAAAAAATTGGAAAAGTGGGCGTGGCAAAAGGGTGGTTTTCATAAAGAAATTCAACAGAAGTCGGTATATGGGGCCCCTAATGGCCTTAAACACCTCTTTATATTACAAATTACTTGTTAATATTTATTTTTCAATTAAAAATTTTTTATTCCGATAAATACTAAACGCGCGTTTCACAAAAACTTGAGCAACCAAAAACTCAAGTTTCCGTTTTGACGAACACATTAAATTTGCATGTTTAGCCTAATGGTTAAGACGTTGACTTCCTACCAACCCAGATATCAGCGTTTCGAGGTTCAGCCGAGGCAAGAAAATTAAAAAAGAATTAAGAAAAGTAAAAGTTTTCAAAATTAAGAAAAGGGCAAACCAAAAAGAGAAAATAAACAAAACAATTAAAAAAAAACTTTTTTTTTGGTGAGTTGTAGCCACTACATCGATATGAGCAGTAACGCATGAATTACCTTGTGAAAGGTAATCTATAGAGTAAGTAAATCATTACCGCCAATGACATGCCCGTGTTAATTTCATGAGTGCAATGAATTGCCAGTAATGTGGTCGGTAACCGGTGGTGGTTACTGGTAACCAGTGAACTCACTAGTCTCTCATGGGCGAGCCAAACTGAAGGGTAGTTCAAAATTCTACAGTATTTTAAGCTTATTTAAATAGAAAAACTCTGCCAACTAAAAGTATAGGTATAACATAACAGCGACATGTCTCCTTATTCATGCTTCTCTTCTAGTAAAACAGTACTCCTTTCGTCTCCATATGGTACCATTGTAAGTACCTCATCAGTAGTTTTTACCGCCACTAATACTTTTGCAATGACAACCTAATTCCAATTGTCTATAGAGCATTGTATTCAGAAGGGTACAATTGGTCAGTTACACTGTTCACGAAGTCTGTAGAAAAAGGGTACATAGTATTTTTTGACATTTTCTACATGGGTACGACCATAAATAACTCGACCACACACATAAATATATGTTTTCTTAAAAAATATATTTGGAAAAACAGTCTCCAAGACGACACCCATTGGGTAAAAGTATTGTTGAGATTTTCATGACCAAAAAAGAGTATGCCGGCTTCCTTTCAATTGAACTATTGGCCTTAAAAAGTTCGAGTTCCGAATTTATGGTCCTAGAGAAGGTTTTGTAATTTTCATAACAACCCCTATGGATGTATCCGTAAAATTAATACACTCTCAAACTTGACCTTGCTCATGTCTCCGCCAATACCCCGTCGATAAGAAAACTGTACTCAGACAGCCGGAAGAATGACGGAGTGTGTCTTTGTGTCATTTCCATTTGAATATATCAATCAACGCTCGTAATTGAAATTGAAATTCACCAATTTCTACTGCAGATTAGTGTTTCTTCATACTCAATATTCCGAAGGAGTAAAAATATATTATCCTTTTACCGTAATTTGATCAAAACAATTATCAGACCGTAGCTAATTTGACGTCTTGGATCTCGAAATCTGCCACAATCGGAAATAAGTTCTGTCCAAAGACGGTGCTAATAAAAAACGTCGCCATCTGACGTCCATGATTTAAGTATTCTTTAAGTTATGTGTATCGTACTTCATGGAAGAGTTTTCAGAAGAACAAAAATCAATTGACAAATGGCAAACAGCTCGAAATGCCAAATATTCATGGACTCATGGATTCATGGATAATAAAAATCAATTGGAAAATCAAATTGTTCTTCAACATGCTCTACTGACAGATATGTCAACCGTTGGATTGAATCGAAAGGTGTTCCATATAGAATCAACATACCTTTTTTTTCAACTTTGCTTTAGCTTTGCCTTTGAGCACATACTATTTCAATTTGTCTCAGACACAAAATTGTGTGTCGAAGCAGTTAGCATATGTCAGATGAAATTGTGTCAGAAATTATTGCAATTGAATGAGCAAGAAATTCTTCATTTAAAATTTTCAATACTTTCCCATAGATTTATTCGTTAAAGTGCTTAAAGCCCTTGCGTGTTTGGGCCATTAAAAAAAAAAAGCAATAGGAAAGAACAATTTCAACTGACGTGATTACGAAGCAGTTGAGAAGTCTCTAATTGATAATGAACGGCTTTCCTGTGCTTGCCCTCCTTGCTTGCCTCTTCTGAGAACAGCAACAATAAAAATAAAGCATTCAAAATCAGTCCAACCGGGTGTGCCTTACCTTGGCTATAGGTAATTTGACACCTCAATAAAATCACGAAGACGTTCGCTTTGCGTGCCATGTAGCCCTTTCATAACATATAGTCTCGACGTCGATTGTTTCCCGGAAGTGCTAATACCAGCTCTCACTGTGAGACGATTTCGCATGGAAATGTCGACACAAACATGGCAATTTATCGACAATCATGATTTCGATTGTTTGTGTTAAGAAATTCACATTTTATAAAGACATATTTACCTAGAGTTTATGAGCTTGCAAAAGAGGGAAAATTTGGGGATATTGGAGTCGTTAAGAAACTAAGTATTTACTGAAGGTAATTAAATTTAGATTGATACTTTTTTCCATTCATAGTAAGAGGGAGGAAGACGCATACTTTTTTTACTTCTTTAGTTTTAAAAGTCCCAGCCTATACCTGGGTCCAAAAAACGTGACCGATTCCTCGATTTTGTCCTATCGGTTATCTCTTTATATTTCACTGAGCTTATCAACGCAGCTCAAGTCACTAGCGCATAATCACAATTCCTTTTTACTTTGCCAAAAGTAATAGAACTATACACTTATCCTGGGAAAAAGATTTTATTTACCTATGATTTAGCTTAACACTCTCATCGCAGCTCATGCCCAGATATTATTTGGAAAACTACTGAGCCAATAGTCACATTTTTGGGCCATTCACAAGCCCCCTTGATGATCAAATATACGAAGATCTCGTGCGCGATAAAAGGAAGACTTGAAAATCACAACAAATATGACTCAATCCCAATTATTGCCTTCCAAGAAAAGTCGCGGCTAGGGTTGCATTTTTCTCAAAAGGATAAATATAATTTCTTTTAAGAAAACGATCCCATACTATATTTAATTGCTTTAATTAGAAAGGCGTCTCAAAAAAGGGTATTTTATGATAAAAAATTTCAAAAACAACCAGCCAAGAAGGAGGAACGAAGCAAGTTAATCTATTATTTATCCTGTTTACGTCTACAAGAATCTAATATGCATTGAAAGATTTGAAAGCACTTGGTCAGCAAAGTTGTGGCATTGGGTTGGCTCTCCGTTTATCTCCAGGAAAATAATGAGCACAGTCATTGTTTACTGGAAGAATGTTGCAAAAAACCCTACAATCGAAATGGTTTTATCCCTTGTCATGCTAAACTGTGTATTAAGTATACTTCAAGCTTCAATACCCAGCAAAACAAATACACGTACTAAAGCAGTTTAAACCCCGTATCGATACGCGTATGCTCTCAGTCAAACGTAAATGGGCAAATATAGGTTTATACTTGTTTATCTTGTGTACAAATAGCAGCTCTCACACTCTCTCGACTAAAATGATTAGCATGTGTGAGTTGAGTTGCAAACAAGCCTGCAGTAATGAGCCGGTCAGTTTTCTAAGAAGGACTGGCTTGTGACTGGTCCAAAATCCACCGGTTAAATTATGGTAGTTCGCTCCATGGAATTCGGCTAGCTGGCGGTCGGTAATAAAGGGGTTAGTTTATGGGTAGTCTCTAAATGACACTTTCATCAACTTAGAATATATATAAGAAATTTGTTGTTTATTTTCCTCATTTGACTATCCTAAAACCAGACAAAATTACGACAATTGACCCAAAAAAAACTGGCCTATGATCAGCCCTTTTGCGGACTAGTCCCTCCCCTAGGAGAAGCCAATGTTAAAAAGGTCAGTTGAATACATTAGAAGTGGAATTAAGTATGAGGGGACTAGTACTGGTAACATGAAGGACTGACCGAACGCTACACTTGGGTCAGTCCATATTACTGCAGGGAAGTATTGTGTTTTGCTGGGTAACTGATGCGACAAAGCTTGCCCATTAATTCCTTGATATCTGCAAAAGTTCCGTTTCTGAATGCAATGGAAGAAAGCGGAAAAGAAGACTTTTCTGATTACAGTGGTCGAATGACTCTGCGGTTCGTTTGAGAAGGACGCATTGTTTCGTCAAAGTTCTTCGTCCTTTTGATTTTAATGGAAGCTATGTATATGAATGGATTTCATTTCAAAGAAGTTGTTTGTAATTGCTTTTCCATTGTCAATTTCTAAAATGGCACTGTAAAATGGGTCCCTGTGTGTGTTTATGAACTGCACACCAGGTCCTCGACTCACCTTTTTCATTTTCGAACGGTTTTTTGTTTAAAATTTTTAATTCCATTTGCCCAAGTAGCTGAATGGATAATTAAACCAATGTAAACCTTTTTGGTCTATAAATAATAAAACATATATGTGCAATATTTATCCATACAAATGCAAACAAATGTATAGTGGTCCAGCTACCAGACCCGGGTGTACAACGGGGGGTAAAATATTGTACACATTATTTGTCTTATCTGGCCATAGCACCTTTACCTTCATTTTCTTCAATTCGTTCCAATTTTGTACTTGTAAATAATGACTGTAGTTACTCATACCAAAACTGTTTGAAGGACAACAAAGGAGTCATCTCTTAATTTTAAATTCCACCTCTTGAGGATTGTAAAGCAATAAAACATAAATTATGCAAATCTCCGGTTTTCTCACGAATAGGTAGGCTATTCTCCTGAACGTGCGAAAAGTTTTGTGCCCCATGGATACATTTACTATTAAATATTTCTGTTCTGTGTGTGTGTGCGTGCGTGTGTTATACTCGTAATGAAGAGCACGAATGCATGATTTCCTGATGCAAAGGGCCAGTGATTAAACCAGTGCTCGAAGGTCTTTTGTTCCACGAATAAAGTTGAACTTGTTTGGGTGTTGCCATGGCTTGTGCAATCATCATCAACGAGACTTTGCCCTTTTTGTGGTTAATTATTGCCAACACGTGTTACCGTCGTTACTTGTTGTGCCAAATAAGTTTTTTTTTGTTTGTTTCCGCTAACATTTTCGAGGTCACTTGAGGCTGAATATAACCTTGACCGGTTAATTAAAATAGAGAGTTGCTGTTACGCAAGAGTTTAATTAAATTTAATTACCCTTTCTGTATGGAAAAAGTTCTTCAGCTTCCAATTGAAAGAATGAACTTGGTGAGTGGTATACATTACATCGAAATGCTAAAAGATATTCCACTCTGACATGTGATATCTTGATCCAGAACTTTACCTTCTGTTTCTTTCAAACTCAAACATGTTTTGACTTGAAATATTGAGTGGTTTAAATAATGTTTTAAGTACCTTCTTTATTTTGTGATTTATTATTAAAATCCATTACTTTAAAGCCTTCGAGCTGTCAAAATAGCTCATGTCAATTCGATTGTCAAAAGCATAAAACCACTTGTCGCGGTTCGGGATTTCCATTTTCGTATTTGAGAGATTTGAATCAATTTAAAATGCCGTTTTTTTGTTTGAGTGATAAAAACACAAGTTTACAATATAATGAACTTTTTATCACAAAACAAACTGCATACCTTAAAGCTCATATTTGTAATTTTTTTTGCATATTTTGCTTTCACTGCTACACAAATGAAAATATTAGGATATTCCCTTAAAAGTGAAAAGAGTAAAAAAGCGAAAAAGTGTAGAATATTTCATACAGAATTTCATGCATGAATCTTTCAGCCTTCTTGGTTTACGACCCTTACGGAATTTCAACAAATTTTAAATTAATGGAACAATTGATTGATTTAAAACGGCAATTGATTTAAATTCTGACTTTTTCCCATGGAGAAAACTAGCTTTTTTTTTTTACATGGCGATGTCCTACGGCATAGTCAATTGTCTGAATCTGAAAATCTTTTAAATTCGTTAAAAATCTTTTTTGTTGTAAATTGATATCATTTTGGTTTTTCTTTGAAAGCTTTCAAAGTGTTATATTTTAAGTCAATTGAAAACTACACAGCGCCAAAAGACCGATGTCGGTGAGTTGAAATCCCCTCTCAGGCAAGCGTTTTTATACCCGACACACTCTGTGTCGAGGGTATATTGCATTTGTTGGGTTGTGTGTAACACCCAGAACCAGTCGAGATAGACTATACAAAATGTATATAGAAATGATCAGCGTCACCAGGAGATTCGATTTAGATATGTCCGTCCGTCTGTCCGTCTGTCTGTCTGTCCGTCTGTCTGTCTGTTTGTATACAGTTATCTTTTCGAAGGAGTAGAGCTATCTTGAAAAAATTTGGTATGCGTGCTAACGGGGACATGAGTAAGAACAAGTTCGAGAATGGAGCCGATCGGACCATTATTAAGGGTACCTCTAGTACAAGGGTCTGTCACAAAAATCCCAAAAATGCCTCAAAAGCGGACTTTATTGAAATATTTCAATGAAACTTAGAATTTGAGCGTATATATAAGGGTCCGATTAGAATTCCAAAAAAAAATTGAAAACTGGGCGTGGCAAAAGGGCGGTTTTCATTTATAAATTTAACAAAAGTCGGTATATGGGGCTCCTTATGCCCTTAAACACCTGTTGATATTAAAAATTATGATTCTGTGTCGTGTATTTTATTGTCAGGCTCGCCTGACTATACACCCTTACTTGTTTGTTTTGTTTTTGTGTGAAAAATAGATACATAATTATATACCTAATATTTAAATAATAATTAAAAAACTTAGAGGAATGGGCTTTCAACCAAACTTTGTATACAAAAGTTCCAGTAGAACTTATAGGAGTTTTTCAAAGAGCTCGTACATGACGTTTTTGAAGAATGGATGGAAACTTCACGTATGGTGTGCAGCTTCTTTTCTCCTCCCTGGGCGAATCAAATGTTTCCTTAACATTTAAAAATTACCTGCCTGTTTCAATTCTCAATTTTTCCACATCTTATTTTTGCCAGCGACAGGATTCGAACTCCAGCCCTCGGATAACTGAGCGCAATCGCCATGGACGGCGCTACGGTCGATCTCTACATGCAGATTTTATATATTATATTAAAGTTCATGAATGTTATCTCAATTAATTGTAGTTTTCAACTAATAGTAGAACATATTTTTTTTTCTATCTGAATGCCTAAATTCCGATAGGAGAGCTTTCGAGGCGAATACACGTTTAGGATAAAACCCCATATATTTGTTTTAGGCATATATTTGAGAATACCGATGATTTCATTATTAGTGTGCTTAGAGATCTCAACATAATCTAAAATAAAAACGACTTATTGAAATATTTTATGACTGTGATCGATATAGAGGCATAAGAATTCGAATGAATAATTGAAATTGGATAAAATGAACTTTTATTTTAATTTAACATTGGTTTCTCCTAGCTAAACTGTTATTTTCTTGATCGATCTGAAAATTATTTAAGAACCGCGTGCTATTAACCTTAGGATTGTTAATTTTTTTTAGAAATGATGAAAAGTTCAAGATACGGATAACTTATATGACCTAAATCTCTAAATAATCAATTAAAAACTTAGAGGAATGGCTTTTCTAACCAGAACTTTTATACAAAAATTCCAGTGAACTTATCGAGTTTTTCAAAGAGCTCGTACATGACGTTCTTTGAAGAATGGATGGAAACTTACGTATGGTTGCAGGCTTCGGTGTCTCACTCTGGGCGAATCCAATTTTTTAACATTTAAAAATACCTGCCTGTTTCAATTCTCAATTTTTCCACATCTATTTCAGTTGCCAGCGACAGGTAGTTCGAACTCCAGCCCTCGGATAATGAGCGCAATCGCCATGCGGCTGCTACGGTCGAAATCTACATGCAGACTGGATATATTAGAGCTGCATAAAGTATCGATGAAGTGTTATCATCAATAATGGTTTTCGACTAAAGTAGAACATATTTTTTTTTCTATCTGAATGCCTAAATTCCGATAGGAGAGCTTTCGAGGCGAATACACGTTTAGGATAAAACCCCATATATTTTTGGCATATATGGCATATCGCAAAGTATTCGCGTTTGTTTTTAATCAAATATGACTAATGTTTACTGTTTCTGATGCTTGCTTGCCTATCCATGGCAACTAAGAACCATCGATATTTATGGAAAATAAAATATGTTGGTACATCGATAGTTCAATCGATTGTTTACCAGCGACGCAAAAACATAAACAAAATTTTGAAAATGGATTAAGGCGACAAAGATTTTATTTTTTTAGCCATAGCACATTATTTAAAATATAAAATAGGGCAATCTGCTGGAAATAAGTTATTCGGTCAAATTCACTGTAGTAGTCGAAAAAAAAAAACACAACACAAAATTGAACGGTTTCCCTCTATTTCGGGCACGAGGAATCGAACTGCATCATTAGTTTTTTGGGTTATCGATACGCCTTCATGGAAAAATTTTATTAAAAGTTTTTTTGACCACTTTTTGGCCCATATCTATTTATGAGTTGAAGTTTGGTATTCTAAGCTAACACCAAAATGTACTCTGAGATATTGCAAGTAATTCTTCCGAAAACTCCGTTATGATAAAATGCCGAATTAGGGGCCTATACCCATTTAAAACACAAAAATCATCTACTATTTTATTAATTTTTATAATTTTATAAATTTTTAAATTTTTATATGAAAAATCCCTGAAGTATGCTTCGAAATATTAAAAATACTAACAAAAATTGTATTATTTTTTTTGCATTTCGATTTGAGTGGAATCAGGCAAACGAAAAACTATTGAATGAACTTTCCGATCGAATTCCGTTGCGTTTTTTATACGTTTATTGGTTTTGGAAATGAAAATTTTGATTGAAGTGGAAAATTAGCTTCAGAGGAAAAATACTGTAATTTATTGCGATTTGTTAAAGATTTGCTTTGATGTAGGTGGCAGCCGTTTAGACAGAAAATCCATAGACGACAGATGACCTCAAAGAGGCCCTTTTTCGTTTTGTTGATGCTGATGTCGTTCTCTATTTGCTTCGAACGGTTCCAAGAACTTAATTTAAAGTATTTCTTTGGACAGCACAAATGCTATATTTACGCCTTAATGAAAATAGACAAAAATCCTGCGATGAAATAGTCGGCCATACCATAATTGATCATGTCAGTTCGACCCTTTGAAATCGTTCGTAGTCATTAAAAATTTACACATTCCTTTTTTTGTAGGTTGATATTCTCCGTCGAAATCACATTCAAGAGCTCAGAAAAGCTCACAGCACAGTTAGCATTCGAAAACCATAGCGAAAGATGAGAAAATGGAGGCTGAAAAAAACATCACAAAACCATATTTGGATGTCGTGTTTATAACTTCACAAACCGCATCACTGACTGCCTTGTCAACTTGAATTGTGTCAACAAAGAGTCCTGTACGTTGCACACAACTGAAGTGCTACTAAATGACGGCTATAACTGTTTTGTTGACCTAAGGCAACAGTTTTTCCCTGACTTTAGGCCTGTTCGTTTGTTCGTTCGTACATGTGCAAATTGCAGACGCACAAAAAAACGAGCAACAACAGCATTCCTTTTTCGAATGAACTTTTGACTTGCAAAGTGGGAATTACTTTTGAAGAGCAAAATTCTTTTTTCGCCCTCTTCCCCTCCGCTTCATCCTCTTATTCTCGTTCTTCATCTTCCCGTTCTCCTTTGTGCAATGTGAGTTCAACATCGCACTGTATTGAAAGTAACAGGCAAAAAGTTTCCATGCATTAACAGAAAACTAAAAATTTACTCCGAAAAATTTGCGCATGCGCTCAAGCTTTTTGGAATAAAATTTAAGAGCATACTTGGTGGCGAAAGTTCTAATACGCTTCTCTTAAAACAACACGAACGTGAACACGACCGTCGAACACGAGCACATAAAAGCTGAATGTCTAAGGTAAGGAAAATGTTTGGAAAGCTCCATAGTACACCACGTTTTTGGGGGGAAAAATGAAATACAAAATAAAAACGCCCGTGGTCACATGAACACATCTTGAGAACTTCGTGTAAAGCTCGGAACACGTACTTGCTGCCGCTTTGACGCTCAGCACTCAGCATCCTTTTTGGTCTGCTGCCGCTGCTGCTCGTATATATTTCTTGCCACATTTAGCTTGATTCTTCTGAAAAGCCGAAAGCATGTTTTCCGCACGCTACACGGTGCTAGCCAGTCTCGGTTCAACTGTTGCGACACGAGCACATGCCACGTCGGCACAGGCGAAAAGTTATCGAATGTATTGAACACAACACAAGACAAAACAAGAATTCTCCGAGTTCAAATTAAATTCTCATCGAGTCCAGAAAGCGACGAACTTTTAGCCCAATTTTTTTCTTCAAATTTTTCCTCGATTGTAATAATTTTTGGTATTATTTTTTTTTTTTTTTTTTGAATTGTCACGTGGGCGCGAAGCCATACAAGTGATTAAAACAAAATAAGATCAATTATCTCGGTTGGAAATCTTTTGATGGCCCATTCGCCGCCTTTCGTCTTTGAGACTTCCGGTTAGTCGAAGTAGAGTGTCGAAGATCGTTGAGTGTTATTTAAAGACCGCAATTTCAAAACTGTGTCATTGAAAACGGACGATTTCGAGCCGACGAAGGACATAAAAGTGTGAATACTTATTTATGACTACACACAAGTCACGAGTGAAAGCCGCGAATAGAAAAAATAATTCATACCAAAAAGCATTGTCTGTCCCAACAGTCCGGCGGAACTTTTCTTATTTGCCCATGAAACTGACTGTAAGCGTTGGGGACGTGAAAGATGAACGTACGTGGAAAGTGTTTCTCCATAAATTTCCTAACAGCATCTTATAAATAGAAAGCCACTTTCAAAAGATCATTACGAATAGAAATCAAAAAGGAGTGCCAAAACGAAAAACAAGAAAAAAAATAAATAAATAAAAAGAAGAAAGAAAAAAAAAGAGTACGTGATTTTACTACTGTTACGTGTTCCACGCAGCCATCCTCAAAACTGAAGAAGCAATCGAAATTGAAGCTGAAGTCTTAGTCCAAACCCATGCGAGACCAAGCCAGACCGGGCCATCGTAGAGCATAGAGTCAAAGTGAAGTTCAATTTACAGTTCAACCGACTTTTGTGGTCGGAACGTATTGAACACGTTCGTTAAAAAAAATTCCCGTTTTTTGTTGTTGTTTTTTTTTCCTCCGATTTTACTTCTAAGATTTCAATAGAAATCCCCTCTGCTTACAAATCGAATAACTGTCGTTCGAACAAAGATGGAATGTGTATCTTTGGCATCAGTGAAATAAGCAAGCGAGCAAATAGAGGCGAGATATCGAGCCGAGAGTGCTGCGTAGGGCACACACAATTGAAAATATCGAAAGTGTCGCGCTGAAAGCGCCCCTCGGGAAAATTAAATGCATTAACGTCTAACGTGACTTTTTTACGACCCGAAGGATACCCACAGATAAATGAAGAGTAAGAAAAAATTCTAACAAAAAATATCCTTACATTTAAAAAGAACACGCCGATACATTTGTATGTATTTGTATGTATGTAGGTTTGAAAGAAACCAGAGCAAAGTGGCAATTTGGCACAGAAACACATGACAGATTTCCCGTCTGCTGTGAATTCGTGTGGAGTGAAATGTCCCAGTGAAATGAGAGGAAACAAGAAAAACAACTGAAAGTTTTGAATTATGTTCGTATGCAATACCAATTTATCAAAAGAAAAAAAGAATAAAATAAGGAAAAGGAGATAAGTGTGCAAAGAGAAGATATCGTTTATGAGGTAAGTGGAAAATAGTCCAGCCAAAAAACTGATCTAGAAACGTTGCTATTGAATTCGATTTTTCAAGAAAGGTTTTTTTTTCTAGTACAATTTTTATTTTTTAAATATGATTATGGAAAATATAATTTCTTTAAAACTTTCGAGCCTAACCGAGGAATCCTGCAAATATGGCTATATCTTATCAGAGTCTGTTTTCGGATAATATTTTTTTTTGTTTTTTCTCAAATCAAAACCTTTACTTTTTGAAAATAAACATTTTTGTCTGAAAGTGAGAATTATAAGTGAGGTGACAGAGGCTTAGCCTCGATTTAGTTAAATCTCGGCGTAAAATACAACAAACACACTAGATTTTCGAGTTAAATCGCTTAAAGTTGAGTTTTAAATTTAAGTCTTTGTCAAAAAATTGGGCGCTAATGTTTAACATGAAACATAATTTGATTTTAAAAGAATTTCAAAAAAATAATTTGGAGAAATTTTACGTGAATTTTGGCCTAAAAGCCTGCATATCAAAAATGCATGACTTGCAGTGTCGGAAACATTCAAAATAATTTTCCATGCATACATTAAGGGTGGATTAATTATCAATTTGACTGTTTCTGATTCCTTCACTATGAAGTTAGCATTACCAGGGGTTATTTTCTAAAATAAAAGTGTTACAAATTTTCTTTTTCTACAACAAATTTACAACAAATTAGCTACAAATTATTAACTAATTTTGATTCCGAAAATTAAAAAATTTGAGGGTGGTAATGCTAACTTCACTGTGAAGTTAGCATTACCAGGGGTTATTTTCTAAAATAAAAGAGTTACAAATTTTCTTTTTCTACAACAAATTTACAACAAATTAGCTACAAATTATTAACTAATTTTGATTCCGAAAATTTAAAAATTTGAGGGTGGTAATGCTAACTTCACTGTGAAGTTAGCATTACCAGGGGTTATTTTCTAAAATAAAAGAGTTACAAATTTTCTTTTTCTACAACAAATTTACAACAAATTAGCTACAAATTATTAACTAATTTTGATTCCGAAAATTTAAAAATTTGAGGGTGGTAATGCTAACTTCACTGTGAAGTTAGCATTACCAGGGGTTATTTTCTAAAATAAAAGAGTTACAAATTTTCTTTTTCTACAACAAATTTACAACAAATTAGCTACAAATTATTAACTAATTTTGATTCCAAAAATTTTAAAATTTGAGGGTGGTAATGCTAACTTCACAGTGAAGTTAGCATTACCAGGGGTTATTTTCTAAAATAAAAGAGTTACAAATTTTCTTTTTCTACAACAAATTTACAACAAATTAGCTACAAATTATTAACTAATTTTGATTCCGAAAATTTAAAAATTTGAGGGTGGTAATGCTAACTTCACTGTGAAGTTAGCATTACCAGGGGTTATTTTCTAAAATAAAAGAGTTACAAATTTTCTTTTTCTACTACAACAAATTTACAACAAATTAGCTACAAATTATTAACTAATTTAGATTCCAAAAATTTAAAAATTTGAGGGTGGTAATGCTTACTTCACTGTGAAGTTAGCATTACCAGGGGTTATTTTCTAAAATAAAAGAGTTACAAATTTTCTTTTTCTACAACAAATTTACAACAAATTAGCTACAAATTATTAACTAATTTTGATTCCA